>CM072527.1:1015872-1025872 GCA_036898135.1 Oncomelania hupensis
GCGGAGTCAATTCCAGGTCATCTGAAGTCGTGTTTCACGTCTTTCTGCGATCACCACACGCACCTAGATAGCTGCCTAAACGGAACCTGGCACTGCTCCGCTGAGGAGGTGAGCTATACATTCAAGGAAGGGAACAGATGTGGGTACATGTGTGGGTTGACAATTTGATTGACCATTCAAGAGGGTGCTTTTTTAGGAGGCCTATTTGGATATTCTGAAAGACAGTGTTAACGCCCTGCTCAGAGCCACCATTACCTAACAAATCTTTTAAAACAATTATATGCGCTTGTGCACGTTAATTGGGGTTTCTTCTAAATTAAGTACGCTGTTATAATGGGAATAGTGTGAATGCAACCAATCTTTTGATAAATTGGATCTGAATGAGAGTGCTCCCGCCCTGTAAATGCACTTGTGTGTGTTTTCTTTGGGGTTTCTTATACAGTCATTACACTGTTTGTAGCAGCAGATATAGTGACGACAAAATGTAGGAAATTAGCTTAGCGCAAAATAGATACCATCGAACGAAACTGGACATTAATTCAACAGTTATCTAAAGGGCAGCCCACACATGTCAAATTAACTTCCTTGAGACAGTCACACCGACAGCCATGCCAGATACCATCTAACAGACTTAGCGATCCAAGACTAAATAGCATACTTAAGTCAAAACTGACCATAACGTCGTCTTTGTTAAATAGCCTACTTCACTATGACCAGAGTCACTGAGACACTAAGTAGCCTAGGCTCCGCGTAAGCGTTATTGCATCTATTCTCCACTCTACCCCTGACACTCCACTTCAAGGATAATTATACGTGGCTAGTGACTAGGGCAGGGGGAAGAAAATATTCATAATAAAACCATATAATCCCGTATATGCGAGATTGATGAAAACGAGAGCTAAACGATTGGTCAGAAGACTACTAGGAACTCTTGCATATCTTTGGGGACCAAATCTCAACCGGTCAGTCGCAAACGAACTGCCCAGCTGCGAGGGTCTACTAAAGGAACAAACTGCAGTGTCCGTCTATCTCCATCTCATCAATAGAGTGCTAGAGACGTAACAGACGATTTCACGAGGCCCAGAGTCTACAAGTAAGATAACACTAGTAGTTTTGATATGTGTAGGTTTATTTTATATTGATTGCTATGTATTAATAATATGTTCTTGATATATATATATAGTTACAGAAACAGATTATTGTTTCTGAGACAGTATGCATGTGGATTGATGTATCTTAGCCTTAAGATTCGAATCGAATTGTGCATATGGGAACCTTGCAGGTGTCTGATGCTATAGACACTTTGCAGAGGAGACCGCACACGTATATCTAACAAGAATATTGTAGCCAGAGCTCCGACTTTTACAGGTCGGCTCTGGGAAGGTTTGTGGAGACGAACGCATGACATTCGCTCCCGTGGCACCAAAGGAGAACAACCAAGATTCTAACTGGCCACGTCCGAACCCCGCAGCTACGAGAGCGACCCGATTCACCCGCTCAACCTGAGAGGCAAGACTTCTCAGAAGGACCCAAGCACTCTCACCGCCAGAGCAGCTAAGTCACCCGCAAATGAACTGAGTCCTACCCTCGAGAAACCTAGAAGACCACTAGAACAGTTAGTAAACTACGAACAGTGAAAATCGTAACCGCAGTTAGCACAGGATGAAGAAAACCTGCTAAAGAACTTTCCCAGCACTTTGAACTATATTAATTATTAATTTACCGGTTAATGCAGAAATGTTAAAGTTTGTGTTGAATATATAAAAAGTGAAATTACATACATACGACTGGTGTCATTCTATTTGTATTGTTGTGTAGCTATTAGTTTTCTTCTCTGAGACATAATAATCTAGTCTTTTGATTAGTCATCACCGGTTCTCAAGTTGAGCCAAATGATACTAAAAATCCCGAGAACAAATATAAATTTTATGTGACCCAAGTGCCGTGATCTGTGTCTCACACAACTTCGGAATTCTGGTAAAAGAACGATCGATAGTGGTAGCACATCGCCCATCTATCATTAAGCCTTACCCCCTAGTAAGATAAACGTATCTTCCCCAGAATATCATCACACTATTAAATATGGAAAAGTGTGAAACTAACTTATGATTTTTTGTATTTTCAGACTAAATACTTTGAAATAGTCGGGAACCAAAATGTTACGTTGAAACGAACGAAAGTGTGTCTAAAGCGCGCACGATAGATCTAATCGTTTCGTTTTGCAAAGTATTCAATAATGGAGTTTATTTACCTTTGATTTGAGTTTGCATTGTTGTTAGGAGAGGCTTTGTATAACGTGGATAATTTTCATTGGTCGATATTGTCGGAGAATACTCTGGATCTCCTTGTTTACTATCGATCGAAGTTTCGGGACGATTGTCGAAGAAAGAGAAGGTTCGGGGTATGTGTGGAGAGATGAATGACGTAAGTCAGTGATGACGATCTTTTATTCGATTGGTGGCAGTGCGTCATTTCTACTGTATTCGAAATCTTTCCGGAAGAGAGAGAGGTTATAAAATTGTGTGCCGCACTGTTGTTGAGTGGAAATTGTTGATAGAGAAGTTGTTGATGGAGAGTTGCTGTGAAAGTTGTTGAGTTGAGTTGAGAATTGTATGCAGTTGTTGGTGTGTGCTGAATAAAAGTGGAAAACTTCATACGTCGACTTTGTGACTTGTATGCTGATTGAGCAGGCTGTGTGAATAAACGAATCTGAGTTACACCTTATCAGGACTTCAGCATCGGGGCTGAATCAAATACTGATAACGAAAAACACCATCATCGAACTGAGTGTAACATTTTGGGGGCCAAGCCGGGATTCACGCCATAGCCAAGGGTTCAACTGCGACAACAAGCGAGTCAACGTTACGAGAGGCAGTCATCGAGGGTAGCCGCCAACGAGTTGCGTCGAGAGGGGCCAACATACTGGGACTACATCACCGATAGGTTCGGGTTGACTGCAAGGGCGTGTAGTCGCCGAAGAGTTGCTTCGTGAGCGAACAACAGAGCGGGACTACGTGGCTGCCGTAAGACTACGTCGAGGGACAGTCTCGGAGCTACATCGCCAGTGTTACAGAGAGCGGCGAGCGGACGTCGCGTCTACTTCAGCACAGGAGCGTATACATCAACACCAGCGTGGTGCAGCGTCGCATACGACGAGGACAGCGGGGCCTGCGTCAACGAAGGCGACTAGTGACAAGCATCAGCGCTACTGCAGAAAGCGTGCTGTTCTAGAACAGTCTAGAAAGGTACAGCACAGTCAAGAACTTTCCAGAAAAAAAGAACTCTACAGTCAAGAACTTTCTAGAAGAAGAACCTTCCAGAAAATAACTTTCTAGAAAAGAACTTTTTTTAAAAGAACTTTCCAGAAGCATCAAGATGGCTGACTTCTGGCAGAAAGGGGTTGAACTGAATCTAAAAGGCAAGCAGCTGACGGAGTACGTCAAGTCTCAGGAGAGAATACGAGAAAGAGAATTGGAAGAGAAGCGTCTAGAAAAAGAAATAGAACTAGAACAGAAGCGTCTAGAAGTAGAAGAGCAGCGTCGCCGTGAAGAACGAGAATTAGAAGAGCAGCGTCGCCGTGAAGAAAGAGAATTAGAATAGAAGCGTCTAGAAATTGAACAGCAGCGGCAAGAAAAAGACAGAGAATTCGAGCTGAAGCGTCTTGAGTTCCAGCTAGAAATGGCGCGTATCCAGCAACAGCAGAATGCGCCACAAGTTATCAGTGACAACAAAGCTCCAAAATTGCCAGCATTCGTCGACGGGAAGGACCAGATCGACAGCTATCTGGCGAGATTCGAAAGGTTCGCCGAAAGCTCCAATTGGCAACCTCGAGACTGGGCGATTCGACTAAGTGCACTTCTGACAGGGCAAGCGCTCGAAGTTTACACCAGACTGTCGAACGATGACGCCAAAAACTACGACGTCTTGAAAGAGGCCCTATTGCAGTGCTACAACTTTACAGAGAAGGGCTACCGTAAACGCTTCCGTGAATGCCGGCCTAAGTCAGACGAGACGCCAAAGCAGTTTGTGGAGCGCCTGTCGTCATATCTACACAAGTGGGTGGAGTTATCAGGCGAAAGCAAGTCTTACGACAGTCTCCATGACCTGATCGTGAAGGAACAATTTCTCAATGCCTGTCACAAGGACCTAGCGACCCACTTAGAAGAACAAAAGCTGCAGACGCTTAAAGATGTGACTGAGGCTGCTGAAAGATATCTCATCGCTCATGGGAAGACCCTGGGGCCACCCAGCGCGACGAAACATTTTCAGAAGACTGGAAACCATGTGAACCAGATCCAGGGGAGCCAGACGAACCAGAGACAGACGGACTCCACGCCTCCTCCCAGGGAAGGGCATTCAAGAGGCTGTTTCACTTGCAACGCTACAGACCACAGAGCGGCTAACTGTCCTCAAAACAAAAGTAGCGGACAGCGGAGCAGTACGGACAATGCAGCGGCGGGCAACCGACAGAGACGTTTCTCCAATCTACGGCAAACCAGTAGATCTGACCATCAAGTGTGCGGCGGGAGCGTCATTCTTCCGAGTGAGACCGAGCGCGCAGCTACTCCTGCGGACGTGCAAGAGTGCATAACCGATGGCCAACTTCTCCTTGCCAACGGGAAATCCATCCCCGTCGTCGCCAGCGCAGCTGTGACCGTACAGAACATGCCTGTTTCCAAGGGACGCGTCGGAAATCATGAATTGACTGTTTTAAGAGACTCTGGCTGCAGTGGGGTCATCGTCAGAGAAGACCTAATCGCTAAAGAACAGTTCACTGGCGATTCAAAATGGACACTTATGGCCGACAGCAAATGTGTGAGAGCGCCAGTTGCGAAGATTCATGTCAACACCCCTTTCTACATAGGCGAAGTCGAAGCGGTTTGCCTGAAGAAGCCGCTGTACGATTTGATGATCGGGAATATCGACGGCGCGAGACGACCCGACGACCCCGATCCAGAGTGGAGTCCTGCCTCAACCCAACAAGTCGAAGTTGTGGAGGAGGATCCATTGCCGTTTCCCGATGGAGACCTTACAGAGCTGCTACGGGACAATGTGGTTACTCCGGCTCAGCCCTGCCGACCAGAGATCGTCGGTGCTGTTACTACCAGGGCCCAGGCCAAGAGAGACAAGACGTCTACGCCACTGAAGGTCGCCGACAACTCTAAAGCTGCCATCGTGGACAGAGATAAGCTGATCCAGCTCCAGGAAGCTGATAGTACTTTAAACAAGTACAGGAACCGCCAAGACCACGTGACCAAAGGCAGTGGTACGGTCTATTTCGAGGTGAAGGCCAAGATCCTGTACAGAATCTTCCAGCACCCGAGGGTCAACGGAGGTAAACCACTGCGTCAAGTCTTGGTACCGTTACCCCTAAGGCGCCAGGTGATGGAAGTAGCGCATGACTCAATCATGGGAGGTCACCTGGGTATCAAGAAGACGTCGGATAGAATCCAGGCGGTGTTCTACTGGCCAGGACTTCATGCGGACGTCAGCCGATTCTGCCGATCATGTGACATTTGCCAGAAGACCATACCTCGAGGAAGGGTCCCGAAAGTGCCTATGCAGAGGATGCCTCTGATCGACCGACCTTTCAAGAGGGTGGCCTTAGACTTAATCGGCGAAATAAGACCTCCGAGTGAAGAAGGTCATCGATGGGTACTGACTTTAGTGGACTATGCGACTCGGTACCCAGAAGCAGTGCCACTGAAGAAGATTGACACTGAATCTGTAGCAGAGGCACTAGTGGACATGTTCAGTAGACTTGGAGTGCCTGAAGAAATTCTGACAGACCTCGGGACGCAGTTCGTCTCTGACTGCATGAAGGAGGTCAACAGACTGCTGAGCATCCGGCATTTAACTACGACACCCTACCATCCAATGTGCAACGGGCTTGTCGAAAAGTTCAATGCTACGCTGAAGTCCACCTTGAAGAAACTGTGCAGCGAGCAGCCCAGACAATGGCATCGCTACATCAACGCCTTACTTTTCGCCTACAGAGAAGTACCGCAGGAGTCCACCGGCTTTTCTCCGTTCGAGCTGCTGTACGGAAGAACCATCCGAGGGCCGATGCACATCCTAAAAGAACTGTGGACGAAAGAAGTAGACACCCCAGAGGTGAAGAACAGTTACCAGTACGTGTTTGAGCTACGGGAGAAGCTGAAGCAGACTCTCGAGATAGCCAGAGAAAACCTGAAGAAGTCCCAAGACTGTGGAAAGCACTACTACGATCGTAGGGCTGTGAACAGGAAGTTCAAACCTGGCAACAAAGTGCTGGTGCTGCTACCTACCGATCATAATAAGTTGCTGATGCAGTGGAAAGGCCCGTACGAAGTGGAGACCGTGGTGGGGATCAACGACTACAAGGTGAAGGTCGGCCAGCATTCCAAGATATACCACGCCAACCTCCTTAAGCTGTACGTAGAAAGGCCATCAGAGAATGTGCACGCAGCCACAGAAGCTGTGACCGACAACAGCTTTGACAGCGAGGAACTGTTGGAACTGGGAGACTTCCACAACAAAGAAGGCATCGATGATGTTAAGCTAGGACCAAGCTTGACGGAAGGTCAAAAGATGGAGCTCAAGGACCTTATGGGCGAGTTTCCCCACAACTTCAGCGATGTCCCTGGCTCTACAACTTTGGTCGAACACGAAGTCCACCTCACTTCGAATATCCCTGTTCGATCCAAGCCCTTCCCGATCCCTTTCAAGGCCCGTGAATCCTTGAAGAAAGACATCGATGAGATGCTGAAGATGGGCATCATCAGGGAGTCCAGTTCCCCCTACGCGTCCCCTGTCGTGGTCGTGAAGAAGAGGGACGGGAGCAACAGAGTATGCATCGACTACAGGAAGGTTAATAAGATCACCGTCTTCGACCCTGAGCCGATGCCTACCGCAGCAGACCTCTTCCGCCAATTATCGGTGAGTAGAATCTTCTCAAAGATTGACCTCAGCAAGGGTTATTGGCAAGTCCCCGTGCGTCAACAGGACATACCAAAGACTGCTTTCATAACTCCTGATGGGACGTACGAGTGCCTAAGGATGCCCTTTGGCATGGTCAACAGCGGAGCTACCCTAAAGAGAGGAATGAGGAAGATGCTTAATGGGATGGACAACGTCGTGTGTTACTGGGACGAACTGCTGGTCCACACTCGCACCTGGGAAGAGCATCTGCAGACCTTGAGGGAGCTGTTTCACCGTCTCACAGAAGCCAACCTGACCGTGAGACCTAGTAAGTGCATTCTGGGGATTGACAACGTAGACTTTATCGGCCATTCGCTGAAAGAAGGACAAAAGGGGCTTCTACTAGAAAACGTCACCAAGATTCTGAACGCTCCACGTCCCCAAACCAAGAAGCAGGTGCGATCTTTCCTGGGGTTGGCTGGATATTACAGGGAGTTTGTACCAAACTACTCCGCCATCACAGCACCCTTGTCGGACCTGGTGCGGAAAGGCTGTCCAAACCAAGTGCAGTGGGGACCGTCTCAGGAGAAGGCATACCAGACTGTGCACGACCTCCTTTCAAAGGATCCGGTGCTACGACTGCCTGACACTTCCAAGGAATTCGTCTTAAGAACAGACGCAGCGGACGAAGGCATCGGCGCCATACTGATGCAAGAACACGAAGGGAAACTATTTCCGGTCAGTTACGCCAGCAAGAAGCTGTCCAGGGCTGAGAAAAATTACTCGACCATGGAGAAAGAGTGCCTTGCCATCATATGGGGAATCCGGAAGTTCGAACTGTACCTTCAAGGAGTGAAGTTCGTGCTACAGACTGATCACAAGCCGCTAACTTACTTGAACTCTGCCAAGTTTGTGAACAGTCGGATCATGAGATGGGCTATGTACTTGCAGAACTTTAACATGCGAGTAGAATCTATCAAAGGATCAGACAATGTTGGTGCGGACTTCCTCAGCAGAGTGTGTGAGTAAAGAACATTGACTGTGTGGATGAACTGTGAACATTGACAATATCCAGATAGACTTGCGGATGGAAGAACATTGACTCTGTGTGAATGAACTGAGCACAATGACAGTATTCAGAAAGTCCAGAATTAAGACTTTGTGCATTACGTTTCAACGTTGGTTGAAAGAAATTAAGTAAATTCCTTCTTGAGTGGGGGGTTATGTTACGTTGAAACGAACGAAAGTGTGTCTAAAGCGCGCACGATAGATCTAATCGTTTCGTTTTGCAAAGTATTCAATAATGGAGTTTATTTACCTTTGATTTGAGTTTGCATTGTTGTTAGGAGAGGCTTTGTATAACGTGGATAATTTTCGTTGGTCGATATTGTCGGAGAATACTCTGGATCTCCTTGTTTACTATCAATCGAAGTTTCGGGACGATTGTCGAAGAAAGAGAAGGTTCGGGGTATGTGTGGAGAGATGAATGACGTAAGTCAGTGATGACGATCTTTTATTCGATTGGTGGCAGTGCGTCATTTCTACTGTATTCGAAATCTTTCCGGAAGAGAGAGAGGTTATAAAATTGTGTGCCGCACTGTTGTTGAGTGGAAATTGTTGATAGAGAAGTTGTTGATGGAGAGTTGCTGTGAAAGTTGTTGAGTTGAGTTGAGAATTGTATGCAGTTGTTGGTGTGTGCTGAATAAAAGTGGAAAACTTCATACGTCGACTTTGTGACTTGTATGCTGATTGAGCAGGCTGTGTGAATAAACGAATCTGAGTTACACCTTATCAGGACTTCAGCATCGGGGCTGAATCAAATACTGATAACGAAAAACACCATCATCGAACTGAGTGTAACACAAAACAAGCAAAAGACGTCGGTCGGTTAATCCGTTGGGAGCCATATCTCCAGAACCACTGAACGGATTTTGACCAAACCTCATGGAACCGTTCCCTAGGTTAGTGGCCTGCCTCCCGTGACATCATATTTGCTGTAGTGCAAAGGTCAAGGCTGCTGGAGTTGTTTTGTTTCTAAACACCTTTTGCTCAATCTCTTCAAAACGGCTTAAGCTATTTTGTTGAATTTTGGTATACAGGTGCTGCAAATCATGGGCCATCAGTATGGCCATGGGTCAGTAGCAGTCAGGCTATCAGTCAGTCGGTCGATCCGTCTCTCGGAATTACATCTTGTTTGTTCAAAACACCCTTTTGGCCTTATGTGAAGAGTATGGCCTAGCTCGTGGCGCAGTGGATTAGTCGACGGTTTCCTATGCCGAAGGTCGCGGGTTCGATTCCCGCAAGGGGCGAACGTATGTGACTTAGGTACGAGACTATTGAGGTCACCGAGGGTTTCCTCTGGGCACTCCGGTTTCCTCCCTCCCTTCAATAATGGTACAGGACGCAGTCAATATAAAAATTTCAAAAATAAAAATTCAATTTTCTCTCCGTCTTCTAATAGCGATCTCCCTGCCTTTACACCACCTGTTTGAGTGATGGATGTGTATTTGGTGTGTGTGTGAGGGTGGATGAGACAGGTGAGCGTGTATGTTGGTATAGATCGCCGCGCTTTGAGCCTGATTGATTTGGGGAAAGGCGCGTATATAGCCTCCTGTATTATTATTATTATTATTATTATTATTATTATTATTATTATTATTATTATTATTATTATTATTATTATTATTAACTGAACCGAAAATCACCATTTTATCTTTGTGCATACTAAGCATATTGGATCATTCTTATTTGTACTTTTTCACGTTATGTTCCACCTTTTTCTACACGCGTTTTGCGTTGTATATAAAAATTGGCTGATTCGATTTTAATAATGTTTTGCTTGCAAAAATAGTGGAGATCGTGTACTATCATTCTATTTTTTCCTTTTGCTTCGTTAGAATAAAGCCCAGTCACAACACCGTCAAGAAAAGAAACACTTGTTAAAATACTTATTTTTTTTAAATATGTGTTGATCTGGAAATGCACGTGAATGGTTTGCATTGTTAGTAATGTTTTTATTTGATGTCTAATTTGTTTGCTGTATTAAGTCCCTTGGGGCAAGAGCCTTGAATAAAATTGAATTGAATTGGAAACATGTATG
>CM072527.1:1030872-1073372 GCA_036898135.1 Oncomelania hupensis
ATAAATAGCGCTGTCTACGCCTCTGGAAGGTGTTTTCTACTTCGTTTATAGACACTAGAAATAGCGCTGTCTACGCCTCTGGAAGGTGTTTTCTACTTCGTTTATAGACACTAGAAATAGCGCTGTCTACGCCTCTGGAAGGTGTTTTCTACTTCGTTTATAGACACTAGAAATAGCGCTGTCTACGCCTCTGGAAGGTGTTTTCTACTTCGTTTATAGACACTAGAAATAGCGCGGTCTACGCCTCTGGAAGGTGTTTTCTACTTCGTTTATAGACACTAGAAATAGCGCTGTCTACGCCTCTGGAAGGTGTTTTCTACTTCGTTTATAGACACTAGAAATAGCGCTGTCTACGCCTCTGGAAGGTGTTTTCTACTTCGTTTATAGACACTATAAATAGCGCTGTCTACGCCTCTGGAAGGTGTTTTCTACTTCGTTTATAGACACTAGAAATAGCGCTGTCTACGCCTCTGGAAGGTGTTTTCTACTTCGTTTATAGACACTAGAAATAGCGCTGTCTACGCCTCTGGAAGGTGTTTTCTACTTCGTTTATAGACACTAGAAATAGCGCGGTCTACGCCTCTGGAAGGTGTTTTCTACTTCGTTTATAGACACTAGAAATAGCGCGGTCTACGCCTCTGGAAGGTGTTTTCTACTTCGTTTATAGACACTAGAAATAGCGCTGTCTACGCCTCTGGAAGGTGTTTTCTACTTCGTTTATAGACACTAGAAATAGCGCTGTCTACGCCTCTGGAAGGTGTTTTCTACTTCGTTTATAGACACTAGAAATAGCGCTGTCTACGCCTCTGGAAGGTGTTTTCTACTTCGTTTATAGACACTAGAAATAGCGCTGTCTACGCCTCTGGAAGGTGTTTTCTACTTCGTTTATAGACACTAGAAATAGCGCTGTCTACGCCTCTGGAAGGTGTTTTCTACTTCGTTTATAGACACTAGAAATAGCGCTGTCTACGCCTCTGGAAGGTGTTTTCTACTTCGTTTATAGACACTAGAAATAGCGCTGTCTACGCCTCTGGAAGGTGTTTTCTACTTCGTTTATAGACACTAGAAATAGCGCTGTCTACGCCTCTGGAAGGTGTTTTCTACTTCGTTTATAGACACTAGAAATAGCGCTGTCTACGCCTCTGGAAGGTG
This sequence comes from Oncomelania hupensis, assembly GCA_036898135.1. Lineage (NCBI taxonomy): Eukaryota > Metazoa > Mollusca > Gastropoda > Littorinimorpha > Pomatiopsidae > Oncomelania > Oncomelania hupensis. The sequence goes on from CM072527.1 coordinate 1,032,025, forward strand.
TTTTCTACTTCGTTTATAGACACTAGAAATAGCGCGGTCTACGCGTCTGGAAGGTGTTTTCTACTTCGTTTATAGACACTAGAAATAGCGCGGTCTGCGCGTCTGGAAGGTGTTTTCTACTTCGTTTATAGACACTAGAATAGCGCTGTCTGCGCGTCTGGAAGGTGTTTTCTACTTCGTTTATAGACACTAGAAATAGCGCTGTCTACGCCTCTGGAAGGTGTTTTCTACTTCGTTTATAGACACTAGAAATAGCGCTGTCTACGCCTCTGGAAGGTGTTTTCTACTTCGTTTATAGACACTAGAAATAGCGCTGTCTACGCCTCTGGAAGGTGTTTTCTACTTCGTTTATAGACACTAGAAATAGCGCTGTCTACGCCTCTGGAAGGTGTTTTCTACTTCGTTTATAGACACTAGAAATAGCGCTGTCTACGCCTCTGGAAGGTGTTTTCTACTTCGTTTATAGACACTAGAAATAGCGCTGTCTACGCCTCTGGAAGTTGTTTTCTACTTCGTTTATAGACACTAGAAATAGCGCGGTCTGCGCGTCTGGAAGGTGTTTTCTACTTCGTTTATAGACACTAGAAATAGCGCTGTCTACGCCTCTGGAAGGTGTTTTCTACTTCGTTTATAGACACTAGAAATAGCGCTGTCTACGCCTCTGGAAGGTGTTTTCTACTTCGTTTATAGACACTAGAAATAGCGCTGTCTACGCCTCTGGAAGGTGTTTTCTACTTCGTTTATAGACACTAGAAATAGCGCTGTCTACGCCTCTGGAAGGTGTTTTCTACTTCGTTTATAGACACTAGAAATAGCGCTGTCTACGCCTCTGGAAGGTGTTTTCTACTTCGTTTATAGACACTAGAAATAGCGCTGTCTACGCCTCTGGAAGGTGTTTTCTACTTCGTTTATAGACACTAGAAATAGCGCTGTCTACGCCTCTGGAAGGTGTTTTCTACTTCGTTTATAGACACTAGAAATAGCGCTGTCTACGCCTCTGGAAGGTGTTTTCTACTTCGTTTATAGACACTAGAAATAGCGCTGTCTACGCCTCTGGAAGGTGTTTTCTACTTCGTTTATAGACACTAGAAATAGCGCGGTCTGCGCGTCTGGAAGGTGTTTTCTACTTCGTTTATAGACACTAGAAATAGCGCTGTCTACGCCTCTGGAAGGTGTTTTCTACTTCGTTTATAGACACTAGAAATAGCGCTGTCTACGCCTCTGGAAGGTGTTTTCTACTTCGTTTATAGACACTAGAAATAGCGCTGTCTACGCCTCTGGAAGGTGTTTTCTACTTCGTTTATAGACACTAGAAATAGCGCTGTCTACGCCTCTGGAAGGTGTTTTCTACTTCGTTTATAGACACTAGAAATAGCGCTGTCTACGCCTCTGGAAGGTGTTTTCTACTTCGTTTATAGACACTAGAAATAGCGCTGTCTACGCCTCTGGAAGGTGTTTTCTACTTCGTTTATAGACACTAGAAATAGCGCGGTCTGCGCCTCTGGAAGGTGTTTTCTACTTCGTTTATAGACACTAGAAATAGCGCTGTCTACGCCTCTGGAAGGTGTTTTCTACTTCGTTTATAGACACTAGAAATAGCGCGGTCTGCGCCTCTGGAAGGTGTTTTCTACTTCGTTTATAGACACTAGAAATAGCGCGGTCTGCGCCTCTGGAAGGTGTTTTCTACTTCGTTTATAGACACTAGAAATAGCGCGGTCTGCGCCTCTGGAAGGTGTTTTCTACTTCGTTTATAGACACTATAAATAGCGCGGTCTACGCCTCTGGAAGGTGTTTTCTACTTCGTTTATAGACACTAGAAATAGCGCTGTCTACGCCTCTGGAAGGTGTTTTCTACTTCGTTTATAGACACTAGAAATAGCGCTGTCTACGCCTCTGGAAGGTGTTTTCTACTTCGTTTATAGACACTAGAAATAGCGCGGTCTGCGCGTCTGGAAGGTGTTTTCTACTTCGTTTATAGACACTAGAAATAGCGCTGTCTACGCCTCTGGAAGGTGTTTTCTACTTCGTTTATAGACACTAGAAATAGCGCTGTCTACGCCTCTGGAAGGTGTTTTCTACTTCGTTTATAGACACTAGAAATAGCGCTGTCTACGCCTCTGGAAGGTGTTTTCTACTTCGTTTATAGACACTAGAAATAGCGCTGTCTACGCCTCTGGAAGGTGTTTTCTACTTCGTTTATAGACACTAGAAATAGCGCTGTCTACGCCTCTGGAAGGTGTTTTCTACTTCGTTTATAGACACTAGAAATAGCGCTGTCTACGCCTCTGGAAGGTGTTTTCTACTTCGTTTATAGACACTAGAAATAGCGCGGTCTGCGCCTCTGGAAGGTGTTTTCTACTTCGTTTATAGACACTAGAAATAGCGCTGTCTACGCCTCTGGAAGGTGTTTTCTACTTCGTTTATAGACACTAGAAATAGCGCGGTCTGCGCCTCTGGAAGGTGTTTTCTACTTCGTTTATAGACACTAGAAATAGCGCGGTCTGCGCCTCTGGAAGGTGTTTTCTACTTCGTTTATAGACACTAGAAATAGCGCGGTCTGCGCCTCTGGAAGGTGTTTTCTACTTCGTTTATAGACACTATAAATAGCGCGGTCTGCGCGTCTGGAAGGTGTTTTTCTACTTCGTTTATAGACACTAGAAATAGCGCGGTCTGCGCGTCTGGAAGGTGGTCGTCCCACCGCCGTAGCTCAAGTGGTAGAGCGTTCGCCTGGCACACCGATGACCCAGGTTCGAATCCCGTGGTGGGCGATATAAAATGTGGCCATGTTCACTGTCCATTTTAGCAGTATGATTGCTCTTGTGGTTCAGTGTTGATTCAGGTCCCTACCCCTCTTTCCCTGTGATGGTTATCCCCGTCTGCCATATCGCCAATGGTGGGTGTAGACGTTAAACCTCAATGTTCATTCATTCTGGAAGGTGTTTTTCTACTTAGTTTATAGACACTATAAATAGCGCGGTCTGCGCCTCTGGAAGGTGTTTCGGACAGAGATTTTGTATGCAGTTGTTGTTGATATTTGCTGAATAAAGTTGGAAAACTTTATAACGACGACTCCTGCCTCGTTACTGAGTGAACGTGTTTGCGTGGCGAACAGATTCAAGTTACACAAGACTCAGTCATCGGGGCTGAATCGACCAGTGACAATCTAAGGCCGACAACCAGTATAACTGCTCCTCGCTAGAGAGACATAACGTCTAATGTTGTAGTTGCCTCGCTGAAAGAAGTGCGGCTGGAGTTATTGACAGCATCTTTGGACATAATCCTTAGTAGATGGTCCGGAACCATAGGATACACCGGTCTCCCTGTCTACGCTTAGTGCCATGGTACGGGAACATAGGATAAATAAATAGCAATAATAATACAGGATGCTATATACGCGCCTTTTCCCCAAATTAATCAGGCTCAAAGCGCGGCGATCTATACCAACATACACGCTCACCTGTCTCATCCACCCTCACACACACCAAATACACATCCATCACTCAAACAGGTGTTGTAAAGGCAGGGAGATCGCTATCAGAAGACGGAAAGAAAATCGAGTTTTTATTTTTTTGAAATGTTTATATTGACTGCGTCCTGTACCATTATTGAAGGGAGGGAGGAAACAGGAGTGCCCGAAGAAAACTCTCGGTGACCTCAATAGTCTTCGCCCCTGTCTCCCTGTCTGCGCTTAGTGCCATTGATTTGAGCTTTGAGGAAGTGAGCCATAGATGCCGAGGACCATTTCGCTGTGTTCTCACGTCGTCAGTGTGTCAGTTAGGCTGAACCACTACTACTATACACAAATTGGCTGAAAGAGAATTCGTATCCAAATCTATAAACTGAATGGAATGAACTGAATGGAGGCACGGTGGTCTAATGGTAGTGCTTTGGCTTGCGGATCTGAAAGTCCCGGGTTCGAGCCCTGGCCGGGCCATTGTGTTGTGTCCCTGGGAAAGACACTTTACTCCTTCGGATGAGAGTATAAACCGAGGTCTAGTGTGTGTGTGTCGCATGCATTCCATCATAACGGACTTTAAAGATCCTGACGCACATGTCCTGTCCTAGACGTGTGAGTGCCGGTAACAAGAATACATCCAGCATGCACTTGGTCCTTCTCCCCCATCCCTGGCTGGCCAGGATTGTGCTCCGTTGTCCGGGCGTCAGACCATGCGCCCAAAGGCGGCGGGTGGGCGTCTCGGGCGGTTTGAGTTAGATCCTGTATCGGCCAGCGCCTTGAGTCTTGTCAGGTACGGCGAGATAAGTGCGCTATAAAAAAATCCTCAATTTTAAATTTAAGAAGAAGAAGAAGAAGAAGAAGAAGAAACAATACACAACACTGAAACCTAGGATTGAAGCCTTGATACATGGTAGTTATGTAACCACATTATATTGTTCCTTGCTCATCATGTACACTGTTATTGAGCCCGCTGTTCTGTGTGGCAGAAATGCATCCAAGATTATGCTCACAATCAGCCTGCCTGCAGCCCTCTTGCAGTTAGCCCTCCCGTTAGCGATTGCACGTTCTGCTGTCATACCGAAGCCTGCATCCGCAGCACGGTGCAAGCACCTCCGGCGACAACGACAACGACGACGACGACGACGATAACAACTACGCCAGCACCTCCGCGCAACCTCCTTCCTGGCAGAGAGAGCTGTTTCACCACCGACTGTCCCCATCATACTGATCTTCCTCATTGCGCTGCTGGATCCTACGCCTGCAGTCCTTATCAGGTGACTACGACGACGTCGATGATGATGACGATGATGATGATTGATTATGATGATTGATGATGATGATGATGATGATGATGACGACGTCGATGATGATGACGATGATGATGATTGATGATGATGATTGATGATGATGATGATGATGATGATGATGATGATGATGATGATGATGATGATGATGATGATGATGATGATGGTGATGATGATGATTGATTTATTTATCTATTGATGGATTGATTAATTGATTGAATAATGATGATGATTGATTGATGAGGAAAAAAGGAGGGGGAGGAGGACGGAGAAAAGAAGGAAGAAGTGGACGGTGATGATGACGACTATAACGACGACGACGACGATGATGATGATGACGACGACGACGATGACGATGACGATGATGATGATGATGATGATGATGATGATGATGATGGAGGTGGTGGTGGTGGTCGCAATGGGGGTAGTGACGGTGATAGTGGTGGTGGTCGTAGTGGTGTTGTTTCTTTGATGATGATGATTATTATTATTATGATAATGATGATGATTATTATTATGATTATGATTATTATTATGATAATGATGATGATGATTATTATGATTATGATTATTATTATGATAATGATGATGATTATTATTATGATTATGATTATTATTATGATAATGATGATGATTATGATGGGTTTCTTTGTTATTTTCAGATTTGTTCTGTCCATATGAATGCGAATGGAGATGTACGTATGAAATGCGATGACAGAGTGCAGGTAAGGTAGTAGTAGTAGTAGTAGTAGTAGTAGTAGTAGTAGTAGTAGTAGTAGAAGTAGTAGTAGTAGTAGTAGTAGTAGTAGTAGTAGTAGTAGTAGTAGTAGTAGTAGTAGTAGGAGGAGGAGGAGGAGGAGGAGGAGGAGGCACTGTGGTCTAATGGTAGTGCTTCGGCTTGCGGATCTGAAGGTCCCAGGTTCGAGCCCTGGCCGGGCCATTGTGTTGTGTCCCTGGGAAAGACACTTTACTCCTGTTTTCCTACTCCTTCGGATGAGAGTATAAACCGAGGTCTAGTCTGTGTCGCATACATTCCATCATAACGGACTTTAAAGATCCTGACGCTCATGTCCTAGACGGGTGAGTGCCGGTGACAAGAACACACCCAGCATGCACCTAGGTCCTTCTCCCCCATCCCTGGCTGCCCAGGATTGTGCTCAGTCGCCCGGGCGTCGGACCATGCGCCCAAAGGCTGCGGGTTGGCGTCTCGGGCGGCTTGAGTTAGATCCTGTATCGGCCAGCGCCTTGAGCAGCTCTTGAGCTGGAAAAGCGCTATATAAGAACGATTAAATAAATAAATAAATAAATAGTAGTGGTAGTTGTAGTAGTAGTAGTAGTAGTAGTAGTAGTAGTAGTAGTAGTAGGTATTGTAGTAGTCGTTGTAGTAGTAGTTGTAGTAATAGTTGTAATTGTTGTTTGTTTTGTTTGTTGTTGTTGTTGTAGAAACAGCAGCAGTAGCAACAGCAACAGCAAGTAGTAGGGTGATGGATTATAGGCCCGATGGTTAGGAAGCAAATTTTCCATGCCGAGCGTTGGGGGTTGGATCCCTGCCGTGGACAACCTTCTGTACTTAGGGTTGGGCATTGAGAGTTTCTGCGGGTACTCCAGTTTCTACCTATCTTCCTACAGTCAATCCAGAAACGTGTTCGAAATTCAAAATGTTTTTTGTTGTTTTCGTCTTCTTCTAAGCTACAAGCTTGAGTGTAGCATATGTGTTCGTTTTGTATGTATCTCACGTCACCCGAATGGGATCAGTGACTTCAGCTCAAACAGCGAGTGAATGGATTCAAACTCAAACTAAAATACTAACACAAATACCAGATGATCAGTTACATTCTTTTATTTAACACATATGCACATAGGAATATGGGAAATCTAAACCTACCCCAACCCTTAACCGGTCCCCACAACCCCAACAATTAACAATTACTTACCCCCCTTGACTAATCCGTTACCCCTTAAACATTGGACACCAAGTGCCAACACAACCAATGATGTAACAATATGAATATAAAGATGAAGTATTACGACAGATGGCTTATGTATACAAACACTAAGATTTGAAAAAAAAACTGTATTTAATTAATATCAAAACCCTTTACATAAACCAGCACAATTGTTCGTTATTCAATAAAAAGCCTAATTAATATCATCTGGAAACAGCAATACAAGTCTTTTGCTTTTCCACAACTGAATTCCAGAAAATCACCACACTGTCTTCAAAACCTATCACAGTCCATAAAAGAACAAGTCTTGATCACGATCTTCAACGATTTCTGTGAAAATCCCTGTATTAAATGTCTATTAAGTGTGTAGTGTTTTTTTTTTAAATGTGCGTGTAATGCTGAATGTTTGTGAGCGTGCGAGACCTTGAGTACCGCAACCCCAAGCAGCAGTGGTCCTGCGAGCAAACAGTCTTGCAGCATCAAGGTAGTAGGGGTCATGCAGTACCCAACAGCTGCAACGTCTTAGCTTCTCGGACAGGTTCAGACCATCGTTGAAACACAGCACGGCACCATACAACACCAGCATGGAAGCAACAGCAAGCAGGCAAACAGCCAAGCAGGCCCAATTGTGGCAGGGATATCTCTCCTGTACTGTAATAAAAGTACTTTATTATCACAGTTGCACCAACAGCACGCTGGTCATTCTTGCCCCCTTTAAGGTACAAGACATCGGGTGGTTCTAACACCAAAAACAAAACCCTTATAAAAGGAGTCTACACCTAGTCTATAATATCGGCAGTCACAATTATCCAACTAGCCGTCCGATCATAATCAGCACCAACTTGACTGGCCTTACACCGCTTCTCCCAGCCCACAATTCAAGGCACAGAACTCCATTCAAGCTTCTAGCAGCTACCGAGCTTAATAATAATAATAATAATAACGGATTTTTATATAGCGGATACTCCAGCCTATGACCAGACTCACCACGCTTTACATAGTCATTACATATAAGTACATGCACTCGATAAACCTCGCTTTCGCTACAATACACCAAAAGACAGAACAGTAAGGGTTCAAATTATTTACACTTATGTACACAAATTACAATTTACAACTATGTACACAAATGACAGAAAAGACAAATAGAATAGCAAAAACATATTCACAGCTATTTATATGCCCGGTTAGGCCCAGGAGGAAAAACAATATAAATATGTACAGCCGTGTATACAGTTACGGATCAGACAGAGACAAAGAGGAGAGAATGGCAGCGGGATACAGATCATTCTGAATAGTGAAGTTTGAAGAGGTGGGTTTTGAGGGCCTTTTTGAATGCTTGTGTTGATTGTATGTTGCGGATATGGGAGGGAAGGGAGTTCCACTGCTTAGGTGCGGAGTAAGCGAATGCACGTTGGCCGTATGTCTTAGTGCGGGTGACGGGAACCTTGAGTGTGCGAGTGTCAGCAGAAGATCTTAAAGTGCGTGAAGGGGAGTAGACAGACAGTAGATCAGCAAGGTAGGGGGGACAAGAATCTGTGAAGAAGTTGTGACAGAGAACAGAGAGTTTGTACTCTATGCGTGCTTGCACAGGAAGCCAGTGAAGGGAATGTAGTAGAGGTGTGATGTGATCGCGTTTCTTAGCTCGGAATACTAGTCTAGCTGCTGAGTTCTGAACCTTTTGTAGCTTGTCAATGATGTGTTTTGGGGAGCCAGCGAGGAGAGAGTTGCAATAGTCAAGACGAGAAAGGACGAGAGCGCAGACTAGGGTTTTGGTGGCAGTGAGCGTAAGATAGTGGCGAAAGGAGCTGATTTGGCGTATGGCCGTGTATGCAGAGCGACAGATGTTGGAGATGTGGTTGTTGAGGGACAGGTCATCGGAGAGAATGTAGCCGAGATTTCTTGCTGAGGATGAGAACTGAATGTTTGTTGTCCCTACCGTAAGCGATGTTGGGAGAGGCGGGAGTGAGGAGGAGGTGTTGTGCTTGTGAATGAGGAGGGCTTCGGTTTTATCGTCATTAAGCTTAAGCTTGTTGCGTGTCATCCATGACTTAATGTCTGTGATGCAGTTCTCCAAAGTCTGAACAGTGGAATTAATGAGAGAGGGGGCTGTGGATTTATAAAGTTGTGTGTCGTCTGCAAATGACTGACTCTCAACAGCATGCCTTCTAAGCAGGAGAAGCAGTGGCTTGGTGTACAGAGTGAATAACACCGGCCCTAAAACGGAACCCTGAGGCACGCCGCACACCAAGTCTGCTGTGCTGGAGAAACAGCCATCGACAGTGACTGCTTGTGATCTGTCGGAAAGATATGAGTGGAACCAAGCCAGGACCGAGCCGGAGATTCCAAAGTAGTGTTGAATAGTGTTAAAGAGAATGTGGTGGTCGACTGTGTCAAAAGCGGCTGAGAGGTCTAGTAAGGTGAGAACGGAGACGTTACCATTATCTAAGGCCAGCAACAGATCGTTGGTTACCTTTAGGAGGGCTGTCTCAGTGCTGTGGAAGGGTCGGTAGGCAGACTGTTTGGGGCAAAGTAAAGCGTTATCATATAGGTAGGCAAACAGTTGTTTGAGAACAATTTTTTCTATGACTTTGGACAGGAAGGAGAGGTTTGAAACAGGTCTATAGTTCTTTAGATTATTTTTGTCTAAACTTGGCTTTTTAAGGAGGGGTTTGATGACAGCCGTTTTGAACACAGACGGAACAACACCAGAGGACAGACTCTCGTTGATAATGTGGGTAATGGTCGGGAGTAGAGGGTCAAGATTCTCTATCAACATGGGGGTAGGAATGGGGTCAAGAGAGCAAGATGTTGGTTTTGAGCTTAAGATGACTTTCTTGACTTCCTGCTCTGTTACTGGTTGAAAAACTTCCATTTTTGCGGTAGTGAGGGAAGGTGAGAATGGGTTAATGAGTGGGATCTCATGGCTGTCAAGAGCGTCCCTTATGTCAGCCACTTTCTGTGTGAAATAATTACAAAATACATCTGGTAGCTGACATGGTGGATGCGTGGATGGGAGTGATGTTGCATTGCTTTTACCCCTTAGCTGATTGCAAATGTTGAATAACTGTTTACAAGTTTCGCTGCTGCTAATTCTGTCGCTAAAGTACCGGGTTTTGGCAGTCTGGACTATTTTAGTGACCCGTTTTTTTGCAGCGGTGAAAATCTGCTTGCTGACTTCTAAACCCGATTTAAGCCACTTTTTCTCTGCTTTGCGTCGGTGTTTCTTCGCCTCGGAGAGCTCGTCCTTGATAGACTCGTACCAGGGTGCTGAGCGTGTTGCCTTGACCTTTTTCTGGGCCACGGGGGCGTGCCGATCAAGCACCGCATGAAGTGTACTATTCAGCTGATCCACAGTGGGGCAGAGTTCTGGGTTCACTTTAGCGGTAAGCTCTTGCTTGAAAGCATCCCTATCCATGGTACGCAGGCTGCGAGCCTCCCTGAACATGGGGGGAGGAGGGGGGCTGCGACGTTTAGTTCGCACACAACACAGAAATGGTCAGATGTTAATTCCTGGGTGACTGAAGTTGATCTAACCACATTATCCTGAGGCCTATGCATAACCCAATCTATGATGTGACCACGGCTGTGGGTTGGTTCTGTGACTGACTGAGAAAGACTAAACTGATCTAAAAGTTCAATCATTTTTGCGGTGGAAGGTTGCTGGGGTTGGTCAAAGTGAAAGTTAATGTCTCCTAAAACTATGTATGTTCCTGACAGTGTGTTGCAATAATCGAGCAGGACTGGAAATTCTTGGTGAAAAATTGCATCAGTTAATTTATTCTTCTTGCTTGGAAAGGTGCGATATATGCATATGAAGTGAATGTTCTGCTGTGGGATGGACAAACTGAGGTGAACAACTTCAAAGGACGAGTGAGTGAATGCGAAGTCTGTGATGAAGCCAAGGTGACGGGACAGACTGTTTCTGTAAATGATAGCGAGGCCTCCACCACGATTTGAGCGAGGTAACGAACATACAGAATAGCCAGAAGGGGTTAAATCAGAGCATTTACCCTCGTCACCAGTCTGCCGAAACCACGTTTCTTGTATGAACATGATGTCAGTCTGCGTGTCTGAGATGAATTCACGCAAAGCCGTACGTTTTTCGTTAGGACCCAATGATTGAGCGTTGAATGATGCAACGCGTAAAGGGCTGTGGCTATCGAGGTGTGAAGATAGTGGTTGAGGGGAGAGGTTGATGTGAATGAGATTGTCTGTGTTACAGCGATGAGTCTCAGGCCTAGTGGTACACGCTTTGTGTGATGCAATATGTAGCGTGGGGTCAGTGTTGGAAAGCATAGGCGATCTGTTTGAAAGGACAACAGGGATAGACGAGATGTTTTGTTTACGTTTGCCTTACACGAGATTCTTTCAATTCGTATTAATCTACGCTACGCAATACATCGCATTAACTCATACTTTCCGCACAACACTCTCATAGATATGAAACTGTCAACTATATAGTACATCTTGACACAGCATATATTTAGCGTGTAATAAACTCGTGTCGTCACAACGTAAAATGTGTGTAGGCTAACATGACTGTGACCCTGTACGAGTATGTTACAATTATTGTCGAGATTTGAGTCTGGTTTGTGAGAAACTGAAGCGCATGAATGGCATGGCATCCAGTTTTATTAGTATTATCTAAGAATATGGTTTTCGATCCTGTCAATTCATTTGCTTTATTTCACGTCTATTTTATTTAATACAACGATTTTAGACATTTACTGTTACCGATATACAAACTCACCACACATGCACAGATACAATATATATATATATATATATATATATATATATATATATATATATATATATATATATATATATATATATATATATATATATATATATATATATATATTTTAAAAGATTTCTTAAGCCGATTTTTAAGATACTTTCCTCGGTGTGTAGACAATCAGAATGTGTTTGTTCATGCTGGTAGGATTGCCAGACCCATGCCATACACAACCCCCATACTTGCGACATCCTTCCTTTGCCCTATCCACCCCCTCACAACTGCCTATTCTGCTGCGCTAACGAGACCTGCGTGTTCAGCATAGTGTCAGCGCCAGCTACATCAGCCCCAGCCACTGCAGCGCCAGCTACATCAGCCCCAGCCACTGCAGCGCCAACCACTGCAGCGCCGATCGTCACCTCCCAGCCTACCACCATCGCTCCAGCAGGAGGTGAGTGTGTAGAAAGTTAATATAGCCGTAAGTGTCGAAATAAAGGGCCTGCAGTCAGTTGATTAGCACAGCAGGAGCAAAATAATATTACAGTCTTTAATACACACCGATGAGCTATTTTTATTGTATATCAAAAGTTAAGTAATACAGGACCATTAACATCAAGTAATTACAAAACGAAAACCACTTTTTTAATTTAACCGTTTTTATATAGCGCTTTTTCAGCTAAAAAAAACTTATCAAGGCGTTAATCGATGCACGTGGAATAAAACTCGTCACTAACTTCAAGTAAGGCATAACACAAACATGCATTCAACAAGCTGATTCGTGCGAGTGTGAGGCCATTGGTTTTCCAAACTTTTGCATTAGATAGCATGAACATAGAAGAGTTCATTAACCCGCATTGTTGAGTGCTCTCCGATAACTGTATAAAAAAAGGTTTGCAGGTCGTTCTCGAAAATTCAACTACAGGCTCATTAACCGAGAAGAATGGATCATCGGTAGGAAAGAATTAGTGGATGCTCGATAGCGTAAGGGTAGCAGTAGTGTATCTACGCTCACGGGGATTACTGCGGGTTAATGCGCATGTGATTAAACAAATCTGTATTGCCTCATCAAAAATTTCCAAATTAAAAAATTAGGCCAGACCAGGACGCTAATGGGGACTACACCATAAGGCGTCACAGTAGGCCTAGCCAACTAGTCTTCGTTTGCCTGCCTATCCAACCCCAGTCTTTGTAGCTTATGCAGTCAGTATTATAAATACTCCCAGGGCTGATAAGGTCTGCGTTTACTTGTGTACCGGTAGCGTTCAGTATGACGTTTTGCAAAGGAGCTTAGTTATGTCCTGTGGGTTCGGGCATTGAATAGAATAGAGCCAACGTTTCCAGGCGTGTCGTAAAAGGCGACCAACAGGGGTGATGTCAGCATGGCATCACTGTACCAAAGTCTTCAGAAGTCACAGGCCAGGTTTCAACGACCACGTGCTCTGGGTCAAGGTGAGTCACGCCGTACTCGTGGATTTCGGCTGTGGCCAACAGCCTGAAGAGATGGCGCCATGCCAGGTCTTTCTTTCCCAAGATTATGAAAAAAAAGCAATCACTCCATACCGGATCGGTCGTCGCTCGGGACACCAAGAACCGCGCCTTCCGTTGGCCACCAGGACGGAGGTGATAAGTATGTTAGTGATGCACAACTTAGCAAGATCCACACGAGAGACAACATTGTCATAGGAACCTAGAATGTCATGACCCTAACTGCAGAGGGGAAATTTGAAGAACTAACCCACGAGCTAGACCACTATCGATGGAACATCTTAGGTATCAGCGAACTGCGCTGGATGGCCTAGGTGAAACAACGACCGACAAAGGCCATAAGCTTTATTTCAGCGGAAGAGATGACAGGCACGAACCCGGCGTTGGATTCCTGGTCCACAAAGACATTCTAGTCACTGTCATGGGTTGCCGCCCAGTCTCCAGTAGACTCATTCCCTTCGTCTGAGAGCAGCCCCTTTCAACATCAACATCGTCCAGGACTTTGCCCCAAATCAGACTATTACGGATTTCTAAGAACATCTGCAGGCTGTCCTTGTCCTTGCTAGAACTGATAGGTCTCCGTTTGGTGTGTGGCTGTAAAGGTCAGAGCAGTACTGTGTCCATCTATCCAAGACTTTTGTTCTTCTGTAAAGCATATGCCAGTCTTGCTTTGGATCGTGGAGACCTTGGGCTGTTTAACACTTGTCAGCCGCTTATTAGTCTGGTAGGTCTTCTTGCTGTTGTTCTTGTTCAGACTGTTCTCTATTTCCTGGCATTGATCTTCTAAACAGTTCTCCTTTGCTGTGCGCATGCCTTTCCGGATGTCATTGTTGAGTTTTCGGTAGGCATCAGCTCCCTGTGAGGTGTTCTTTTTCTTTTTCATCTCTCTTCGTTTATCATACAGGTCCAAAAGTTGAAGGTGTGATACACAATTTCTTCTTTGGGTGGTGCTTGCCAAGGATCTCAGTGGCGACATATGTCACAGCTGAGTTGAAGGTGGTGGTCATGGTGTTGACATCTATTTCACCAGCAGTTTGTCAAGGTCGAACTTCAGTCTGGTGTACTTTGCTGTTTACTCTCTTTAAGTGAAGCCGGAAGGACATCATCACGAGATCGCGGTCACTTCCGATGTCTGTTCCTGGAAAAGTGCTTGTCCTGCCAACGTTGATGCTTGATCTGAAGCGTGTCTTGACCATAATGTAGTCAATCTGGTTGTGATGCTACCCGCTGGGATTGTGCCATGTACATCGTCTGGATTTTTTGTGTGGAGGCCAAGCGTGTTTGCCAGATCTGATTGTTGTATCTGGCAAACTCCAAGAGTCTCACACCTCTGTCATTTATCTCGTTGTTGCAGTGGGTCCATATGTGTCTCCCCAGTTGTGGTGCGCATCTTGACCAACCTTGGCATTCCAGTGGCCTTGTACTATGACTATGTCCTTCTTCGGCATTTGGTCAAGGACAGCCTGTAGATGTTCATAGAAATCCTCGACTTCGCTGTCGTCATAGTCTGTTGTTGGGGCATAGGCCTGGATGATGGTGATTTTGAAAGGGGCTGCTCTCAGATGGATGGTAATATGTCTACTGTGGACTGGGCGGCAACCCATGACAGTGACTAGAATGTCTTTGTGGACCAAGTGTCCAACGCAATGTTCGTGCCTGTCATCTCTTCCGCTGAAATAAAGTGTGTGACCTTTTGTCGGTCGTTGTTTCATCTAGGCTTTTCCAGCGCAGTTCGCTGATACCTAAAATGATCCATCGATAGTGGTCCAGCTCGTGGGCCAGTTCTACTAATTTTCCCTCTGCAGTTAGGGTCCTGACATTCCAGGTTCCTATGACGATGTTGTCTCTCGTGTGGATCTTGCAAAGTTGTGCATCATTAGCACACTTATCATCTTCGTCCTGGTGACCAACGGAAGGCGCGGTCTTTGGTGACCCGGGCTCCGACGTGATCGTTGGACCTGTAGTAACGTCCTTGCCGGTGACTTCTGTGTAGAAGACTTTTGCCCAGTGATGCCGTGCTGACATCACCCCTGTTAGTCGCCTCTTACGACACGCCGGGAAACATTGGGTCTATTCTATTTAGTGCCAGAACCCACAGAGCTGACACTCAGGACTTATTCCGCTCTTTGATCCAATGGCAACCTTTGTGTTATGATGTCGGCCATTTTCTTCCGTCGCAATGTCAAGGACGCCACAGAACGTTCTGATTGGTCCCGACTTTTGATTTCATCGCAGGAATTAGAACATGTTATGTCCTCTGAATCTATAATGGATGTGCATGAGATTTTATCGTAAGCTTGTTGTACAACTTATTGCAGCTTGTGACCGGATAAATCTTGTGAGAATCGGGGGCTTAAACCTACTCAGCTACTCATATGAATATTTTCAGAACATTTGAAATGTCTTGTCCTGTGTGTGTGTGTGTGCGTGTGTGTGTGTATGTTTGTGTTGTTCTTTTCCCCCATTTGTGCATTTTTTTCTTAATATTTGCATTCCTTCCTACTTTTTCTCATCTCGATTTTTTAATCCTGACCAAACAGTTTTCAATAAACTGGCTCTTCCATGAATAAGTTTCTTTTTGTGTGTGTTTTTGTTTTAAATCTCTCTCCTCCCTCCCTTTTATCTTCTCTCCCGCTCCGCCCTATCCTTACCCCTTTATTCTAATTTAAAATCTTTGTCAGTTCCAGGGTCTTGGTCTCTGCTCTTCCTACCCCATCCCCTAATTGCTTTATAACTACATCTGCATTGCTTATTTGAAGTAAACTGATTCAGTCTACCAGTGCAGTCCTCCATAACAGCGCCATCGGAAGCTGGTTCAGAACAACAATCGGTGTGCGTCAAGGATGCCTACTCTCTCCAACACATTCTTCTTAGAGCGCATCATGTCAGATGCCCTTGCAGATCCCGAAGGCACGGTCAGCATAGGGGGTAGAGCAATCTCCAACCTTCGTTTTGCGGATAACATTGATGGATTGGCTAGAGAGGAACAAAAACTTGAACAGCTGGTACACAGGCTTGACACCGCCTCCAGAGCCTATGGAATGGAAATAAGTGCAGAGAAGGCCAAAATGATGACCAACAACACCAATGACATCAACACGGACATCAAAGTCCAAGGCCAATCCCTCAGCACCGTCCATAGCTTCAAATATTTGGGTTGCTGAGGACAGAGAAAGATGTAGTACGCTGATTAAACGATCGTGTGTGGTGCCCCTTTCGACCTCCGAGTTACAGGATAGGATAGGATTCAGTGCAATTGTTCTCGCTCTCTCTCTTTCTCTCTCTCTCTCTCTCTCTCTCTCTCTCTCTCTCTCTCTCTCTCTCTCTCTCTCTCTCTGTGAGACACTACCATAGGCTGTAATGGCTGACCTTGACTTCTCGACTTTCTCATTGTAAACAAAAGCAGCTTGTAAAATTAAGGTATTTGCGTACGGTTCAGCCCAAAATAAGTAAGGCTAAAAAAAGAAATTGAACTCTGAAAACCTGTCATTGGGGAAAGATTGAAGTAAATTGATGTAGCATTTCAAAAGAATATGATGTTACAACCGAGTAGGGCAGAGCGTTGGGTCCTGGTCTGATTTGACTAACGCTCATTCAGGTACCAGTAAGCTTACGCTGGGTAACGGAATGGGGAATGCGCTTTTAAGCGGCAGTATAATGACCGCGTTAGTGTCCAGCACTTGTACTACCAACCGTAGCACCAGCATTTTGGCCGTTTGGCAACCCTTAGATGTTGTTCTCAGGATGTCTGGCACTGAACGGGGCAATGACAACCTTTAACGTGTTTTTTTTTTTCTTTCTCATTTTGTTTTCCTGAGTGTTTGACCCTTTTGGTTGGGAACCCCTTGGGGTCATGAGCAATCTTGTCACTGTAGATTGTTCTAACCTATAAAGGGAACAGTGAAAGCCCCAGTTGAAAACCTGTCTTGCCTTTGTAGGCATGACTAATTCACTGCGGCAACAGTTCCCCCCGTTGGAGTGCCGGGGGTTTCAGTATAAATAGTATCCCCACTTTCTGGAAATTTAGTGCTTTAAATTCCCACTGTCGCTGTCTTCATCATTTGCTCTTTCCCATTCCTGATCTGTCCTATCACTCTGCTATACTTTCTTCTTCTTTGCTAGATCAATGACCTACCTTTTTTTCTTGAAAACTCTTCCTGGACAAGACTCCTTGTTTGTGTATGAGGTCTGTTGGATCAGCTTGGGAGTGTTGGACGCTTTCTGCCGGGTGGTCACTAGGGCTTCCTATGATTGTATTATTTCGCACTATAGGCATTTTATATGTATGTGTTTTGTTGATGATTTATAATGATGGTTGTATTCTATTTTGTTTTTGTAACCGGGGTGTTCGCGTAGTTGAGGTCAACCCTCAGCCGTCCCCCCGCGTGGGATGTCTTTATTGTAAAGTGACTGGCCGGTGGAGGGCATTCAATTTTCCCACTAGGGTTGTTTCGGCAGATCTTTTATGCGGATCGGGGGTTGTCCGGTCCTGATTTGGCTCGGAAGAGTCCGCTGGACCTAAAGCAACAATAAATCAATCAATCAATCAATTTTGGTTGGGACGTGTGCTTGCTTTGGCTCAGGTTGTGTTGACGTCATGGACACTCACCGATGTCAAGTTTTTGCCAACTGCTCTCTATCCGACCATGCCCTCGTCTGCGCCAAGACCTGCAACCAATGCACCGGAATGACGTCTACAGCAGCAGCTGCAACGGCAGCAACAGCAGCAGCAACAACAACGACAGCAGCACCAGCAACAGCAGCAGCAACAACAGCAGCGGCACTAATCACAGCAGCAGCAGCAACAACGACAGCAGCAGCACCAATATCAGCAGCAACGACAGCAGCACCCACAACAGCAGCAGCAGCAACAACAACAACAACAACAGCACCTCCAACAGCAGCAGCATCACCAACGACAGCAGCACCAACAACAGCAGCAGCAGCAACAACAACAACAACAACAGCACCTCCAACAGCAGCAACATCACCAACGACAGCAGCACCAACAACAACAGCAGCAGCGGCAACTACTGCTGCTCCAACAACTGCTTCTCCAACAACTGCTGCTCACACGACTGCTGCTCACACGCCTCCTGCTCACACGACTGCTGCGGTCAACTCAGCTACAATTAGCGGTAGTGTTTTAGGTTCCGCTACTAGCTGTGTTAGATGGCGTAGTATTGCAGCGCTTTGGACACACCATAGCAATGTTTCATGTTAGGCAAAGTCGGGAGTGGTTAGTACTTGGATGGGTGAACATGCTAGGAAGGCAGCCACCAAACGACACACGAAGATTGAAACAAGCGCACCACACCCCCTAGTCCACCCAGCTGTGAATGGGTATCTGGATCTCTTTAGAACCGGGGACGGTAAAGCAGCGAGGGAGAAGCGATAGGCATCACCCTCATAACGCTGGCCTAGAGAAAAGAGAGGTCTTAAAAGCTTCCTTTCCCAATGACGGAAAGGTTACGGGGAGACCTTTACTAGCCTTGTAGCGCGCAGCCCAAGCAAAGCCGTGGACCGCTTTGTGTAAGCGCTTGCAAGCCGGGGTTCGAGGTCGATTTCGCGCGCTTTCTGAGCAGCCTGCAGCAGGCTTTCCGTAGCTTTGTGGGCGCGAACCTATTATAACAAACTGCTCGCTTTTGCTTTGGGTCTTTTTATTTATTTATTTATCTTCCAACAATCGGTTGCGGAGATTAATAAAATCGCTTTTTCGCCTGCTTTGCTTAGGCAACAGGGGACTGCTGTCCGCGTCAATTTTGCTGCTACTGTGACTATTACACAGACAATCTCTTCTACTCTTTCATCTTCCTTGTTTACTAGTTCAGCTTCTATCAACCCCACAACCGCTTCCGTTTCTGTTATTAATGTAAGAGCTTATAACCCTGACAGTCCACCCCACAACAATCCGCCACCGTCAAGATTATTTGACGCACGATAAGCTTCTTCGTATTTTATTTGTCTGCGTTATCCTGGAAGGGAAGTCTCTCTTCCCATGCCGTGTTGCTGTCGATTCACATCTATGTAGTGTAGTGTAGTGTAGTGTAGTGTAGTTTAGTGTAGTGTAGTGTAGTGTAGTGTAGTGTTGTGTAGTGTAGTGTAGGGTAGTGTAATGTAGGGTAGTGTAGTATAGTGTAGTGTAGTGTAGTGTAGTGTAGTGTAGTGTAGTGTAGTGTAGTGTAGTGTAGTTTAGTGTAGTGTAGTGTAGTGTAGTGTAGTGTAGTGTAGTGTAGTGTAGTGTAGTGTAGTGTAGTGTAGTGTAGTGTAGTGTTGTGTAGTGTAGTGTAGGGTAGTGTAGTATAGTGTAGTGTAGGGTAGTGTAGTGTAGAGTTGGGTAGGGTAGAGTAGAGTAGTGTCGTGTAGGGTAGGGTAGTGTAGTGTAGTGTAGTGTAGTGTAGTGTAGTGTAGTGTAGTGTAGTGTAGTGTAGTGTACAGTAGTGTAGGGTAGTGTACAGTAGTGTAGGGTAGTGTAGTGTAGTGTAGGGTAGTGTAATGTAGTGTAGGGTAGTGTACAGTAGTGTAGGGTAGTGTAGTGTAGGGTAGTGTAGTATAGTGTAGTGTAATGTAGTGTAGTGTAATGTAGTGTAGTGTAGGGTAGTGTAGTGTAGTGTAGTGTAGTGTAGGGTAGTGTAATGTAGGGTAGTGTAGAGTAGTGTAGTGTAGGGTAGTGTACAGTAGTGTAGGGTAGTGTAGTGTGGTGTAATGTAGTGTAATGTGCTGTTGTCTGGTGTAGTGTAGTGTAGTGTAGTTTAATGTGGTGTAGTGTAGTATAGTGTAGTATAGTGTAATGTAGTGTAATATAGCTTAGTGTAGTATAGTGTAGTGTAGCGTAGTGTAGAGTAGGGTAGTGTAATGTAGTGTAATGTAGCGTAGGGTAGTGTTGTGTAGTATAGTATAGTATAGTATAGTATAGTATAGTATAGTATAGTATAGTATAGTATAGTATAGTATAGTATAGTATAGTATAGTATAGTATAGTGTAGTATAGGGTAGTGTAGTGTTGTGTAGGGTAGTGTAGGGTAGGGTAGGGTAGGGTAGGGTAGTGTAGTGTACTATAGTATAGTGTAGTGTAGATTTGCATTACATTGTACTGTGTTATTGTATTGTATTGAATGCGCCTTGATATTTCTAAAGTGTGTGAGATACGTACGCTATCTAAATGGATGTATTATTGTATTGCATTGTGTATTTTATTGTCCACATTCCATGGTACTGCCTCACCTTCTCCCAAGCCTATACTACAGTTTTTATTCTTCCCCTCACCCCATCCCCATCCCTCTGTCTAGTTTAATTAATTATTTCATTCTGTTCAGTTTAGTGTGCAGAATCTAACTTAGTGGAGGGGTGGGGGGGGGTAAATAGAGCTGAATTTAAGATTATTGAGTGAAGGTGGTTTAGTATCTAAATTAAATTGAATTCAAACTGGACGCCATCAAAATAGCGGGTTGGGAGAGGAACTGGATTGTAATTGATTTGAATGCATGTTACTTCACAAAATAACTGGGCTGGGTTAAAATCAGAGATTTTCTCAATCCTCGTACTTTGTTTTGGATTTGGATGCTATTGACATTACCACAGAGCGTATATGTTAATTAATTTTACGGAACATTGACATCAACTGCATTTTAACTTACTTTTAAAGAATTTTACGGAACGTTGACATCAACTGCATTTTAACTTACTTTTAAAGAAGAAGGAAAATCACGTGAGGCTAAATTTTCTACAGCTACAAACTGACACCGATTACATTATGAATTGATTTGATTTTTTGTATACACTTTCTAGTCCCTATTTATCGGAAAGTTTGGGGCGCCTCCCCTGAAGAAGGCATAGTCGCAACCTGTGGCTAATATTAGTTGTGTTTTTGAAATTGTGCTGGAATGAACCAAACCGGAGTACCCGGAGAAAACCTCCGAGACGTTGCCACAGTCGAAAGTAAATAATAATCGGACAAACATAACGCCCGGAGGCAGGATCGATCCCACACCTGTCAGGCGCCATTGATTTCTAGCCTGTGGACAAGGCAACTTCGTCCCGCCTTAGACCACGTAGCCACAACGCTCGTACCCAAAACTGACTGAAATTAACTGGCACTGAATCTCAAGTGAAATGGACAGATCTGACATTCTAAGAACGTTAACTAACAAACTGAATTTAAATGATACAGAATTTCAGCTGAAACACAATGAACTTTCGAAAGAAACTGAAATTCCAGACTGACATTCTAAGCATACTAACTCACTGAACACTAAATTTAAACTGAAATTAAATGGACTTTCGAAAACGACTGAATGTACCGATTCATTTGAGTTCAAATGAAAAGGAACGGACCTTCTTAGGAGTCTGACTTTTAACTGACGCTGAATTTAAGCGGAAACAAAACTGACTTTTTTCTATTGCAGATTGAATGTAAAAGGATGCTTAATTTCAACTGAAACAGAACGGACGTTCTAAGAAGACTGAATTTAACTAACTGAGTTCAACGAAAACAGAATATAACCCACTACATTACATGGTTGTTGCTTTAGGTCCCAGTGTATATAACCCACTGTCTTTACCATAGTACAATAAAAACCAAAACAAACAACAACAACAACAAAAACATTTGAAGATGATGTAAAATGTGCTGACATGTGATTTGACCCTGACTGATCATCAGCCCCATGCCGAGACACCTTTAACGGAAACTGTTCCGAGTACTTCACACCGGACATGTGCAATATGGCGGAGGTGAAGATGGTCTGTCGAAACACGTGCAACGCGTGCCAATGTAAGTTTTGGGTTTTATTTTTAAAGAAAGCCAGTCCGGCCGGTTTTTTCTAGCACTTTTTTTTGTTGGTTGTTGCTTGCGTTATTTTAGCAATTGCGCTTACCAGAAAACCGTTATTTATTGCCAACGTTATTATTAAATTCAAAAAGAATTTGCAATAGAATAATGGATACTCGCAATACATTTTCATGAGTGTAACTTGGGGAAACATTAGGAGATGACGAAAAGTAAATGATGCGCATTTGCACGTGAAAAGCGTGCGTTGACTATGCCATAAATATTTGTATTATTCTTTAAGCTTTGATAGGTTTTTTTCCGAACGTTTTGTGTTTGTTTAAAAGACAGAGACAGATACATGGAAGGAGAGGGGGAGAGGGAAACAAAGAGAGAGAGAGAGAGACATTACATTACATGATTATTGCTTTAGGTCCAGCGGACTCTTCCGAGTCAAATCAGGACCGGACAACCCCGATCCGCATAAAAGATCTGCTGAAACAACCCTAGTGGTAAAACTGAAAGCTCTCCACCAGCCAGTCACTTTACAATAAAGACATCCCACGCAGGGGACGCTGAGGCTGTACTCTAATTTATCGAACCCCCGTTTACAAAATCAAAATAGAATACAAACATCATTATAAAATATCAACAAAACACATACATATAAAATGCCTACATTGCTAAATAATAACTTCATAGGAAGCCCTAGTGACCACCTGGCAGAAAGCGTCCAATATTCCCAAGCTGATCCAACAGACCTCACACACAAATAAGGAGTCTTGTCCCGGAAGAGTTTTCAAGAAAAAAGGGAGGTGACTGGTCTAGCGAAGAAGAAGATAGTATAGCAGATTGATAGAACAGAGCAGAAATGAAAAAGAGCAAATGAGAAAGACAGCGACAGTGGGAATTTAAAGCACTAAATTTACAGAAAGTGGGGATACTATTTATACTAAAACTCCCGGCACCCCAACGGGGGAGGGAGAGAGAGAGAGAGAGAGAGAGAGAGAGAGAGAGAGAGAGAGAGAGAGAGAGAGTGAGAGAGGTGACAATAATAGTTGGTACTGTCACCCCTGATAGGCCCACTGTACACGCTGTATCTAGTTATTATCAAGTTCATTTCCAACTTCATACTTGTTTCCATTCACTCATTCATGTATTTGCAGTGGATCTACACGTTTGTCAGGACTTGCACACTGGCCCCGCGGACTGCAATTCGACTTACACGCTACCAGATCAGTGCTCGGTCCCAGTCATTGCTGACGTGTGCAAGAAAAGTTGTGGACTTTGCTAACGTCACGCGCATGTGACGTCAAAACGCATGGTGACGCAATTGGACTTAAATTCGTGTGATGTGTCAATTAGGACAATGTTATGTGATGTGGCTATAGGGCAACATTGCGTGCGTCAATAGGACGAGTTTGGGGTTTCTGTTCTAAAGGCGGAAAAAATCGGAGAGGAGTATAAATGCAGATCTGGAAAATATTTCTCAACTAATAAATTTGAAAGTCGTTGACATTATTTCCTTTGTGTTATTTAAAGTGGATTCGTTTTGTTTTCTTAATTTTATTTTAGATAATTACTCTAAAGCCATTTGGATTTCTTGACGTCATTTTATTCATATACCCTGTTGAGTAATTTTATTACTTGTAACTTAGATCAGAGAACTTCGAGCCCTAACACCGGGAGCGGCTGGTGACTGCTGTAATACACCCCGACCCATTCTTGTTTTTTGTGGATATGCTACGGGTGGTCAGCTGCTGCACCTATTGTTGCTGTTCTTCTTTTTCTTCTTATGTTATGAAGTTAGTTTGCTATACTCATTGTTATTTTTACAAGCCCCAAAGGCAGGATGTAAAAAAGTACACCCTGTGCTTAATCTTTTACCCTTGTTAAATAAAATTTTTATTTTTCTTCTTATTTTCTTCTTCTTCTTCTTCTTCTTCTTCTTCTTCTTCTTCTTCTTCTTCTTCTTCCTAAAATTGCTCTTGGAGTTGGATTGTATTTATGGGTGCTAGCATGCTTTGCTTTGCCGCAGTATTTCATTTGGGTATTGATGTTGTTGTTGTTGTTGTTGCTGTTGTTGTTGTGTATTCAATCTTTCTTCTAATGTATTTAATTTAGGTGATATTAGACAATTACAATTAAACTTTTAAAAGACTTTAACTATTTAAGAAACAAAAAAATTCAAACAGTCTATAAAAGTCTACCTAAAAAGGAGATTTAGCCAGAACTTTTAACAACTTCTGTAACATTACAGAATGTCCATATTCAATTATGTTATGTCAAATTTACTTCAAATATGTCTTTTAACTCTGTGCATTCAAATGATGATGATGTACTGATTGATTTGTATTACATACACGTTTAAATTCTCCGTTCATTCTTCATTTATATATTAATTGAGAAAGTGATCTTGAACAATACCTTGTTATTGCTATTATCACGATGCACAGTCTTTTCTAGTAAATAAGACATTTAATGATTACATATATTCAAATTTGTTACAGTTATAGAATCTGAGGACCTTTGTGCTCCCTCCTTGAGCTTGGTTTAGTCTGTCACATACCTCGTCCCAGTGAATTCTGCATTATGATGGAACCCAACAGAAATCAATATTTAGAGCTTGTTGTTGTGTGTTTCAATGTAGGTGATGTGCCAAAAAGCCAACAAAATTTGATAATCACTTTATGTATTTCTTTATTACAGGCAATTTAATATAGCGCTCATATCTAACAACTGTAGGCGCTTTGACATAACTTTCTCTTTTTTTTTTTTTGGCAGAATAAGGTAGGTGCTGTTTGTTTTATTGACTGAAGAATACAACGACTTACGAAAGGAATCAATGCCTGAGTATGCCTTATCACAATAAATAGTGAAGTAATATATTAAAGTTTAACGTCTACACTCACCATTGGCGATATGGCAGACAGGGGAAAAAAAACATCGCAGAGAAGAAGGATTAGAGACTTAAATTCAAATCTGAACCATACCACAGCAATCAAATTGTTGATGTATATGAATTCGTTTGTTCATTTATTTATTTTTTTTAAATTATTTTTTTGTACAGGAGCTGATGTTTCTACTGCCACAGCAGCCGCTTTGAGTAAGTCGATTTTTTTGGAAAGTTTTAGTCTGTCTGTCTGTCAGCCTGTCTCTCTGTCTGTCTGTATCTCGCTTTTTCTTTCACTTTCTCTCTCTCTTTCAGCAACATTTTTTCCCTCTCTTTCCTAGTTCTATCTTTCTTACCAACAAGATTCCATCCCTTCCCGCCCCCCCCCCTATCCCCCTCAAAATAAAAACCTCCCCGTCCTTATTCAGTTGGTTTTTGACTGATCCCATGTTACTGAAGGACAGTTTAAACTATTATGTGACTTTATAGCAGCATAAATAGGTCTCATGACAAGTTCACTTCAACACGCACTAAAGTGCCAAGCGAGAGCACACAAACACCCCCCCCCCCCCCCACAAACACACACACACACACGCACACACACACACACACACACAAAACGATTTATGAGAGGCTATTTGGGCTTTTCTATTTTGCTGTGACAGGAAACTGCGTACAGTGCGGTGACTACGACAGCGGTACGCCGTGCGACAACGCTCAACTCTTCCACAATGACGTCACCCCATGTCCCGGCCTGGACGCGCCGTTCTGTATGACCGACGTCGTCATCAATGCTCAGTCTGATCTCTCCATCTCCAAAAGGTGACGTCATTGATGTATCGTCATTTGGTCTCTTCCTACGCTTCTCCCTACTCAATCATCATCATCAGCAGCAGCAGCAGCAGCAGCATCAGCAGCATCAATTTTCTTCTGCTTCTTCTTAATTTATTTCTTATTCATATTTTAAAAATCATCATCATCATCATTATCATCATTATCATCATCATCAATCTTTTTCTTCTTCTTCTTTATTTATTTCTTATTCATATTTTAAAAATCATCATCTTCATCATCATAAATCAAGGAACATCATCATCATTATCATAATCTTCATAAATCAATCCCCATCATTATCATAATCAGTTTTCTTTATTTCTTTTTTTTAACAGTATTTCTTTCTTCATTTATATAGTTTTCATCATCATTATTATAATCATCGTAAATCAATCTTTATTATTATCTTAATCATCATAAATCAATTATCATCACTATCATAATCATCGTAAATTAATCATCATCAATATCATAATCGTCGTAATTCAATCATCATCGTCATCAAAATCATCGTAAATCAATCATTATCTTTAACCATAACCAGACTTCTTCTTTCTTTCATTCTTTCTTAACTAAATAAAATAATTAATTTCTTCATTAGTTTATTTAGTTAGTAATTTATTTATTTATTTATTTATTTATTTATTTATTTATTTATTTATTTATTTATACACAACGTTCGTAATGCTATAGCTGAGTGCTTCTTAGCGATATTGTAATACATCCCAATCATTCATTCATTTGCGTTGATTACCGTTTTAAATTGTTCATTATTTATTTATTTATTTATTTATTTATGTTCGTACGATTATAGGGCGTGTACAATCCGCCAGTATACACGCCCCTAGCACGCTCAGGTTGGTTTATTAGTTCCAATTCTTTATTTATGGCCGTTTGTAATACGACGTATTGCATAATTCAGATAACAGCATTTTAAACAATTATTGCAAAGTCGCTTATTGGTACATTTTATTAAAATACATTTTACAAATGGTGCTAAATCCCTGACTCTCTTTCCCTATTTCCTCCCATGTTGTTATAAAGTTCATTAATTGGGATTTTATTGTTATATTGTTGTTGTTGTTGTAAGGTTCATTAATTGGAATTGTAGTGTTATATTGTTGTTGTTATAAGGTTCATTAATTGGGAATTTATTCTTCTATTGTTGTTATAAGGTTCATTAATTGGGATTTTATTGTTATATTGTTGTTGTTGTTGTAAGGTTCATTAATTGGAATTGTAGTGTTATATTGTTGTTGTTATAAGGTTCACTAATTGGGAATTTATTCTTCTATTGTTGTTATAAGGTTCATTAATTGGGATTTTATTGTTATATTGTTGCTGTTATAAGGTTCATTAATTGGGATTTTATTGTGATATTGTTGTTATAAGGTTAATTAATTGGGGTTTTATTGTTATATTGTTGCTGTTATAAGGTTCATTAATTGCGATTTTATTGTTATATTGTTGTTATAAGGTTAATTAATTGGGGTTTTATTGTTATATTGTTGTTGTTGTTTAAATGTCTGATAACACCAGAATGTGTGAATAGGCCATAGTTTGACTTGAATTCAATAGTTCCAATTCCATTGTGTGCTGACAGGTGCGTGAACCAGACAGTGTGTCAGGTCAAATGGTACGACCAGACGTCCGACAAGCACGCATGCTTGGTCTTTGACCCCAGTAGCCCTCCGCCCCTCATGACGTGTCACTACTGCTGCACCAGTGACGGCTGCAACACCGACATCATCCCTGACTACAACTCAAGATGGCGCCCGTAAAGAAAAAGAAAATTAACAGCAGTCACCAGACCCTGACCATGCTTCCGTAGCGAGAGTGAAAGTCAAGGTCATGCCACTGCGTAGCCATAGCAACCCAGAGGGAAATTAAACTTTAAATCAAGAACCTCTCTTTTTTTTGGGAAAACGAGCCTACTTAGTTGGTGCGCTACACTTTTGCGTAGCCTTGACTGTCATTACCCATACATTTTCTCTTTCAGTGTTATAATTAAAATCGTGTTGTTTGACCCTCCCCTCCGTGCACAACTGTAGGACACTGAAAATCAGAGGATGTAAACTAGTATAGCGACTCTATTGGTCAGTAGAATAGCCAAGATGTTTGTGTATTTATTAATTTATTAATTTATTTATGTATTTGAATTAAGTTAAGTAAGCTTTTTAAAATTATTTCTTTGAAAATCCAAACTTTCCAACAAATTTAGTTTATAACTACAAGAGAAGAAAAAAAATTATATTGAAATGTGTTTCCTTGTTTGTTTGTTTTTTGTTGTTTTTTTTTAATCTGTCTAAAATCCCCGAGGGACTGATCACTTTTTTGTCCTGTGCCTAGCAACGTAACCGTTTCCTAGCAACTAGCTGACCTCTGTCTTCCCTAGCAACGCTTTCATGGTCGTTATGCTAGGCTTTTTGGTTGTTTAGAATATAAACATTCATTCTGGAAATTCTGTTGTTTGTTGACCGCTATAATTATGTGTGTTCGATTGTTCGGAGCCTCTCTCTCTCTCTCTCTCTCTCTCTCTCTCTCTCTCTCTCTCTGGTATTCCTGCTACCTAGGTGTTGCTTCTATAGCAAAATATATAGTTGCTTCTATAGCAAAATCAACATCAGAGAGAGAGAGAGAGAGAGAGAGAGAGAGAGAGAGAGAGAGAGAGAGAGAGAGATACGAAGTCTTTCATGTGTTATGCATTTCGCTCAATCTCATGGGGAATTGAAAAAATATTAGAACTATGAAATTCGAAACTTAAGAAGAAAAAAACCCACCAAGATGGCAAGCCATTCAAATGCATTTCCAAACATGCACACATATAACCGAAAAATAAGCATTTTCAAAAGTGTTACTTTTCCTGACCTAAAGTGACCTCAATTATGACTGTTCCGCCGCCACTTGTTAAAAAAAGTCCGTAGTCTGTCATTGTGGGCATCCTGCAAAAAACATCTGAACATTACCCTCCTTTACTGTCTTATTTTTGGCACTGTGCGTACGCGAACAATTTACCAAGTAGACCTTACTTTTAGAAACATCAGCACCTTATTGTTTGGCAGCGACTCGCCACAACAACAAAAAACCACGCGAATATCTATTCAAAAGTTCACACATTCCTCATATCGTGTAACCGCTTCGTTGAGACAATAGCCCAATTATGCAAGATCACCTTTGATTAGTCACTCTTATATCCGTTTAACCAGTCCCCCTCTTTGTTTCCTTCTCCCTACTAGTTACACCCCACTCTTTTGCACCACAAGTTTACAGCTGTCAAATACCGTTGTATGCCCTAGACCACTGGAAGTATGTCTATTGTTCTCCCAGCTCTAAGTTCCCCAGGTTTTTATTCCCCCAGCTCTATGTTACCTCAGGTGTATGATTCACCCTGGTTTTAATCCATTCGGTCTGGGTCCCCCCACACCTATAGTCAATGGTGCATGCTGTATAATAAAGACATTGTACACCGGAGAGGAAAAGGACTTTGGAGGAATATGAATGAACGAATGAATAAATGATTTGTAAATATTTCTACGCCGGCAGGCATGATCGCAGCGCTGGACAGAATATAGAATATTGATTTGGAAGAGCATGGAAATCAAAAGCATTGAAGTAACATAAGCCTGGGGGGAATTTAATAGACCTTGGCCAGCATAAATCTACAATTTGGAGGAAAATAAACCAGTTTGACAATTGATCTGGGGGTTGTTGACTCCTAGTCCACTTACAAGCGTTTTCCTCTGCCACTGGTGGGTCACAAACTGAACGATGGGCTTTGATTATGCTTCAAGGAAAGGCTTCACACAGAACTCGTCATCATCGCCACCACCGCTATCAACATTACCATCATCATCATCATCGTCGTCGTCATCATCATCATCATCATCATCGCCATCATTGTTGTCGATCTCGTCAAGAAAGAGGAGGAGAAGAAAGAGGAAAAGAAACAATTGACTCACGTGAACTACGTGCTCATGAATTCCATAGCATTGTATGTTACAATCGGACAATATTCTCGAGAGCACTTTGCGCGCGAGTGCAATATTGTCCGATCGAGATGTGACCATTTTTCATATTTCACGTCTATGATGCCAATAACTTTTATGTATCGATTTCTTCAACTGGAGAAAAAGATGGATTCGAATACAGACTAGAAAAGAAAGATGTGTGTGAACGACCACTTTACACATTGCTTTTCACCTGTCATTCGAATGCGCAACCAGAAACAGTCCCCAAATCAGGAGATTCCCTTAACATTTCTTCAGCATGAACACAAACATAAACGACGCGCACGCATCCACCAACCAAGCACCCACCCATCCCACTTACACACATACACAGTAAAGAAATATGAACACCAGAAGGTGACACATGATAAGGCACAAAAAAGAAGTATGTTTACGGTATCCCGACCGACCATAAAGTTTGGGCCAGAGCCCAAACCTTTTTGGGGATAGTCTCGAAAACAAATTTTAAAAAGCCCAAAAAATTCGCACACAAGTTGGAAAAAGTATTAAAAAAAATAATTTAAAAAATAGAAATAAGAAGTCGACCTACCGACTTATTTTTTTATATGTTACCCTAAACCGATTTTTTTGGGGGGTGTGGGGAGGGGGGGGGGCTAGGTTCCTTCAACCAAACTTTACCAGTGAAAAACAATGCCAGTTTCATTTTATTGATTCATCTCGGCTTAAGTAGTGACCATCTTTGGCTTACGTTTTACGGCTTATGCATTTAGTTTAAGAGACGTTTTACTGATTGGAATTTGACGGGTGGCCACACCTTATGAGTTTAGTAGCCACATTTGGTTTACGTTTTACGGCTTATGCATTGGGTCGGAGCCAGTGGCGCCATGTTTATCACGTTTTGGTTCGAATTTACAAACGTGCGTAGCTGTGTAATTTCACCATGCAAAGCACTTTTCGTGACGATGTAATGAACTCTTTCACGATTTAACTGTAATATCAAACAACTAAGATCCACAGGCAACAAGGGAATTCAACGGCCTTAGCTCGCCAAGTCGTGTGTAGCAGACAACCTTTTTTGCGTGTAATCATGCGTGGGGGGAGGAGTTTAGATTGACCTCTAAACTCGTGTTGTCACACTCTCGCTTCGGATTGGTCCTCGTAAACCCGGCTTGTGTATTTTGCAGAAGAAATCAAACATGCGCTTTCTTTGTGAAATTTTACGTTAGCCAGTACGCAAGGAAATACATAAGGAATTTATAAGTGCAAAATAAAACAAGTGTGGCCGGGTCTTTAGTTCAAAATGTAGGTCTAGGTTTCAGTCAGCTCTAGCTTAGACAGCCAATGAAAAATAACAATAAAAAGCCAGTTTTATTTGCTGATTCAGTCGGTCCATTTACTCTTTTGACTCTTCATTTCCTTGAGACCATCATTGCTGTAGTATGTGTGAATTATTGCCTATCCTATCTTATCCCATAACTCAAAAGTCTTTGGGGTACCACAGATGATCGTTGAACCAGCGAATTCCACCTTTCTGTGTCCTCAGCCACTCTCATGGCTTCGGTCAGTGTCAAGTCAGTCCATTCTCGAATGTTGTCCTCCCACCTCTTTTTCTGTCACCATCTTCCTCTGCCTTGCAGGATCGTCTTTGCAAGGCCTGATGATCTGGTGACGTGGCCATACCATCGGAGTTTCCGTTTTTACACCACTGTGAGCATGTCATCGTGTTGTCCAATAGCTTGTGTGATGGTCTGTCGGACTTCATCGTTGGTGATGTGCTGGGTATAGGAAATGCCCAGAAGTCTTCTGTAGCACCTTATCTCCATGCTTTGTATTCTTCGTTGTAGATCTGCTGTGAGAGTCCATGTTATGCAAGCGTATAAGAAGATGGGGATGACAAGGGAGCGCAGCAACCTTACCTTGGAGTGTAGACTGATGGTTCTGTCTTTTCAAATGGGCTTCAATCTTGTCAGAACAGCAGTTGTTTGCGCGACCCTGTAGAGGATTTCAAGTCGAGACCCACTGACTGATAAAATGGCTCCTAAATAATAGAAGCTATGCACTGTTTTGAGGGATTGGCCTTGGACTTTGATGTCCGTGTTGATGTCATTGGTATTGTTGGTCACCATTTTGGTCTTCTCTGCACATATTCCCATTCCAAAGGCACTGGAGGTGGTGTCAAGTCTCTGTACCAGCTGTTCAAGTTCTTGTTCCTCTCTGGCTAATCCATCAATGTCATTCGCAAAACGGAGGTTGGAGATTGCTCTACTCCCTATGCTGACTGTGCCTTCGTGATCTGCAAGGGCATCTTACATGATGCGCTCTAGGAAGATGTTGAAGAGTGTTGGAGAGAGTAGGTATCCTTGACGCACACCGATTGTTGTTCTAAACCAGTTCCCGATGGCGCTGTTGTGCAGGACTGCACTGGTAGCCTTGTCAAACATGACTTCAATAATTTTAGGGCTGATGTACACTCTCGTGGTTGCCCACAGAGCTGCATGCCAGACTCGGTCAAACGCTTTCTTGAAGTCTACAAACACATGATATAAATGTTGTTGGTGATGTAGGTATTTATCGCAGATTTTTTTTTTTTTTAGATTGAAAATCTGTTCAGTGGTACTTCGCCCTGCCCTGAATCCTGCTTGTTCTTTACCTATGATTTTTTCAGCTTGCGGTTTCAACCTGATGAGTATTATTTTCCGGAGGGCCATGCTGGGATGGCTGATGAGGCTGATGGTGCGGTAATTTTCATACTCATGGAGAGTACCCTTTTTGGGAAGAGTGACGACAAGCGACTGGGTCCATGGTGAGGGCCATTCCCCACTCTGCCAGATATTGTTACAGATAATGGGGAGGGCGTCAATCATCGTTTCTCCTCGTGCTTGAAACAATTCCTGCTGACTTTCCCTTCTTCAGTGATTGCACTGCTGCCTCAACTTATTCTCGGAGAATTGGGAGAATTTCTTCCTCTTCTGTGTTCTGGGAACATACTAGAACTGATGGATCTCCGTTTGGTGTGTGGTTGTAAAGGTCAGAGCAGTACTCTGTAGCAATATAGGCATTTTATGTATATTATGTTTTGTTATATTTTATAATGATGTTTATATTCTATTTTGTTTGTTGTAAAACGGGGATTCAATAAATTAGAGTATAGCCTCAGCGTCCCATGCGTGGGATGTCTTTATTTTAAAGTGACCGGCTGGTAGAGTGCCATCAGTGTTACATCTGGGGTTGTTTCAGCGGAGCTCTTATACAGAAAAGGGGTTGGTTCTCTTTCAATCAAGTTGTAGTCCTGGTTTTGTGATCCTGATTCGGCTCTTTGCAGTCCGCTGGACCCTGTAAGCAATGAAGAATAACTCTCTCTCTCTCTCTCTCTCTCTCTCTCTCTCTCTCTCTCTCTCTCTCTCTCTCTCTCTCTCTCAATCTCTCTCTAAGTACAGGAGTCAATGTCCTAATACGGCGAAGAAGAACTGAAGTAAGTTCCCATATTACCGTACTTACAAGCCTGAATTCAACATCTGGTAGTCTGGTGTTCCATATTCAGTGCCTTGGAACAATGATATTCGTTCTTTGGACCGACAAAACTGTATAATGTACACATTTCATAACCTTTTCAATACTATTTTTTCCTTTCCCTTCACAACCCTGTGCTCATGACCATCCTTGCAACTAAAATACACGACTTCGCGATTGCCTCCCGCGTTAATCTTGCGACAAATAGTCGAATAAGTGATTAACATCCTTCAATCGGCGACAAATCCTGCACTGTCGAAAGGGTCGCCATTTTGAAGGTACTTGTTAAGGGCGGTTTCGTTGGTTATCTTTTCCACTGATCTTTTTTTTTTAAAGTAATTAGAAAAAGATGGCCATCCATTCAAATGTATTCCCAAACGTTCACACATTTTGCCGAATGTTGGTTTGTTGTTGTCGGTGTTGTGACTGGACTTGATCCTAAAGAAGCAAGATGAAAGCGTGGAATGACGGGTCACTTTCTAAGCGATCTGCAAGCAAAAGCATGACACAGCGTCAGATCTGAATAGAAACTGGTGAAGTACAGCGATCTTGGCCTTTGAGAAAAGCGCAATTATTATTCTTCTGCAAGGAAGCAGAAGAAGAGGAAGACAGAAAAGTGTGATGACAACATTCGAGAATGGACTGGCTTGACACTGCGCGAAGCCATGAGGGTTGCTGAGGACAGAGAAAGATGGAGTACGCTGGTTAAACGATCATGTGTGGTGCCCCAACGACTTTCGGTTTACGGAATAGGATAGAATAGGATAGGAATTCTTAATTTTAATCTTCTTCTTCTGATTATTATTATTATTATTAGTAGTAGTAGTATTAGTAGTAGTAGTAGTAGTAGTATTAGTAGTAGTAGTAGTAGTAGTAGTATTAGTAGTAGTAGTAGTAGTATTAGTAGTAGTAGTAGTATTAGTAGTAGTAGTAGTAGTAGTAGTAGTAGTAGTAGTAGTAGTAGTAGTAGTAGTATTTAACATGCTTAGCACTAGCTAAGTATCTGTACAGCAAAAATAATCAAATTTCGTTCAGCTATGTTTGAACTAAGGCAAAAATCTGTTTAAAAGTGAATTCAGTGCGGCGGAGCAACCTAACAGAAAACCTGAATACTACTGTGTTATTGACCTGTATTCCAAAATTCAACAAAATCAGTTCATTCTGGGTTTTTTAGGATATAGAGCAAAAGGTGTTTATTTTAAAAAAAAGAAAAGAAGTGTCTCCGACGACCTTTACCTTTGCAGTTTGGCAAATATGATGGCAATGGGGAAGCTGGCCACTAACGTATGTAGAGATTTTATGAAATGTGGTCAAAATTCGCTAAGTGGTTCTTTAGATATGGCCTGCAAAGGACTGACAGACCGACCGACACACCAACCGTCAGATCGACATCTTGCTCATTCTTATCCTAAAGTATTTCAAGTCTAAAAATACGTTGTTGTTGTTGTTGTTGTTGTTGTTGTTGTTGTTTTTCTTCTGCGGGCCACGTGATCGGGCTTAGCCGCCACGTGATCAAGCGCGAAGTGGATCAATTGGCTACCTTCAGGCAGCTGCTGATTGGTTGCTCTTTCCCGACGTCTTCTTACCCCGCTTTGAGCCAAGCAGTTTAGACCCGGCCGTCCGGGCTAGCTGCCACCCGAATCATCGCCCCAAATCTCCGTCAGTGGTTTCATCGACCGATCTTAGCTTGGGCCGTATCGCGAAGGCCCAGTTTAAAAAATCCCATAAAATCAAACCCATAAAGGCACAGTTAATTATGACATAAAAACTATAAAAATGTATACTAAGACGGAAAAAACTCACAATTAAAAACAAACTTTCCAGCATTTACTTTTAAAAAAAACAATCACATCCACTCTATCCAATCAATATTCGCAACGTAATACTGTAATCATACAACGCAACCAGCTTATGCGGACTACAAAAGATAAAAGGTTAAAAGATCTGCCGGAATAAAATGGACCAAATCCCAAGCCGAGAACTTCGGTAGGCAAAGAGTTTAGGATCGTATGCGCAGATTGACAAGATAAAATAAATTCCGTTCCATGGCCCATCCTGCCGCAGGGACGCTCCAGTCAGACCGTCGTTATACCATTTCAGGCTAGGCGCCCATTCATTTTAAAAAAAAAATTTTTTACACTTTATTGTCCATTTTTAGGGGGAAATTCTGGGCCACCTTCCTTGGAGAAGGTGTAGTCGCAGCCTGTGGCGCGCCCAAATCAACCCACCTTATATTAAGTTGTGTTTTGGGGATTTTTATTTTTAGTTCTTGTTTGACGTTTTTGCTGGGGGAGCAAACCCGAGTACTCGAAGAAAACCCCCGAGATGTTACCCGAGATGTTACCCGAGATGTTACCCGAGTCGAAAGTAAATAATAATAGGGAAAACATAATGCCCATATGCGGGAACTACCCCACTGCTGTCAGGCGCCATTGGTTTCTGGCAAGTTAGTCCCGCCTTAGACCATTCGGTTATAACAATTTACGTGGAAAAAATGACTTTATCGGTATGTATCATTATATGTATGACAAATCCCAACAATTTTTCTTGCTTGATCTCCCATCAGTTTTGTTATAAATGTTGTCTGTTCTTATAATTATTGTCAGTCTTACTAAGGTATTAGGTCATGGTCTTAATGTGACTATCCTTATTTCCTTGTCATTTCTCATCATGCGCTATCGGGCTGTTTGTGCTTGTGTGCGTTTGCGCAAGCGCCGCGAGTTTGTGTGTATATGTATGTGTGTATGTGTGTGTGCGTGTTTGTGGCTGCGTGTGTATATTTGCGGCTGTGGCTATGGCTGCATATGTGTGTGTGGCTGTGTGTGTGGCTGTATGTATCTGTATGTGGCTATGTGTTTGTGTGTGGGTGTGCGTGTGTGTGTGTGTGTGTGTGTATCTTGACAAAACGCCTTATCAAAGAGCACCTAAACGGGGCGCAAGGGTTGCCCGCTCACTCCGGTGTGTACCGCTAGCCAGCCTGTTACTGTTTTCTGCTGGTCTCTAGTGGCAGTGCTCTTTCACTTCCATGTTGTGTTGTTGTGGACCAGGATTTTATTTACAATGATTGTCCATCAGTTGCTGTTGCTGTTAGGTCTTGTCGCTCTCTACACATTCGGTCAGTTCATTCGTACATCATACAACATGATATTTCTGTTGTATTTCTCCCTATTAAACTCGTAGTAGATAGTAGGCCCCAGATGTAACTATTTCCAAATAGTCTATTTAGGTCTACATTGTCAGACCTCGTCGAAACAGGAAACGAGGCAGAAACTGTACGTTTGAGAGTGATGCCGACCTAATGGGAAGTTCATCGGTTACGGACCATTTCCACGGTCTAAAGTTAATGTGTCTTAGGTCTGGAACGGTTTCTGGATATCATCAGTGTTTTCGTGGCATTACAATGGATTTTGTGTTGACCACGATGACGATGAAGGCGATGAAGATGGAGGTGGTGGTGGTGGTGATGTTTATGTTGTTGTTATTGTTGTTTTTATTGGTGAAGATGGGGATAATGATGATGATGACGACGACAATGAAACTGCCGACCATAATGAAGATGATGACTGCAAAGAAGTGTTCAATGAGGACGACTATAGGATGAAAATAATGGTGATGGCAACGATGATGATGATGATGATGATGATGATGATGATGATGATGATGATGATGATGACGACGACAATAGGAATGATGATGATGACAAATACGATGCTGATAATGCTGCTGACGCTGAGGATGATGATGATGACGACGACTATGATGAGAACGACGACTATTAAGATGATGATGATATTGACGACTAAGATTATGACGCTGATGATGATGATGACTAAGATTATGATGGCGATGACGACCACAACTAAGACGATGTTGATGACTGCGAGGACGAGGATGAGGATGACAACTAAGCTGATAATGATAATGACTATGACTGTGACGGTGGGTCTATTGTTGCTGGGCTCTGCACAATGGAATGCTATTACCCACTCGTCCTTCGTCGATGGGAATCGCTAGTAAATCTCCCTGTGACTCAACTTACTACATTTATAAGTTTAGCTCGGTCTGTGTTTAGGCTGGGTTTACAGAGATAGAAAGAAAAATAATAAAAGATCACTGTCACACTAGCTCTCACACGGCTATGAAACATAGGTAGTCCAGCCACTTGTTAACAGTAAATATCACACATTTATTTCCTCTACTCTATACAAGATCTGCTAATCACGATACTAACTTAAAAGTTCAAATGTCAATTTGAATGGTTCGCTCCTTGATAATTCTATGCAGCTACTGTTTCTTCATCGGGCTACTCGTGCGGTCTGCCCAACGGATCAGTCTTCTGGAAAGGTGGACTAGTGATGTCCTTTGCTAACAGGTTGGGTGCACTGGTTCAAATGTCACTTAGCTATAGATTCAATAAGCTGTGTTGTGGTTGATTCTTTGATGAGCTGTGTTGTTGTGGATTCTTCTCCTTGTTGACAGACTGGCGGGCTCTCTTCACGCAGTGTGGGAGGCTCCAATACAGGCCAAATATCAGTGAAGACTTTTAATTTTCTTTCTTCTGATCGGGTCCACGATGCCTGCTCATCTGTAACATATAAGACGAAATTCTGCAACACCATGTATACTAGGTGTGTGCAGAGCGTCTCACTGAAGGCAGAAATAGCCCTCAGTGATTAGCTCCACATATCTATATATAAGCGACGAACATTCTGCTAAGTCCGTGGTCCACTGGAATCTCCACTCTAATTTCCTATACATATATAAAAATATATCATGGCTAACTATACACATAGAGAAATAATTAATATTATACACATTCTTTGGTAAAGCCACTGGTCTGCAAGAATACATATATGCTAAACAACAGAGGTTTCGTAGGGAATACATCATGGCGTCGAACCGGTCGTGTTCGCCCCGTCGTCACGCAACATTGGACTAGCAATCACAATTCTAAACATGGCAAATTTCACAACATAATTCAACAATAATATCAATACATCGTGATGAAACAAAAGATAGTTCATTTACCTTTTTGACAATGTCAGGCTATGGCTAACTAGGTTGAATAGAGTTTCACCAGTTCCTGCTTTTAGTCTTCAGTTGAGAGATCTATTAGAGCCGAGCTCTTTCCTCCAGGCAATTTGAACAGCAAATGACTCTCTATCTCTGTGTTCAGCTGCAGGCCCGGGAAACTAAAACTACAAGAGTCTCCATCTACCGGGGGTAGGCGGGACTACTGCCTATACGTAAGCTGGATGAGGTCATTGCATACCTGTGCGAGCGTCAGCATACAAATGTGTAGGCCACAGTAGACTTCTGTCGTCTGCTGCAGAGCAGCATTACTTTACTAAGGTTACAGCTGACTAAACAAGGCGAGAAGCTATAGTGCTGTGTAAATCTGGCCTCTTATCACAATGACGACTAAGGTGATGATAATGATAATGATTCTACAATAAGGATACCGATGACGACTAGGTTGACGATACTAACGATGGTGGCACATATGTTTCAGGGCCTGTTGCGGCTAAGAATTGTTTCGATGCGAGCCCCGACAGTTGTTTTGATCTCCATGACTGTATGACCGGGTATTGGCACTGCAGTGGTATCGAGGTACACAAAAAGAAAGTTTCGCTTTCAGTAAAATCAGGATTATCCTATGGACATCC
This sequence comes from Oncomelania hupensis, assembly GCA_036898135.1. Lineage (NCBI taxonomy): Eukaryota > Metazoa > Mollusca > Gastropoda > Littorinimorpha > Pomatiopsidae > Oncomelania > Oncomelania hupensis. The sequence goes on from CM072527.1 coordinate 1,070,596, forward strand.
AGGATCCAGGTTATCCCCATGCCAAAGAGCAGGATGCCAAGACAATATAACGGTTGAAACAACAACAACAACTTCAACAACCACAATCTTTGGATAATGGATTCATCAAGGCTCTCAGGTCGAATGAATGGAGGAGAAGAAGAAGAAGAAGAAGAAGAAGAAGAAGAAGAAGAAGAAGAAGAAGAAGAAGAAGAAGAAGAAGACAAAAAAAGAAGAAGAAGAAATTTAATAGGCTTATAGCTCGGTGAAAAAACAGTATTGGTCTGAATTTTGTGTTAAAGAGGTTTCAGAAGCAAATAATATGGAAAAAAGTTTAAAAAATGAAAAATGGATTTAAACTTCAGTTGTATCCAATTACATTAAGCAATCATAATTTTCCAAGTGCTGATGCTTTTGTAAAGATTTTTGCAAAATATTCTTTATCATCTAGTCTTGATCCATCATACAACAATTAAGAACAGATAATGAAAATTAGAAAGAAAGAATATGAAGATCCTTTGCCAAATTATTCTTATTTTATAAATGCCCTTATTGAATTTGAAGAGTTCTTAGACTGTTTACAATCATTTTCATCAAACAAAACTGCAGTTGGGATTGATGGAATGTCATATCAATTATTAACGCATTTGCCTTTGAAATGGAAAAAATTACTACATTCATTATGCCAACAGTGTTGGCAGAGTGAAACTCTCCATATTATCTGGAAGAAGTCAGTAGTTGTTCCAGTACATAAGCAAGGTAAATCTCGTTCCTCAATTCTTAATAATAGACCAATTGCATTGAACTCACATGTAGCAAAAGTATTTGAAAACATAATTCAGAAAAAGTAACATATTTTTGTGAGAAGAACAACGTAATTCTTAAAAATCATGCAGGATTTAGAAAAAGTCGATGCACAACTGACTACTTGGTAAAATTAACTAGTCATATTTAAAACAGTTAGAAAAAGTACTCTTGCTGCATTTTTTACGTCAAAAATACATATGACAGTGTCTGGCATGCAAGATTGTTATATAAATAAATAAAAATATTGGAATAAGTGGTCATATGTATAAATATATAAAAACTTATGTAAATGGCAGATCTATATGTACACGAGTAGGAAACATTTATTCATATTATCATAACATTGACATGAGAATCCCTTAGGGCTCTATAATTGCCCCATTATTGTTTTCAATACTTATTCACGATCTTCCCACTGTTATTTCTAATCCATTAAATGTTGTTCAGTACGCTGATGATATTGCCATGTGGATTATTACATCTCTGCGAAAACATACTAAACAGAGAGTAATAACATATGTACAGAAACTGTTTCAAGAAGAACTGAAAAACCTTAATTTATTTATTAAAAATAATGGTCTGGAATTGTCATCTGAAAAAACGTTTTTAATGCTTTTTAATAATGGTATTAATCCTAAATGTTTACCTGTTTTGAAATTAAATGATGAGATTCTTATATACAAGAAACAGGTTAAATTTCTTGGTGTTCAGCTAACTTCTAAATTAAACTGGAAATTACATATTGAACATTTAATAACAAAGGCAAGAAAATCCCTAAATTTATTAAAAATTATTAGTGTACAAAATTGGGGTCAGGATACCAAATCCCTCTTACATTTAGCAATATCACTAGTCCGTTCAAAGCTTGTTTATGGTCAGGAGGTGTACTTTTCATCAAACAATACATTATTAAATAAATTACAAAGCATCGACAGTAGAGCTATTAAAGTTGCATTAGGTGTTCCACTTCATGCTAATACAATTAAAACATACCAAGAAGCTGGAATATTACCATTAAACCAACAACGTCAATTAGCTACTTCAAAATATGTACTAAGATGTTTATCTGTCCCTAATTCAGTACAAGACGAAATTTTTATAGATGCAGAGACTATCCCAAAAGAACTAAACATATTATTAATTATTTGCAGCCAATTAAGAACTATACAAAGATCTTTTTGAAAAGTGTAACATTGATATCACAGCAATTCCTGTTATGCCATTAATATCACCTATTCCACCATGGGAGCACAGAAATGCAAATTTTAACATTGATTATAGTGTAACTAAAAAAGATGATAACACTAATCTCTTAGTTACTGAGGTAAAAGAGCATATTGAAAATAATTATTTAAACCATTTGAAGATTTTTACAGATGATGGTTCGGTATTAGATTCTTTAGATAGTGGATCGGCCTTTTCATTCCTGCATTAAATGTAAGACGCTCATATTATCTAGGAAAGGGGTTTTCTATCTTTACGAGTGAGCTTTATGCTATTGTAATGGCTCTCAATTACATTATGACTTTACCGTTAGAGCTCTTTGGTTTACTGATTTGTGTCGATTCAAAAGCGGTTTTGTATGCTTTAAAACAGGGTAATTCCAAAGTAAGAAATGAATTCATATATGAAATTAAACATATGATCCATTGTATATTCTCTAGAGGTATAGTTGTTGATTTCTGTTGGGTTCCACATTGTGGAATTCATTGGAATGAAGTGTGTGACAAGTTAGCCAAAGAGGGAGCACTAAGATCATTAGATTCCATTTCTGTCAACAATTTGAGTATGTGTTGTGTCTGAAATGTATTCCTTATTAGAAAAAGTAGTATGTCAAGATACTAGCATTAAAAGGTTACTATACCGAACTGTTCACGACAGTTGTCAAAATTAATATACAAGTTAAGAATGAACTCATGGAATACTAAATATTCAGCAGATATTCAGTGTATGTGTGGCAAAAATATATCAACTTACCATATTTTATTTGA
>CM072527.1:1078372-1100872 GCA_036898135.1 Oncomelania hupensis
CTTGTGATATTGCGTAGAATGAACTGACTTCTGCAGCATTCAAGACTTGTACCACTGATTTAGCTGACCATTTTAATCAAAGACCCTCTTAGTTGTCGGTTTGTTCGTTTGGTGAGGATAATGATAATGATGATGAACATGACGAGGATGAGGATGATGAGGAGGTTGAAGATTTACGCTGCTCGTTTCAGCTTTGTGCAGTGATCACGTGGCGGGCGACTGCGCCACAATCTTTGCTGGACGTTGTAACGAACCAGACATCCAGAACGTTTGTCAAAAAACATGCAACCTCTGTGGTGAGCTATTTTGTTTCAACTTATTCCTACGTTGCAATTTATAGAAAAGCTTTAAAATATACAGGATTTCTTCTTTTTTTGTTCTTTTTTTTTTTTTTTTGGGGGGGGGGGGTGGGTGCACGTGTGGAGAGGAGGTGCGTTGGGAATTTCTGTTATGCAAAATTTATCTCACGATAGTGTATTCTTTTTATACTCATCATGAACAAGAAAAATGAGCGTGTATGGGGGTATGAGGTAGAGAGAGAGAGAGAGAGAGAGAGAGAGAGAGAGAGAGAGAGAGAGAGAGAGAGAGAGAGAGAGAGAGAGATGGTGAATACTATCATCGGATGCCGAATGTTAGAAGCAGTACATTTAAATGTGATGCAGATGAACACAACAACGACGACGAGGACGGCGGCGACGTTGTTGTTGTTGATGATGATGATGATGATGATGATGATGATGATGATGATGATGATGATGATGATGATGATGATGATGATGATGATGATGGATGATTATGGATGATGATGATGATGGATTTCTTTGTCAGCTAGAACGACAACGGCAGCAACAACGACGACTGCAGCAACAACGCCACGACGTGAGTACACTTTAACCGACACAAGTATTATTAATAATAATAATAATAATAATAATAATAATAATAATAATAATAATAACGGATTTTTATATAGCGGGTACTCCAGCCTATGACCAGACTCACCACGCTTTACATAGTCATTACATAAAAAAATACATGCACTCGATCAAACATCACTTTTGCTACGATACACCAAAAGACGGAACAGTAAAGGTAAAAACTATTTACAACTATGTACACAAATGACAAAAAAGACAGAAATAGACTATTTACAACTATGTACATAAATGACAAAAAAGACATAAATAGAATAGCAAAAACCTATTCACAGGTATTTATATGCCCGGTAAAACTAAAACCCAGGAAGAAAAACAGTATAAATATTTACAGCCGTGTATACACTAAGGATCAGACAGAGACAAAAGAGGAGAGAATGGCAGCGGGATACAAATCAGTCTGAATAATGCAGTTTGAAGAGGTGGGTTTTGAGAGCCTTTTTGAATGCTTGTGTTGATTGTATGTTGCTGATATGGGAGGCAAGGGAATTCCACTGCTTTGGTTCGGAGTAAGCGAATGCACGTTGGCCGTATGTCTTAGTGCGGGTGACGGGAAGCTTGAGTGTGCGAGTGTCAGCAGAAGATCTTAAAGTGCGTGAAGGGGAGTAGACAGACAGTAGATCAGCAAGGTAGGCAGGACAAGAATCTGTGAAGAAGTTGTGACAGAGAACAAAGAGTTTGTACTCTACGCGTGCTTGCACAGGAAGCCAGTGAAGGGAATGTAGTAGAGGTGTGATGTGATCGCGTTCCTTTGCTCGGAATACTAGTCTAGCTGCTGAGTTCTGAACCTTTTGTAGTTTGTCAATGATGTGTTTTGGGGAGCCAGCGAGGAGAGTGTTGCAATAGTCAAGACGAGAAAGGACGAGAGCGCAGACTAGGGTTTTGGTGGCAGTGACTGTAAGATAGTGGCGAAAGGAGCTGATTTGGCGGATGGCCGTGTATGCAGAGCGACAGACGTTGGAGATGTGGTTGTTGAGGGACAGGTCATCGGAGAGAATGTAGCCGAGATTGCTCGCTGAGGATGAGAACTGAATGTTTGTTGTCCCTACTGTAAGCGATGTTGGGAGAGGTGAGAGTGAGGAGGAGGTGTTGTGCTTGTGAATGAGGAGGGCTTCGGTTTTATCGTCATTAAGCTTAAGCTTGTTGAGCGTCATCCATGACTTAATGTCTGTGATGCAGTTCTCCAAAGTCTGAACAGTGGAATTAATGAGAGAGGGGGCAGTGGATTTATAAAGTTGTGTATCATCTGCAAATGACTGACTCTCAACAGCTTGCCTTCCGAGCAGGAGAAGAAGTGGCTTGGTGTACAGAGTGAATAACACCGGCCCTAAAACGGAGCCCTGAGGCACGCCGCACATCAAGTCTGCTATGCTGGAGAAACAGCCATCGACAGTGACTACTTGTGATCTGTCAGAAAGATATGAGTGGAACCAAGCCAGGACCGAGCCAGAGATTCCAAAGTAGTGTTGAAGAGTGTTAAAGAGAATGTGGTGGTCGACTATGTCAAAGGCGGCTGAGAGGTCTAATAAGATGAGAATGGAGACGTTACCATTATCTAAGGCAAGCAACAGATCATTGGCTACCTTTAGGAGGGCTGTCTCAGTGCTGTGCGAGGGTCGGTAGGCAGACTGGTTGGGGCAAAGTAAAGCGTTATCATATAGGTAGGCAAACATTTGTTTGAGAACAATTTTTTCTATGACTTTGGACAGGAAGGAGAGGTTTGAAACAGGTCTATAGTTCTTTAGATTATTTTTGTCTAAACTTGTTTTTTTAAGGAGGGGTGTGATGACAGCCGCTTTGAGCACAGATGGAATAACACCAGAGGACAGACTCTCGTTGATAATGTGGATAATGGTCGGGAGTAGAGGGTCAAGATTCTCTATCAACATGGGGGTAGGAATGGGGTCCAGAGAGCAAGATGTTGGTTTTGAGCTTAAGATGACTTTCTTGACTTCTTGCTCTGTTATTGGTTGAAAAACTTCCAACTTTGCGGTAGTGAGGGAAGGTGAGAATGGGTTAATGAGTGTGATCTCATGGCTATCAAGAGCGGCCCTTATGTCAACCACTTTCTGTGTGAAATAATTACAAAATACATCTGGGAGCTGACATGGTGGATGCGTGGATGGGAGTGATGTTGCATTGCTCTTATCCCTTAGCTGATTGCAAATGTCGAACAACTGTTTACAAGTTTCGCTGCTGCTAATTCTGTCGTTAAAGTACCGGGTTTTGGCAAACTGGATTATTTTAGTGACCCGTTTTTTTGCAGCGGTGAAAATCTGCTTGCTGACTTCTAAACTTTTTCTCTGCTTTGCGTCGGTGTTTCTTCGCCTCGGAGAGCTCATCCTTAATAGACTCGTACCAGGGTGCTGAGCGTGTTGCCTTTACCTTTTTCTGGGCCACGGGAGCGTGCCGATCAAGCACCGCATGAAGTGTACTATTCAGCTGATCCACAGTGGGGCACAGTTCTGGGGTCACTTTAGCGGTAAGCTGTTGCTTGAAAGCATCCCTATCCATGGTACGCAGGCTGCGAGCCTACCTGAACATGGGTGGAGGAGGGGGAGGGGGGCTGCGACGTTTAGTTCGCACACGACACAGAAATGGTCAGATGTTAATTCCTGGGTGACTGAAGTTGATCTAACAACATTATCCTGAGGCCTATGCATAACCCAATCTATGATGTGACCACGGCTGTGGGTGGGCTCTGTGACTGACTGAGAAAGACTAAACTGATCTAAAAGTTCAATCATTTTTGCGGTGGAAGGTTGCTGGGGTTGGTCAAAGTGAAAGTTAATGTCTCCTAAAACTATGTATGTTCCTGACAGTGTGTTGCAATAATCGAGCAGGACTGGAAATTCTTGGTGAAAAATTGCATCAGTTAATTTATTTTTCTTGCTTGGAAAGGTGCGATATATGCATATGAAGTGAATGTTCTGCTGTGGAACGGACAAACTGAGGTGAACAACTTCAAAGGACGAGTGAGTGAATGCGAAGTCTGTAATGAAGCCAAGGTGACGGGACAGACTGTTTCTGTAAATGACAGCAAGGCCACCAAAAACAAACGATGTTTACTATGTTCAAGAAATCTACTTTTCCCAGTGACAACTTGCACTACTCAATAAAATTATCACAGTCCATGTGACACAACAGAAAAAACATATTCCCACTATGTTATGACACAAAGCTACACGGACAACCTTGACAAAAATATAATAATAATAATAATAATAATAATAATAATAATAATAATAATAATAATAATAATAATAATTAATAAATAAATAAATAAATAAATAATAATAATAATAATAATAATGCTTGATGCTATATACGTGTTTTTCTCCAAAATCACCAATCATGTTCAAAGCACGGCGATCTGTATTACTTTACACACAAACCTTCGCTAGTAGAAGACGGAAAGCAACGAGAGTTTAATTTGAAAGTTTTGATCGATGGCACCCAATACCATTATTGAAATATATACAGAGACTATGTACCATCACAGGACAAGAGTGTACACAGACCATGTGATGACAGTAATAAACACAGAACCCGTGATGATCGAAATAAACGCAGAACGCGTGATGATCGATAGAAACATAGAACATATGATGATCGAAATAAACCCAGAACACGTGATGATCAAAATAAACCAAGAACACGTCATGATCGAAATAAAAACAGAACACGTGATCATCGAAATAAAGACAGAACACGTGATGACCGAAATAAACACAGACCATGTGACGCAGTCTGAATTAAACCGATCCACAGGCTCGTGATGACAACAATATACACAGACTGCCTGATGACAGAAATATACAAAAGACCATGTGATAGTTGACAAGTGATATGTACTGTACCCAGACCGTGTGACACTTGTGACAAGAATAATTATCAACACAGACCATATGACGCATATGACAAGAGTAATTATAAACAAGCCATGTGACGCATATGACAAGAGTGTATAAACAAATCATGTGACATATATGAAAAGACTACATACATTGACTTATTGATGACAGAACTTAACACGGACCATGTGAAACAGTCTGACCCAAAACATATAATGAAGAGTCTATGGGATGACACATATCTGCCAATTACACAATTTCTAGATATATATGTATTCAGACTGTTACGTTGAAACGCGAACGATAGCATGGCTGAAGCGTGTACGATAGATCTAATCGTTTCGATTTGCAAAGTATTCAATAATAGAGTTTATTTACCTTTGATTTGAGTTTGCATTGTTGTTAGGAAAGGCATTGTATAACGTTGATAATTTTCGTTAGTCGATATTGTTGTAGAATCTTCTGGATCGGCTTGTTTACTATCGATCGAAGATTCGGGATAATTGTAGAAATTTGAAGGAACGATCCGGAAGGAGAAGAAATGTGTAATGACGTAAGCCAGTGATGACGATCTTTATTCGATTGGTGGCAGTGCGTCATTTCTACATTGTACCAAATTGTTCCAGAAAAGAGAGAGGTTATTTAATCGTGTGCCGAGTTGCTGTTGGGATAGTAAAGTTGTTGATAGTGATTTGGAAAGTTGCTGTGAAAGTTGTTGAGTTGAATTGAGAATTGTATGCAGTTGTTGATGTGTGCTGAATAAAAGTGGAAAACTTCATACGTCGACTTTGTGACTTGTATGCTGTTTGGACGGGTTGCGTGAATAAACGAATCTGAGTTACACAACTATCAGGAATTCAAGCATCGGGGCTGAATCAGATACTGATAGAAAACACCAACATCGAACTGAGTGTAACATTTTGGGGGTCAAGCCGCGATTCACGCCATAGCCAAGGGTTCAACTGCTACAACAAGCGAGTCAACGTTACGAGAGGCAGTCATCGAGGGTAGCCGCCAACGAGTTGCGTCGAGAGGGGCCAACATACTGGGACTACATCCGATAGGTTCGGGTTGACTGCAAGGGCGTGTAGTCGCTGAAGAGTTGCTTCGTGAGCGAACAACAGATCGGGACTACGTGGCTACCGTAAGACTACGTCGAGGGACAGTCTCGGAGCTACATCGCCAGTGTTACAGCGAGCGTCGAGCGGACGTCGCGTCTACTTCAGCACAGGAGCGTGTACATCAACACCAGCGTGGTGCAGCGTCGCATACGACGAGGACAGCGGGACCTGCGTCAGCGAAAGCGACTAGTGGCAAGCATCAGCGCTACTGCAGAAAGCGTGCTGTTCTAGAACAGTCTAGAAGAGTGCAGCACAGAAAAGAACTTTCCAGAAAAGAACTTTCCAGAAAAGAACTTTCCAGAAAAGAACTTTCCAGAAAAGCATTAAGATGGCTGATTTCTGGCAGAAAGGAGTTGAACTAAATCTAAAAGGAAAACAGCTGACGGAGTACGTCAAGTCTCAAGAGAGAATATGGCGTGAAGAAAGAGAAATAGAATTAGAACAGAAGCGTCTAGAAGTAGAAGAGCAGCGTCGCCGTGAAGAACGAGAATTAGAAGAGCAGCGTCGCCGTGAAGAAAGAGAATTTGAACTGAAGCGTCTGGAAATCGAACAGCAGCGGCAAGAAAGAGAAGATGAGCGCAGGCGTGAGGAAAGAGAAGCTGATCGGCAGTTCCAACTAGAGTTGGCGCGCATCCAGCAACAGCAGCATGCGCCACAAGTTATCAGTGACAACACGGCTCCAAAATTGCCAGCTTTCGTCGACGGGAAGGACCAGATTGACAGTTATCTGGCGAGATTCGAAAGGTTCGCCGAAAGCTCCAACTGGCAACCTCAAGACTGGGCAATTCGACTGAGTGCACTTCTGACGGGGCAAGCTCTCGAAGTTTACACCAGACTGTCGAACGATGACGCCAAAAACTACGACGTCTTGAAAGAGGCCCTGTTGCAGTGCTACAACTTTACAGAGAAGGGCTACCGTAAACGCTTCCGTGAATGCCGGCCTAAGTCAGACGAGACGCCAAAGCAGTTTGTGGAGCGCCTGTCGTCATATCTACACAAGTGGGTGGAGTTATCAGGCGAAACGAAGTCTTACGACAGTCTCCATGACCTGATCGTGAAGGAACAATTTCTCAATGCCTGTCACAAGGACTTAGCGACCCACTTAGAAGAACAAAAGCTGCAGACGCTTAAAGATGTGACTGAGGCTGCTGAAAGATATCTCATCGCTCATGGGAAAACCCTGGGGCCACCCAGCGCGACGAAACATTTTCAGAAGACTGGAAACCATGTGAACCAGATCCAGGGAAGCCAGACGAGCCAGAGACAGACAGACTCCACGCCTCCTCCCAGGGAAGGGCATTCAAGGGGCTGTTTCACCTGCAACGCTACAGACCACAGAGCGGCTAACTGTCCTCAAAACAAAAGTAGCGGACAGCGGAGCAGTACGGACAATTCAGCGGCGGGCAACCGGCAGAGGCGGTTCTCCAATCAACGGCAAACCAGTAGATCTGACCATCAAGTGTGCGGCGGGAGCGTCATTCTTCCGAGTGAGACCAAGCGCACAGCTACTCCTGCGGACGTGCAAGAGTGCATGACCGATGGCCAACTTCTCCTTGCCAACGGAAAATCCATCCCCGTCGTCGCCAGCGCAGCGGTGACCGTACAGAACATGCCTGTTTCCAAGGGACGCGTCGGAAATCATGAAGTGACTGTTTTAAGAGACTCTGGCTGCAGTGGGGTCATCGTCAGAGAAGACCTAATCGCTAAAGAACAGTTCACTGGCGATTCAAAATGGACACTTATGGCCGACAGCAAATGTGTGAGAGCGCCAGTTGCGAAGATTCATGTCAACACCCCTTTCTACATAGGCGAAGTCGAAGCGGTTTGCCTGAAGAAGCCGCTGTATGATTTGATGATCGGGAATATCGACGGCGCGAGACGACCCGACGACCCCGATCCAGAGTGGAGTCCTGCCTCAATCCAACGCGTCGAAGTTGTGGAGGAGGATCCATTGCCGTTTCCCGATGGAGACCTTACAGAGCTGCTACGGGACAATGTGGTTACTCCGGCTCAGCCCTGCCGACCAGAGATCGTCGGTGCCGTTACTACCAGGGCCCAGGCCAAGAGAGACAAGACGTCTACGCCACTGAAGGTCGCCGACAACTCTAAAGCTGCCATCGTGGACAGAGATAAGCTTATCCAGCTCCAGGGAGCTGATAGCACTTTAAACAAGTACAGGAACCGCCAAGACCACGTGACCAAGGGCAGTGGCACGGTCTATTTTGAGGTGAAGGCCAAGATCCTGTACAGAATCTTCCAGCACCCGAGGGTCAACGGAGGGAAACCACTACGTCAAGTACTGGTACCGTTACCCTTAAGGCGCCAGGTGATGGAAGTAGCGCATGACTCAATTATGGGAGGTCACCTAGGCATCAAGAAGACGTCGGACAGAATCCAGGCGGTGTTCTACTGGCCAGGACTTCATGCGGACGTCAGCCGTTTCTGCCGATCATGTGACATTTGCCAGAAGACCATACCTCGAGGAAGGGTCCCGAAAGTGCCTATGCAGAGGATGCCTCTGATCGACCGACCTTTCAAGAGGGTGGCCTTAGACTTAATCGGCGAAATAAGACCTCCGAGTGAAGAAGGTCATCGATGGGTACTGACTTTAGTGGACTATGCGACTCGGTACCCAGAAGCAGTGCCTCTGAAGAAGATTGACACTGAAACTGTCGCAGAGGCGCTAGTGGACATGTTCAGTAGACTTGGAGTGCCTGAAGAGATCCTGACAGACCTCGGGACGCAGTTCGTCTCCGACTGCATGAAGGAGGTGAACAGACTGCTGAGCATCCGGCATTTGACTACGACACCCTACCATCCGATGTGCAACGGGCTTGTCGAAAAGTTCAATGCTACGCTGAAGTCCACCCTGAAGAAACTGTGCAGCGAGCAGCCCAGACAATGGCATCGTTACATCAACGCCTTACTTCGCCTACAGAGAAGTACCGCAGGAGTCCACCGGCTTTTCTCCGTTCGAGCTGCTGTACGGAAGAACCATCCGAGGGCCGATGCACATCCTGAAAGAACTGTGGACGAAAGAAGTAGACACCCCAGAGGTGAAGAACAGCTACCAGTACGTGTTTGAGCTACGGGAGAAGCTGGAGCAGACTCTCGAGATAGCCAGAGAAAACCTGAAGAAGTCCCAGGACTGTGGAAAGCACTACTATGATCGTAGGGCTGTGAACAGGAAGTTTAAACCTGGCAACAAAGTGCTGGTGCTGCTACCTACTGATCACAATAAGTTGCTGATGCAGTGGAAAGGCCCGTACGAAGTGGAGACCGTGGTGGGGATCAACGACAAGGTGAAGGTCGGCCAGCATTCCAAGATATACCACGCCAACCTCCTTAAGCTGTACGTGGAAAGGCCAACAGAGACTGTACATGCAGCAACAGCAGCTGTGACCGACGACAGCTTTGACAGCGAAGAACTGTTGGAACTGGGAGACTTCCACAGCAAAGAAGGCATCGATGATGTTAAGCTAGGACCAGGCTTGACGGAAGGTCAAAAGTTGGAGCTCAAGGACCTTATGGGCGAATTTCCCCATAGCTTCAATGATGTCCCAGGCTCTACGACTTTGGTCGAACATGAAGTCCACACCCAGACCTGGAAGGAGCATCTGCAGACCTTGAGGGAGCTGTTCCACCGTCCCGCAGAAGCCAACCTGACCGTGAGACCCAGCGAATGCATTCTGAAAGCTGACAACGTCGACTGCGTCGGACATCCGATGGAAGAAGGAGACAACGGAGGACGCACTGATTCCAGGGAAGCCCACGTGATCATCGTCTTTGACCCTGGGCCGATGACGACCGCAACTGACGAGGGCGTCGATTCCTTGCGAACGAAAGAACATTGACTGTGTGGACGAACTAAGAATATTGGTAATGACAGACTTGAAAATGAAAAACGTTGACTGGGTAAATGATCTGTGAACATTGACAGTATCCAGAAAGATTTGCAGATGAGAAACATTGACTCTGTGTGAATAAACTGTGAACATTGACAGTATCCAGAAAGACTTGAAGATGAAAACCATTGACTCTGTGTAGATAAACTGAGAACATTGACAGTAAATTCAGACAGTCTGAAGTAAGTTTTAATTCTGTACATTGTTTGTGCATTACGTTTCAACGTTGTTGAAAGAAATTGGGTAAATTTCTTCTTGAGTGGGGGGTTATGTTACGTTGAAACGCGAACGAAAGTATGGCTGAAGCGTGTACGATAGATCTAATCGTTTCGATTTGCAAAGTATTCAATAATAGAGTTTATTTACCTTTGATTTGAGTTTGCATTGTTGTTAGGAAAGGCTTTGTATAACGTTGATAATTTTCGTTAGTCGATATTGTTGTAGAATCTTCTGGATCGGCTTGTTTACTATCGATCGAAGATTCGGGATAATTGTAGAAATTTGAAGGAACGATCCGGAAGGAGAAGAAATGTGTAATGACGTAAGCCAGTAATGACGATCTTTAGTTCGATTGGTGGCAGTGCGTCATTTCTACGATGTACCAAATTGTTCCAGAAAAGAGAGAGGTTATTTAATCGTGTGCCGAGTTGCTGTTGGGATAGTAAAGTTGTTGATAGTGATTTGGAAAGTTGCTGTGAAAGTTGTTGAGTTGAATTGAGAATTGCATGCAGTTGTTGATGTGTGCTGAATAAAAGTGGAAAACTTCATACGTCGACTTTGTGACTTGTATGCTGCTGAGCGGGTTGCGTGAATAAACGAATCTGAGTTACACAACTATCAGGAATTCAAGCATCGGGGCTGAATCAGATACTGATAGAAAACTCCAACATCGAACTGAGTGTAACACAGACCATTCAACTCACCAGCGAGACTGATCTGGATCTGGATTTCTGCCGTGGACGGTTAGTTGGAGGATAAATCACAAGCGCCGATGACATGTGTCTTGGCTTGTGTACTAGAGCATGTATATGTAGTGTGTGTTGTTGTTGTTGTTGTTGTGTGTGTGTGTGTGTGTTTGTGTGTGTATGATCCAGTGCAGTAGAACAGCTGCCAGTATACTGCTGGTCATATTTTAAACGTTATCAACAAATGTATTAGACAGTTTTCAGCTTCTCGCCAAATAACTGCTAGCTTCAGCCGTAGGGCTATTGGTTTTCAGTCTCAACCCATGGGACTCCTAGCTTACATCTTCAGCCACAGGGCTGTTAGATTTCAATTTAAGCCATGGAACGCTTTTTTTCTGTTTTAGCCTAGGGACTGCAAGCCTACAGTTTTAGCCAAAAGATTGTTAGATTTCAAAGTCAGCCATGGAACTGCTTGCTGCCAATCTCAGCCCAAAATTGCTCTGACTGTTGAAGGAAGAAGATGGTGACTGTCAGCTCTGACAATTGTAGGAATGTGGTAGCTGTTATCTCTGACTGTTGTAGGAAGAAGAAGGTAACTGCCAGCTCTGACTGTTGTAGGAAGAAGAAGGTAACTGTCAGCTCTGACTGTTGTAGGAAGAAGAAAGTAACTGTCAGCTCTGACTGTTGTAGGAAGAAGAAGGTAACTGTCAGCTCTGACTGTTGCAGGAAGAAGAAAGTAACTGTCAGCTCTGACTGTTGTAGGAAGAAGAAGATAACGGTCAGCTCTGACTGTTGTAGGAAGAAGAAGGTAACTGTCAGCTCTGACTGTTTTAGGAAGAAGAAGGTAACTGTCAGCTCTGACTGTCAGCTCTGACTGTTGTAGGAAGAAGATGGTAGCTGTCAGCTCTGACTGTTGTAGGAAGAATGTTTTAACTGTAATTTCTTACTTTCAGCGTGTAGTGACGACTTTGCTGGAGACTGTAGCGTGACCTTTGCCGGGCGCTGTGGGGAGGACCTGGTTTCCAACTTCATCTGCAGGAAAACGTGTGGAACGTGCAGTGAGTCCGCATCTCCAAGATCTGCTTTTAGCCACTCGTGTAATTGAGCATTGCAGGAATAACATCCGATACAGCATTGATGTTATCGGTACAATTAGACCCCAATTATTATCTTCCTCATCGTCGTCATCATTATGATCATCATCAGCAGCAGCAGCGGCGTCAGCAGTAATAGCAAATCAATATACTGCTATTCGTAATCGGTTGTAATCAGAAGACTAAACTAATTTTTGAAGGGAATACAAATTAGTTTTTACCGATTAGAATTAAGTTTAACTGTCTTGTTGTCTTATGGGCGAACCAAGGCAGTTGTGATCAATGTCTTTTGGTGAAGCTAGTTGTCAAGCACGTCTTGGTGGTTTTTTTTTCATTTCTTCGCATAATGTTGTGGCATTAGAATACATCCGTTCAAGTTTTTGTTCTCGTTGTTGTTGTTATTTATCATAGTCGACTGTTGTTGTCGTCGTTGTTGATGATAACGGTTGTGCCGGTGTTGATGCTGCTGCTGCTGCTGCTGCTGCTGATGATGATGATGATGATGATGATGATGATGATGATGATGATGATGATGATGATGATGATGATGATGATGATGATGATGATGATGATGATGATGATGATGATGATTTCTACAGCATCATGCACGGATCTGTTCACGGGTGACTGTGCCGCCACCTTTCCTGGACGCTGTAACGAACCAGACATTCAGCATGTCTGTCAGCGAACCTGTAACCTCTGTGATGGTGAGGTTTCTCCCTCCTCCTCCTTCTGTTCGTTTTTATCTCCTCGTCTTGGCTTTTTTGGGAACTGAATGGCCCAGCATTTCCATCAGCCTCGTTAGCACACAGCCTAGTGACAACAGTACCAAGAATATTAACCCTTTTGAAAATGCCTATTTTGCGGTTATGTGTGAGTGTCTGAAAATACATTAGAATGGCTTGCCACATAGTTTTTTATGCTACTTATTAAATCTTATTCTTTTTCTATTTGCCATCTCTGGTTGTGTGTGTGTGCGTGGGTGTGTGTGTGTGTGTTTCATCCATAATCTTCCTGTCTACTCCTTTTCCGTCATCTTCTGCTCCTTCTACTTAAGTCTGCTCATCTTCTTTGCATCTCTTTTCTTTCGTCAGTTATCCTAGATTATGTCACCGTCGTCGCCGTCTTCATCATCATCATCATCACCATTTACTTCGTCATCATCGTCATCCTCATCATTAACATCATCATCATCATGGTCATAGCTGGCTTGTGCTGCTTCAGTGACTCCATTGATTTCTTGCAATCTTCATTTCAAACATTTTATTGATCATTACAGCTCATTTTGCGGTACTTTGTTTTTATTTCAGTGGTGCTCACGGCAAAACCAGTAACAACAACGACAACTACAACAACGCCATCCCCCACTACAGCAGGTGAATATCATTCTGTTCTGGCCCTGAATGGTTTCCGTCCAGCGACAATATCCAGCGTCGCACATATGAACATGTCCAAAATGTAGGTTATTATTACACACACACACACGCACACACACACACACACACACACACACACACACAAACAAACATGTCGACGTCATAATTTTCTTTGAATGTATATGGAAGTGATTTTTTGACGGAAAGAACGCAAACTTCATCTAAAAATGTAAGAATCTGATGCAAAATGCTCTTTTCCGTCTAAAAAATGACCTAGTTGTCTCCTAAAATTTTTGAAAAGACTGGATTTTCTCCGTCCGGATAGAGCACTTCCTTGTACTAAAACACTCTCATGCACTACAACTGCACTCCCATGCACTAAAAGAGCACTCCCGCGCACTTTGAAAAAAGTGGGCACACACCACATCACCTACAACACATCATCAAACACATACACATCATCAACAGACAATGAATAGAAAACATTACTTATTAGTAATTCCGTGATTGACTCTTCGTGCATCACGTGCATCATTATGTGAATCTCACAGGCGCGGCCTGTCAATATAACAGCACGAGATATTGCGAATTTTATTTGCCTAATCTTAGCGAGCTTTGATGGACATGTAAAATCCTACGACACTTCAAAACAAACTATAATGGTGATCACCTGTTAGCCGAGTAATTTGAAATCCCTCATACCATCCCTTTCTCCCCCCTACTTCCATATCCCTCTCCGCGAGATTGACCCTAGGGTGGGGTCAAAATGAGACGGTTACCTCAAAGGTAACCTTTGACACCTCATCCCCAACAGAATGACTTCTCACCCCACCCCCCTCCATCATCTACCCATAACAAGCATGATAACGATCATAACAGGGAATAAAAGAGACGGACCCCTGCAGACTAAAACTGTTCTTTCTTACTTACGTATGATTCGCTAAAAGCTTCATCTGTAGATAACAGTCTGTTCCATTATGATTCTCCGCCGCTTCTTTAAGGAATACATCCAAACTTACCGCCCCTTAATGTAGTATTCCACCTCCCACCCCCACCCACCCCCACTCACCCCATCCCCCACCCCACACACACATCGGTATCGTTTCATTGCAAAGCAAAAACTTTCAGTGGAGACGCCTTCGTGAAGAACAATGAATCTCCATAAAATAATAAGGCTTATTCGGTTTACCATAGTGCGACTGTGGGTCTATTGTTGATGGGCTCTGCACAATGGAATGCTAGAACCCGCTCGTCTTTCGTCTGCGGAGATCGGCTAGTGTAATCACCCTATGACTAATCTTAATACATTTATATGTTTAGCCCGGTCTGTGTGCGGATAGGGTTATAGAGATAGGGAGAAAATGGTAAAAGCTTCACTGACACACTAGCTCTCACACGGCTATAAACATAGGTAGTCCAGCCACTTGTTAACAGTAAATATCACACATTTCTACTCTATACATAATTCTCTAAACACTCTATTAACTTAAATGTCCAAATTCACTTCGAATAATTTGCTCCTTGATGGGTCTATGCTGCTATTGTTCTTGATATTTGTTACTGTCTCATCATTGGTCTATTTGTTCTGGTTGGCCTAATGTTCGTTTTCAGGAGAGTGGACTACCGCACAGTCCTTCTAGAACAGTGTTAGTGCGTTTCTTCTTGCACTTAGCTGATTTCTTGAGGTGTGGTGATGGTGTCTCCTCCTTGGTTGTTGACTCTTGGGCTATCGGAGCTCAGTGCTCGATGTTCCCCTGCAGGCCAAATGTCAGGGTTGACTCTCAGTGGTCTATCTCCTGCATCGGACCAACAAGCCTGCTGGTCTGCAAACATAAGACGAGTTTCTGCAACGCTTTGTTTACTAAGGGTGTGCAGCGTCTCACTGATGGCAGAAATAGCCCTCAGTGATAGCGTCCACTTATACAAACAAGAGACGATCAACTTCTATGTCCGTGGTCCACTGGAATCTCCAACATAAGTCCTATATATACAATAATAATCATGAATAAACAAAGACATTCTGTACAGCAATGGTCTGCATACTACACATAGGAGAAACAACAGTTGGACAGTAGAGGCTACATGGAATCAGCCACGGGGTCAAGCAAAGTTTGACTAACATTCACAAAGATAAATGGCAAGACTTCACAAGCATAATAATAATAATAAATCGCGATGAGAAAAAAGATTGATCATTTACCTGTTGTGGCATGTGGCTATATTTAAATGAATGAATTGCTTAGGCTTCTGCTAGAGAGATCTTTCAGCATACGTCCTTCTTCTTTGATTATTTGAGCAGAGTTACGTATGTGTCTGCCTTAAAAGAAATATATGAGTATGAGCAGGGGGGTGTCTTAAACAAAAAGATGAGGTTGTTAAGAGAGTTATTAATGTAAACAATTGAAGAAATGTATGTTAAAAATTTACACAAAAAAGGAGAGTCTGTTTGCGACTTGAATAAGAATGTATAATGTGTAGGCTTCTGCTAACTTTAGCCTTCTGTGAATACAGATAATGACAACCAGTTACCACCCCAAATGTGTGATACCTGAGCGCCGTCTAGCGGGGGTGGCTATACGTCAGGGAGATGAGGTCACTGCCTACCTTAACGAGAGTTAGCTTCACATGCTAGCACAGTCTGACTTGGAGTCGTCTGCTAGGCAAATTTACAAAAAGCCAAAGCAGGATGAAGTGTTAGAGACTTGAATCCTTAATGTGGGGTCCAAACTATTCTGTGACACATAGTTCACACCAACCGCTCCCTGCCGTATCCGCCGATGGTGGTTGGGAGGTTAAACTTCAAATGTTTGATTCATGCGAGTCTCTCTTGCGCAAGCCCAGCGAACAGGAAATTCTAAAAATAGCAAGGACTCTCCTACGAACGCTTGTTTCTAACTTTCCATAATATAAAAGAAGAAGGGGTCGCCATTTCGGGATACCAGCCGTCAGTTTAGATATTTGGACATTCTTCCCACGACGGTAGGTGCGTGGTGTGAAATCAGGGTATTTATTATTTTATTTATTTATTTATATTCCTTTCAGGATGTACAGACGACAACTCTGACTTTGCAGTCTGTTGGTGACGAGTGTTAAACATGAAGTGAGCTCAAAATGTCGACTAACCTGTAACCTATGTGGTGAGTTTATTTATTATTTATTGTTTATGTAATCGTTTGAGAGAGAGAGAGAGAGAGACAGAGAGAGAGAGAGAGAGATAGAGAGAGAGAGAGAGATAGATTTTAAAACTCAAGAGCTTTTCCACAGGATTTGACTCAAGCCGCCGGAACTTGTAGCCTTCGGGCGCGCATCGTCTGACGCTCAGACAACTAAGCACAATCCTGGCGACCGGAAATGGACGTGTAGGAACCTAGTCTAATGCTTGCTGGGTGTGTTTGTGTAGCCGACCCCTTCCCCCGCCTCCCCCCACACACACCCAAACCCTCTACCTCCCCCTCCCCTGTCTAGAACAATGAGCGTCAGGGCCTTTCAAGTCTGTGCGATGCAATGCATGGGTGCACAGATTAAATCTGGGTTTCATACTCTCATCCGAGGAATGGGAGCGCAGTGTCTCAGGGTCATATTGTTGTTTGTTTCGGCACTCTCTGCGTGTATGGGCTGCAATGTTATTCAATGCTTCAATTGTTTTTGCCGTTGAGTACACCACTGGACCAACTCTGTCTCGATGTCATATTATTTAGTGTCACGCGGCTTGGAGCTAGAGACACAACGCTTAACATTGCATGCTTCAATGGTTCTGCCGTTGCATACACCACTGAGTTGCCTTACCTCCTTCCTTGGTTAACTAGTTGGCTGGCCTTTGAGCTGGTGGCTTCGGTTCTACAGTCCGTCAACCAGCTGCAAACCACAGCGTGGGGCGGACCAGCTGCAATGTTACAGCTTGACATTCAACACTTCAATTGCTTTTGCCGTTATGTATACCACTGGGCCACCACTGACTTCATCATCATCATCATCATCATCATCATCTTCATCATCATCATCATCATCATCATCATCATCATCATCATCATCTGCATCATCATCATCATCTGCATCATCATCACCATCATCTTCTTCTTCTTCTCTCCCTCCTCCTCCCCATCCTCCTCTTCCGCTTCCTCCTCCTCATCATCATCATTATAATTATTTTGTTTCTTCTTCTTTTCTTCTTCTTCTTCTTCTTCTTCTTCTTCTTCTTCTTCTTCTTCTTCTTCTTCTTCTTCTTCTTCTTTCTCCTTCTTTCTTCTTATTGTTCAATCTTTCTATTTCTCCACTTTATCATCATAGTAATTGTCATCGTTGTTGCAGAGCCGTGTGAGGACAATTTCAGCGGTGACTGTGCCGCTTTCTTTGGACCTGACCAGTGTCACGTGCCCGAGATTCAAGATGTCTGCCGCAAGACCTGTAACGCCTGTGATGGTAAGCGGTACCATTTTTTCACACCATCTCAAAAACGGCTGCCCCGACTTCGATGATTTTTAAAAAAAATCGTAATATTATCATTTATGTTGTTTTTTAATTTTATTTTATTTCCAATTAACTGGGTGTTTTTTTTTTATAAATGTTTTTGTTGTTGTTGTTTTGGGGGGAGGGAGGGATGTTATTATTATTATTATTATTATTTGGGGTCAGGAATTTTTGGGAGTAAAAAATGTATTTCTTCTGTTGTAATCTCTTTTGTGTTCTTTCTTTTTTTCTTCCCCTTTTTTGGAGGGGTGGGGAGGGCGAGATGTTGGAGGGGAGGGTGTACACAAGGTACTTCAACGTTACTTTTTTTTAAAAAACTCAAATACCAATTTTTGTTTTTACCTCCCAATTCTAACCACCTGACTTGTTAATGTTAACCCTGCGCAGCATACACTAGCTCCTTTCTCCTCATCCTCATTCTCACCACCCCCACCATCATCATCACCATCACCATCATCATCATTATCATTATCATCATCATCATCATCATCATCATCATCATCATCATCATCATCATCCTCCATTCTTTTTTTGTTGTCTGTTTGTTGCAGCATGTGTAGACTCCCACAACGGCACTTGCAAGGACTTCATCTCGTTGCGTCTTGTTATTCTTGATATTAGGTGCAAAGTGTGCAACACCATTGATTTTTTGGTCACCGCCATCTCCGTCTTCGTTTTATGGTGACTATCGTCATCAGCCTCATTACCCCCTACCACCCACTACCCCCACCCCCACCACCCCCCCATCCCATCTCATCATCATCATCATCAACATCATCATCACCATTTTCATCACCGCCATTTTTCTGTTTGTTGCAGTGAACTTGGCACCGTGTATGGCACTTGCAGCGAGACTTCACTTCAGTCCAGCTCCTTCCAGTCATGTGGTTGCTACACGATTTTGTGCAGTCGTGTGATATCATTTTGAGTTTAGTCGACGTCATCGATCGCGAGTTAGAATATCCACCTCCCCACTCCCCTTCTATCATCCCTCTCATCTGACGTCTTTCGAAGTCATACGTTTCTAGTCTTTCACTCTGTTGGTGATGGCTAGGTCTTCAGTCCGTTGCTTGTGTTACGCTCTTCGTTGATAGACTGCCGGTGATGTACAGGGATATAAAGGAATCTACGTCATCTGACAATCATCTCGTTCTCGCGACGTGAATATTTTCTTGGACGTAGATGTTCTCTTGTCCTGCCTTTGGGACACTATCTGTTATACGTCTCAACTTCGGGTCAAGGTAGAGATGCAGGGTAGATCTAAGAGTGAATTCGCGTCTAGCGGAAGGGACACTGTCACGTTAAGTTACATTCTTTCTAGCGAGTTCTGCCTGATTGTATCAGGAGAACGTCTCAAGGATGTTAATTTAATAACTGCAAACATTCCCCTAGAGAGCTGGTGAATTAACGCCAGGTTTTGTTCAATACTCTCTGTTTATCTCTAAGCTAACTTACAACATCTGTGTCGTCAATATTTCTGATATTACACTTTCAAGCGTTGCTTTACGAGGTTTTGTTGTAAATAAGGCAGAGAATATTTACAGCCGTTAGTCTTTATGAAGGACAGTCCAAGATTATTAAATGAAGAATGTACATCACTCAACCTGGACAATTTATAGTCCGAGTTAAAAAATAAAAATGGGCAGTGTCGAAACAGAAGTGCAGATATTTTAGTTATTGTTACTACAAGCTATATATAATTTATACCAAAAAGCAAAGCAGTCTACATTTTTCGTCAATAGGAACTGGAAAACAACTCACCTCGCCAAGTACCATACGTTGGTGTACTGGGTTTTATATATACACTCATTTTCAAGAACTTCAATTGTAATTAATCACCTATTTACAACTGACATATGACCATACTTCACAATTATACAACACAATAGGTTTGATACATTTTTCAAAGGGGTCAAGCTGAATCTCGAGGGGTAAATCCAACTGTCTACTCTGTCTACTAAAATTTCTGATTCATTAATTACGCTAGTAAATAACTTACCTGAGCAGCTTAAAATAGTAATTCCTCTATAGCTATCAACGTTTAAGCTGTCACCTTTACCCTTGTATAACGGACACATTATACCAACTGACCAGTCATCGGGGGATTTTACCACTTCATGGTACTGGATAGAAGTCAGATCAATGACAAGAAATAGGGAACAGTTTGAACAAGAACAACAGCAAGAAGGCCTACCAGACTTTGAAGCGGCTCACAAGGGTTAAACAGCCCAAGATCTTCACGATCCAAAACAAGTCTAGCCTATGCCTTACAGAAGAACAAGAAGTCTTGGGTAGATGGACAGAGTACTGCTCCGATCTTTATAACCACAAACCAAACGGAGACCCATCAGTTCTAGCATGTCCCCAGAACAGAGAAGAGGAAGAAAACCCTCACAATTCTCCGAGAAGAAGTTGAGGCAGCAGTGCATTCGCTGAAGAAAGGGAATTCATCGGGAGTGGACAACATACCCGCGGAATTGCTGCAAGCAGGAGGAGAAGCGATGATTGATGCCCTCACAATTACCTGTAACAAGATCTGGCAAAATGGGGAGTGGCCTACACCATGGACCAGTCATTTGTCATCGCTTTTCAAAAAAAAAAAAGGTAACCTTGGGGGGTGAAAATTACCGCACCATCAGCCTCATTAGCCATCCCGCAAGGTTCTCCTGAAAAAAAATATTCAACAGGTTGAAACCCCAAGCTGAACAAATAATAGCTGAAAACAAGCAGGATTCAGGGCAGGGCGAAGTACCACTAAACATATTTTCAACCTCAGAATAATCTGCGAGAAATACCTACAGCACCAACAACATCTATATCATGTGTTTGTAGACTTCAAGAAAGCGTTTGACCGGGTCTGGCTTGCATCTCTGTGGGCAACCATGAGAGTGTACAACATCAGCCCTAAAATTATCGAAGTCATGAAAAGCCTGTATGACAAGGCTACCAGTGCAGTCCTCCACAACAGCGCTATCGGGAACTGGTTCAGAACAACCATCGGTGTGCATCAAGGATGCCTACTCTCTCCAACACTCTTTAACACATTCCTAGAGCGCATCATGTCATATGTTCTTGCAGATCACGAAAGCACAGTCAGCATAGGGTGTAGAGAAATCTCCAACCTCCGTTTTGCGGATGGCATTGATGGATTGGCTGGAGAAGAACAAGAACTTGAACAGCTTGTGCTGAGGCTTGATACCACCTCCAGAGCCTATGGAATGGAAATAAATGCAGAGAAGACCAAAAATGATGACCAATAACACCAGTAGCAGCAACATGGACATCAAAGTCCAAGGCCAATCCCTCAACACAGTGCAAAGCTTCAAATATTTAGGAGCCATTGTATTAGACAATGGGTCCCGACAGGAAGTCCTCTCCAGCATCGCACAAACAACTGCTGCCTAAACAAGGTTGAAGCCCATTTGGAAAAACAAGACTATCAGTCTACATTCCAAGGTAAGGCTTCTGCGCTCCCTTGTCATCTCCATCTTCCTCTACGCTTGCAAAAACATGGACATCACAGGAGATCTACAATGAAGAATACAAAGCATGGAGATGAGGTGCTACAGAAGACTTCTGGGGATTTCCTATACCCAGCACATCACCAACGACGAAGTCCGACAGACCATCACACAAGCAATTGGACGATGACATGCTTACAGTGGTGAAGAAACGGAAACTCCGATGGTATGGCCTCGTCACCAGAACATCAGGCCTTTCAAAGACCATCCTGCAAGGCATGGTGCATGGAGGCAGAAGAAAAGGGATACAGAAAAAAGGTGGGAGGACAACATTCGAGAATGGACTGGCTGAGCGAAACCATGAGGGTTGCTGAGGACAGAGAAAGATGGAGTACGCTGGTTAAACGATCATCATGCCCCTACGACCTTCGAGTTACGGGATAGGATAGGATAGGAAGGATAGGATAGGTCCAGAAAGCATAGTTATAATATTTAATATCATTGGGGACGATGCTTTTTAAGAATTCATTTAAAATCAAGTCGATGCCACAAGCTTTATTGTTCTTTAATTTAGTAATCATTTTTTTAACTTCATCCTGAGTTTACCAGAATTCAGATAAACATCATCTAATAAATGTATACCAAGGTCTATGGGAACTGTGGGGCTAATAATATCCTCGTCAGGCGCATAAAATAATCAACAAAATCATCATGAGTAGGCATATTTGTATTAGAAAACGATTCCTTTTCGGAACGATCATTTAAAAACTGAAGTATTCCTTCGGGTCCCTACACTTCATTTTGCGTAGACTTGCATGCAACTGTTTTTTTTTTTTTTAATGTATACCAAATTTCTTAGACACTGTTCGTTTACATGCTTTATAAGCTTGTTTCCTAACTTCCTTCGATGTCTGATTAGATGCGCGTTCATGTTTACCTTTTGCTTTACAAAATACTCTCCATTTCTTTCTGCAGTCCAAATCAAACCACGGTAAATTCTTGTCTTTTAATAGGTTGTTATCCTTAGCGGCAGAAACAAGGATATCTACAATTTCGCTAGCAACACAATTGATAATCTCTTGCGTAATATTCTGCACACCATCCAAAAAACTTCGTAAAGTATTAACACATTCTTGGTCTATGCTCTTTAGAAAAGCGCTCTCGGAATCCCTTTTCCATACAGGCTTACTCGAGTTACTAGGATGTGCTGTAGGTTCATCAGAATAAGCTTAAGTAGGTATCACGGCTTCATCAAAAGACAGTGTCATAAAAATAGGGCAGTGTATATCTGAGAGGCATTCTTCAAAATCACCGTTATAAAATTTGGTTACATGGGGAAAAACAAACGAAAGGATATTACAAATTTTAATGACATTAACACC
>CM072527.1:1105872-1150872 GCA_036898135.1 Oncomelania hupensis
ACCCTTTGGCTTTATATATATGTTTAACTTCAATGTTTCATGCATTCAAGGACAAGGTCAAAGGGTTGAGGAAAGCTATGTGATTAGGCAGGTTTGGAGTCATGTAAGATACCAGTGTGGTCTAGTCAACGTTTAAAAGACCAACCAAATTCTCCTCCAAGTGCCCGCTTGCTTGGCAACTCTGGTATTCCCTTTGCCTATCGTCGTGTGATGGCCAAACACAGCAAGTCCAGGGAAGTTAGAGTTTGTTGTTGTCGTTGTTTTTGTTTGTATTTCCATATTTTTTTGAAATAGTCGGTGAGGGTAGGGGAGGGGAGGTGGATTGGGAGGAGGGGGTATCAGGGCTTGTCAATTGTTGGTCTGTCGGTCCACTGCCTGTTGGTACGTTGGACGCTATAATATAGGAGCGTTACCTAGGCTAGTGGCCTGCCTCCCGTGACATCATATTTACTCTACCGCAAAGGTCAAGGTCGCTGGAGCCATTATGTTGCTGAACTAGTTATGCTCAATTTCTCAAAACCGACATTAGAACTTTTCGTTGAATGTTGGTGCACGTGTACTTCAAATCACGGGATATTCTTCAGTAGCAAGCCAGTTGTCGGTCCGTCACTCTGAATGTTTACTTTTTTTTCCTTCAAAACACACGTTTCGCCTTATCTCAAGAATATCTGAACCGAAATTCATCATTTTGACTTTGTGGATATTTCAACTACTACTAAGCATGTTGGATCATTCGTACTTCCTCAAATGTCAAGGTCATTGGGATTGACCATTTTGTAAAACACGTTTTGCGCTGGGCATTTCCTATACCCAACACATCACCAACGACGAAGTCCGACAGACCATCACACAAGCCATTGGACAACACGATGACCTGCTCACAGTGGTGAAGAAACGGAAACTCCGATGGTATGGCCACGTCACCAGATCATCAGGCCTTGCTAAGACCATTCTGCAAGGCACAATGAAAGGAGGTAGAAGAAGAGGGCGACCAAAAAAGAGGTGGGAGGACAACATTCGAGAATGGACTGGCTTGACACTGAGCGAAGCCATCAGGGCTGCTGAGGACAGAGAAAAATGGAGTATGCTGGTTAAAACGATCATCCGTTGTGCCCCTAGGACCTTCGGGTTACGGGACAGGATAGGATAGGAACAACAACAGCAAGAAAAAATAGGTGAGTAGGTTTCGAATCTTTTGATTTTGTTAGGATAAAGCCAATTCACAGCACATACCAGAAAAGGTATACTTTGGACAGCGCTTATTCTTCGGCTATAAGCGTGCGTCTGAAAATACATATAAATGTCAGGCCATCTTGTTAATGCTTTGTTGTTTGGTTTTTTGTTTGCTTTTAGATCCACATGTTGTGCCTCGATAGCTCACTTTGGTTGGTTGCGTTTTAGATTACTTACTTTTCTAGATCTCGCAGTCTAATTAAGCCGACATCCGGCGCCTTTCCAAATTCTCGCTGAAGATGCGTTGGATCGTATTCTGTTTGCAAAAAAAAAGGCAAAATCTCATTTATGTGGACACAATTTGGGCTATCTTTATTTTTTTTATTTTTAATTTTACCGTTTTATATAGAGAGACCTCAAGAGTTGGCTGCTCAAGGCGTTAGCCAATACAAGATCTAACTCAAGGCGCACGGAAGCGCCCGCTTCCAGCCTTTGGGCGCGTCAATTTTGTCATCACGGTTGTTTTAGGGCATGTCATTATATCTTCCACTCCGAACTTTGCCCTTTCACGTTTCAGAGATACACCTTTTGTCCACATGAATTGGAATCCAAGTAACGTCTTGGCTACTGCGAGGAACGTGTAGGCAGTACGTAGCACCCTGCCTCGTGGCGCAGTGGCTTAGTCGCCGGTTGCCTAAGCCGACGGTCGCGGGTTCGATTCCCTCCAGTGGCGAACTTACATGACTTAGGTTCGAGACTATTCAGGTTACCGAGGGATTTTTCCGGGTACTCCTGTTCTTCCTTCCCCTCTCCACCCCCCCCCCCCCCCTCCCTCTTCCAATCAATATTGGTATCGGAGGCAGTCGATCCTAAAATTTCAAAAATAAAAATTCTTTTTCCTATCCGTCTTCTAATAGGGATCTCCATTGCCTTTTGCACCACATGTTTGAATGATAGATGTGTGACTGTTGTGTTCGGGAGTTTGGGTGGAACGGGTGTATTTTATTCTTCCGTTGGAAGAGGTATTTCATTTTTTCAAATTGTATTTTCAAATAACTATTGTATAAAAAGTCTATGTGTCTGATAATAAGAGTTTATATAGTTTGTATAAGGCTTTCGCGTATTTTAAACCTAATCTGCTAAGGCCTAATTTTCCGTATCCTACTGATTACGAACAGTGGGTTTATAAGCGAGCTAATGCAGTGCAAAACGCGGAGTATTTTCTGGACCTAAAACCCCAACTTCACCCCTTTCCACCCCCCTCCCTTTCCTTGCCAGAATGGCAGGGACGGCCAGGATTTTGTTGTTCCAGGTGAACTCTCTCTCCAGAACCCTCGCTGGCGATTCCCACCTCTTGACCTCCGGACCAGTATTGCGGGACGTGGCAACACCCGGTAGTCGGTGAGTGTTGCGGCTGCCCGCGGCATTGGGACGGAGGGTCAGGAAAGAGTGCGAGTGTCCAGGTAGGGAGTTATAGGGTCAAGTAGAGAAATCAGGCAAGATGTTTTCTTTCACAACTTTTTATCTTCTATCCAGTGCCAGGTTCTGGAGGATTCAAAAAAAAAAGTTTTTTTTTACAAGGAAGTTATGTTAAGGGGTGTCGGATAGCGCAGTGGTTGGAGCACTCGCTACTGTGTCGCAAGTTAAGCACCGTCCAGTGCGGTTAAGCACTTGGATGGGTGACCGCAAACCGTGAAGCGACAAATAACAACGCCCCCAGTTGACTCAACTGTGACTGAGTACCTACTCTCTTAAGGGTGGGGAAGGTAAAGCAGCGAGGGAGAGAGATGGGCATCACCCTCATTATGCTGGCCCAAGATAAGTGTGATCTCCGACATCACGCTCCCCACCTTTTAACCTTTTTACTGTACTTCACTGAATGTTGTTGTTGTTTTCTTTCTGTTATCTTATGCAGTTATACAGGCAGTTCCATGAAGTTAATTGCCTTGTTTTTTTAATCGCCTTAATTATCGATTAACTAATGGTTGCTTTAAATTATCTTTCATTTTTAGATCATTCTATAACACCCTGGGTTCCTTCCACTACCTTCTATCGCCTACTCCCTGTTAGCCCGAAATTGTGCTCAGCAAGTTTGACGCTTCGTGCGGGCTTGAGTTAGAGATTGAGGCGGCCAGCGAAATTTATCACCGCAGCGAAAGTGTTTGTGCATATATAGATAGTAGGCATAGATGAGAGAAAGACGCCCCTACAATTCAAAAATAATTGTTTGCAGCATTGTCGATTAGGGCAGGAGTAAATCGTATTTTTATAGTGACCATAATGCAATTTTCCAAGCAAGTTCATTGTGACATAAGCAACACCAAAATAAACTAACATCTTTGATTACCTACTTCTTTCAAGTAAAACCCCGAAATACACGCAACCTCACTTTTAGCGATGACCAAGAGGACCGGTGCTGAGCTGCACTAACAGTTTACATCCCCCAATTAGTTTTTAGATGCGTTGAAGGGGCTGATTAAAGACACTTCCTAAACAGGTTTATCTCTGTAAAGACGCTTTCAGCGCCCGACCGTTGATTTGTGTGTGGCTGCCTTTCAAAGGAAAGAGGGCCCCCAGCATTTTGTGACCCATTTGTTTCGAGATCTACAGGATAGTACTGATTCGTGTATGTGTGTGTATGTGTGCGTGTGCCCGGCTTAGCAGCATTTCCGGAACTATCGGCGTCCAAAGCCGTGTGGAGTGACCAGTCGTTATTAGAGCTATCAGTGTTTGACCAAGGACTATTGTTCAGTCAGTGTCCAGTTATCACAATGACCACTATGGCTTCTCTTCTACTTTTACTGGCATGCCATATAGGTAAAGACGCTTTTTGGTTATAATGATGATAATGATGATGATGATGATGCGATGATGATGATGATGATGATGATGATGATGATGATGATGATGATGATGATGATGATGATGATGATGATGATAATAATAATAATAATAATAATAATAATAATAATAATAATAATAATAATAATAATAATAATAATAATAATAATAATAATAATAATAATAATAATAACAACAACAACAACAATAATAATTTAGCTTATAACGCGCAATACCAAAAATATGAAGTCTGCTCAAAAAGCAACATCCATTCATTCCCACGCAATGTACAATGACATTCTTCAGGTAAGGCGAAAAATGTGTTTTGAACAAAAAAAAGTTAGATTCGGAGCTACTACCCAACAATCGGGCTGCTTACTAAAAGATTGTACATGATTTAGGGCACCTGTTTACCAAATATTACAAAATCGGTTCAGTCGTTTTTGAGAAATAGCAGCATGATGACCCCAGCGGATTTGATCTTTGCGGTAGAGCAATAATTATTGGAAAGTACTGTTCCTATTAACTTTGGTCAAATACCGTTCAATGATTCTGTAGATATGACGTGCAACGGATCGACCGACACACCGAAATTTGGCTCGTTCTTATTCCCTACTATTCATCTGGAAATACAAAGAACAATCATATTTGGAGAATGATTGTCACGTGGGGTTTATGGGCTCTGCACAATGGAATTATGGACCCTCACGTTTATTCGGTGGGAACTGCTAGTAAGTCACCCTATGAATTACTTTAATAAATTTATTTGTTTAGCTCGTTCTGTGTTAAGGTTGGGGTACAGAAATAGATAGAAAAATGGTAAAAGAATACTGTCACACTAGCTTTCACACGGCTATGAATCATATGTAGTCCAGCCACTTGATAACAGTTAAAATCACACATTTATTTCTTCTACTCTATACCAGATTCTCTAAGTACTAATCTAACTTAAAAAGTCTCTTTCAATGCAAATAGTTCGATCGCTGATAGTCTAGGCAGCTGTTATATCTTCCTCGGGCACTTTGCTATAATATTTCATGTAGATTTGGACTACTGTGGTCCGTTTTACAGTTTCTGAAGAGTTGGACTACTGTGGTCCTGTTATGATCAGTTTAAGTGCACCTTCGCCTTATGCACTTAACTCATGTGTGGGGTGTTCGAAGTCCTTCTGTGAGGTAGCTTCTGGTCCACCTGTGTCGTTGTGTAGTTGGGTTCCCTTGCCACGCTGTGGGGTCTGACAGGGTGTTTCTTCGGGTATCTCTTTCCGTCTTGTGCGGTAGAGTCTCCTTAACCAACTAGTCGTTTCTGTGGAGTGGGGCACACAGGATAGCTCGGGATAGCTCGCGATAGCTCGCCTGCTCGTCTGTAATATAAGAGACGAAATTCTGCACAACCCTGAATAATCGGTTTGTGCAGAGCGTCTCACTGAAAGCCAAGTAGCCCTCAGTGATAGCTCCACATCTCTATACATAAGCGACGAACAATCTGCTACTTCCGGGTTCCACTGGAATCTCACTCTAAATTCCGATACATACATAAATATCAATCGTGTCTAACTATACACATACAGAATTAATAATAATATAAACATTCACGGGTACAGTCACTGGTCTGCAAACATACATATAAGTTAAACAACAGTGGTTCCGTACGGGATACAACATGGCGGCGCAACCGGTCGTGTTTCGCCTCGTGGTCGGCTCTTTCACGTGGTCCCGCAAATTCGGATTAACAATTCACATTTATGCATAGCAAATTCCACAAACGTAATTTCAACAATAATACAAATATATCACGATGAAACAGAAGGGTGTTCATTTACCTGTTTGACAAGTTCAGGCCCGTGATGACTTGAGAGAATTCTAAGATTTCAAAGTCCTGCTTCCTGGTCTATGAGTGTAGAGATTTCTCTAGCTGTGGAGATGTTGACTATACCTCGTCTCACACACGACTGATTCAAACTGTGTTAGGCTCTGACACAGTCAAAACTGCTCTACCCACTGAGCCTGCTCTGATTGGTTAAAACGGTCCGATTCAAAGCTCAAGTGCTGACTCACTGTGCTAGCGTGGGTCGGGCTCGCGGTGTGTGGTCTGCTGTGTAATTTAATTGCTGCTGAGTAATAGTCTAACTTCTCTACTGTTACAAATACTACACATGGCTAAATGGTCAACAAGCAGAGTTAAAACTAGCCAGTTCGTGACAATGATGCTAAGTCAGCTTTTTACCATGACGATGGTGATGATAATGATGATGGTAATGGTGATGGTGATGATGATACAATGTTGATGCTTTGTCATGGCTATGATTGTAAAAATGGTATACAAAGGATAAGACCAATGATGATGAGGAGGAGGAGGAAGATAGTCAGGAGGATGGTGAAAATAGAGGAGAAGAAGAAGAAGAAGAAGATGATGATGATGATGATGATGATGATGATGATGATGATGATGATGATGATGATGATGATGATGATGATGATGGTGCTAATGAGAATGATGATGGTGATGATGATGATGATGATAATGATGATGATGATGATGATGATGATGATGATGATGATGATGATGATGATGATGATGATGATGATGATGATGTGATGGTGGTGGAGGTGATGCTGATGTTGCTGACGCCGATGTGGATGCTTTCTCAGGTGTGACGTCAGCACAAGTTCACGGTCACGGTACGCAGATGGCCGTGAACTGTCATTCGTGTGGTCCCTTCCCACACTGCCTTTTGACGGTCAAAGCATGCCACGCTGATGAGGTAGGAATATATTAATATTGTTTCATTGTTCGATACTGTTGTCTTTGGCTGCTTTGAACTATCAACGATTGCAAATGTACAAATTGTAGGCCGCTCGACTGGAGTTCAATTACTGAGTGGGGAAAACATGTAGCTTGATTTGGGGTAGCAGGCTAAAGCTGGGGAGACAGGTCTTGATATGGGAATACATAGAACATCGAACTGGGGTCATCCAGAGATAGGAAAACGTAGATTTTGATTTGGGAATACACAGAACATCGATCTGGGGTACGGGTGACCTAGGGGTGAGAAAACATGTAGCTTCATTCGGGAATAAGCTTACATAGCACATCGATTTGGGGGTAATGTAGAGCTGGGAAATATATATATATTGATTTGTGAATACATAAAACATCGAGCTGATGTTATCTAGAACTGAGGAATCCTATAGAACCGGAAAGAGGGAGGGGGGTGTGGGGGAGGAATATAGCTAGGGAATATAAACTTGAAGGAATATAGAGATGATCTAAACACTTCAGGTCACATACCTATCTTCATCGTACTAGTCTTGCGCACAGAGGGTGGTTAAGAAAGAGTGGTGGCGTTGTAAGTTCATGCGACTCTTCCTTTCTTGTTTTATATACTAAAAAGGGGAACGTTGCAAAGTTTAACGGCCTGTCTTAATTTCTCAGAGTGAGATTATGACAATTTTTTCCGTATCTTGTATCGATCTTTACTTGCCAGGGGTGGTATTCATGACCGTTGGTTAAGGCTTAACCAATGTTGGTAAAATTAACGACGTTGGTTAAGCTGGAAATTTTAAATTCATGAGGCCTTAGCAGAGTTAACGACGGTTGCTAACCATGGTTATTTTAACGGAGGGGGGACCACCCGATAACCAATGGAACACTGGTTAAAAATGGCGGCCATCGTTTGGTGGCAACTTCGACAGAGACGAGCTCCGAGGAGAGAGAGAGTATTTTGCGACAGAAGTAATCCACTTGACAAATTTGATGATGTGGAACTGGTATCAAAATTTCGTTTTCGTCGGCATGATATCATCACGTTAACGAACGCGGTAGACAGACCGAAACTGTGTGATCGGCAAGGCGTTTTGTCACCACTTTTACATGTGTGTCTCACTCTTTGTTTTTATGCCTCTGGCACCTTTAATAATCTGTCATTTTAATAAAACGGGTTAATATTATTATTATTATTAAAATATTGTTGTTGGATTTTGACTGGTGATGTGTAGGCTTATTGTGTATCTATATAGTTTATACTCGTAGGGTAATTCAACCCTACGAAATAAAGACAACATTTCAAGTTCCAAACTACCCAGAAACGGCAGAAATTGACATCTCAGTCTAAAAACAAAATGTAGGCCTAACATTACAAACTACAAAGTGATCAAAAGTGATTTCTCTCCTTTCACCCCAACAAAAAGTTCGCTCTCCTTGCTCACTATGATATCCAGCATGCTGTCGGTAGGCTTGCTAATCACGCCACCATTGCCAGACTTTAATCGTGTGGCTGCACGATTCCGATGGTCTTTTTTAAGGTTATAAAACTTCTCCCTCACGTCTTCGGCTGTTCGCTTCGCACCACCAACTGCACTCACTCTTTCGGCGATTTTTTTCCAGCAGTCGTTTTTTAGGCGGTTCGTGACATCAGTTGATAAACTTGCCATCAGTATATGTTTAAATTCTATAACGTTCTCAAGGAGAACATTAGTTTCAGTGTACGAAAAAATTGCTTTTCTCTTTGCCATTGCCACAGCCATTTTTATAGGCCTATTTTGTTGACGAAAGAAGGAAAACAGCTGCTTGAATTATGCCCCCTTACGGATATTCCCGCACAGCCCAAAAATAGCCTTGGTTACGTACCAATGGGTGGACACTCGCTCATGAATAGCGATCTGCTAAACGATGGTTAACGATACCATTGTTGGTTACAAAACCAATGTTGGTAACGTTAACCATCGCCTATAATTTAACGGGTCATGAATTCGACCCCAGGCCCGTAGATTTTGGATAATTGTATCTGTAATATAATATCTCTGATGCTCTTGCTTCCTGAGGCCATACTACCTATTTAAAGACTTGCTTGCATGTTTGTATTTTGCAGGTCTGTCAGTTTACCTATGGTAGCATTCATGAAACACATATTGACTGTCATAAAATGGCTGTAAGTACTTTTAATCCTTGTTTTTTCTTTAGAAGAAGAAGAAGAAGAAGACAAAACAATCATGTAAAATTTCTTTATAAGTTGTTGTTGTTTTTTTTAATTTATTGTACGGCTTGTGATTGGTATTAAAAGGGCATTTATTAAAACGTAATGCTTTTTGTTTTTGCCTTTCTGATGCAATACTGCAAATGTCATAGTTTTTGTTGGTTTGGTTTTTTTGTATACATTCAAGGAAATCCATTTCCATAAAATTATTATTATTTTTTTATTTGTATATTATTATTTGCATAAGTCTTTGAAGAAAATTGGGGTTGTCCCGCAAGGAGTACTTTTTTTTTTAACCCTACGTTGTTCTCACGTCAATAGACCTTTGAGAGAGAGAGAGAGAGAGAGAGAGAGAGAGAGAGAGAGAGAGAGAGAGAGAGAGAGAGAGAGAGAGAGAGAGAGAGAGAGAGAGAGAGAATAAAACTGAATGACCTGTTCTGAAAGTCCTGTATTCACCGCATTGGTTTACACACGCGCTCGTGGCAGTAGGGTCGATATTAAAATAAAAAAAACATTTTTTACATAAACTCATTCCATGCGAGGTTCATCTTTATACAGTGAATCAAGGCTGGAGATGCCACAACAACAATGTTTATTCAAAACTTCTTTGTTAAGTATTCATTGTGCTCTACTCAGAAATGCCCCTCCAGCAACGGTTTGAAACTGGCTGCGTCAAACGGCTACAGCTCTTGTCCTTAACGCTTGACCCTGGGGCCAAGTTCAAGGACTTTTTAGAGGAAACCGGCCTATCAAGAATTGGATTTTAGCACTTGGTGGTATTACTATTCACCACTTATTTATTTATTTATTTATTTATTTATTTATTTATTTATTTATTTATTTATTTATTTATTTATTTAAACTTTCTTATGTAGCCATTTTCTGGTTCAAGAGCTGCTCAATGTGCTGGCCAAAACAGGACCTAACTCAAACCGCCCAAGGCGCCCAGTACTACTACTAATAGGAAACGTCACTCCTTAGCTGGTTTTAAGACACGTCCACGGGGACAGTTTATGTATTTCACCTCCTTTGTTTGAAGAAACAATGTAACTATTTCAGGGCTGCCTGCATGAGGTCAGTTCGTCTGGCCAACGGTGCAGTTCCGGAGGAGCATTGGTTCATGGGCAGTGTCAGGTGTGTTGCACTGATGACAGTTGCGTCGCGGACACTCTCCACGCTATTGAGGCCGCCTCTACAACAAGTAAACTCAACGTCTTCTGAAGTTTTGTTGTTCTTACCAGTTGTACCAATTGTCCTTTTGTTGTTCTTACCAGTTATACTAATTGGCCTTGTGTTGTTGTTACCAGTTATACCAATTGACCTTTTGTTGTTGTTACCAGTTATACCAATTGGCCTTTTGTTGTTCTTACCAGTAATAGCAATTGGCCTCTTTGCTGCTTATTGGTTCATTGCCCACTTCCTTTGATTACTTACCTATTTTATGAACAATGACTTACTTCCATACTTACGTCATTACTGAAAAGGGTTCCGTAATCAGTTATGGATGTCTCCGTGATGGGCAAGATACAAGAGGACATTTTCACCGTCCATTTTAGCAGTATTATTGCTCTGGTGGTTCAGTGTTGATATTGGTCCCTACTCCTCTTCCTTGGGAAGGTTATCTCCGTCTGCCAGTTAGTGACGTTAAATGTCAATGTTCATTCGTTCACTCACTTATTTACTTCTCTAAATACATTATTATGCCTTTATCATATTTTCAACATTGTTTCTATGCAGATTTAGGCTGATCGATTCTGTGTTAATTATGTAAATGAGGGAGACAATGGCGATGAAAATGGAATGATGATGGTGATGATAATGATGATGATCCTGACCATGATGATTATGATCATAATGCTGAGATGATGATGATGATGTTGGTGGTGGTGGAGGTGGTATTGGTCATAATGGCAACGATAATAACGTCAGTGATGATGACCACCACGACAAGTATGACAATATTACGATAATTATGACGATGATGATGATGATGGTGATGGTGATGATGATGATGATGATGATGATGATGATGATGATGATGATGATGATGATGATGATGATGATGATGATGATGACGTTGACAATGATAATAATGACGACCGTGACGAATAAAATGACGACGACGACGACGATGATGATGATGATGATGATGATGATGATGATGATGATGATGATGATGATGATGATGATGATGATGATGATGGTATGTAGATGTGCTTGCCGTTCACTGCCCCAGCACATGCGACAGTACAGACATCAACGGCTGCATTTCCACTGGCCATGTGTGCAACTCAAATGAGGTCAGTGCAATCAAGGGTGCATGTTCTTTTCACATTCAGCGTAGCCGAACTTCTAAAGAATGCGCCCTATTCAGTCTGTGCGAACGCTGCTTTGACCACTAAGCCAGTTTCCTCCAAGCAGGTTACCTTGATGGTGGCTGAGTGTTAGAGCTCTTACTAGCGTAGGTCATGTGTCAACAGCTTCTGACACTCAAGATTGGGTCATGGTAGCTTTTGGGCCGAGTGCCTATATAACCTTAGTATTAGCCCAACAGCGGCAAACGTTGTCTATCCTCCTACACCGATGACCCAGGTTCGATTCCCGTGGTGAAAAAGATTGTGGTGGACTTTTATTTCTGTCCGTCTTATCAGCCTGATCCGATTTTTGATCCATGGCCTTTTAATTCCACTCTTCCTAGGAAGTTGGGTATTCCCTTACCGCTTCGCCGCGCGCTGTCACGTAACTCGACA
This sequence comes from Oncomelania hupensis, assembly GCA_036898135.1. Taxonomy (NCBI): domain Eukaryota; kingdom Metazoa; phylum Mollusca; class Gastropoda; order Littorinimorpha; family Pomatiopsidae; genus Oncomelania; species Oncomelania hupensis. The sequence continues at coordinate 1,117,612 of CM072527.1, forward strand.
CAACAGATCAACGTAGTTTCTAGGTCGATCAAGCCCCGTAATGTAAGGGTAGGTCTCCTTTATGCCTAAATTGTGATTTTGGGGGCAATTTTCCCGGTTGTTTTTCGTCGAACATTTTAGATAGGATTTCTCGCTATGTCTCAGTCCACAAAACCTCGCTGTGAGAAAAATGGGCTGCGCTTCGCATGCGATTTTTTATTACAGAATTTCAATTAAAAATGATATGAGAGCCACAAAAGCTATGTCTCAGCTGTTGTAATTCGTTTAAAAAAAAAACGGTTTAAGAAACCCAATCAGAACGCGTTACAATGAGACCGGATTAGGCGTGTCTCTTCAGTAGAACAGGCTCAACTGCGCTGAATATCTTTTTTCTAATCGTTATGTGTGTGGGCTAAATGCCTTTTAATACATTAATTAATTACATTTTAATAAAATTTATTTTTAATTTTATGTATATCATTCTTGATTTAATTTAATTTAAATGCTTTTTTAAAATTTTATTTTGTGTCATTTTATCTTTACTAATTTATGCGCGTGTGTGTGTCGGGGTTGAGGATCCAGTTTACGTACAATGTGGAACAAAATATGCATTGGTCATTCCAACGGCGTTGAACGATGTCGTGAATTAAAATTATTATGTGGGTTGATGTGACCCTCATTTATTTCACGATGTGACGTCAGCAAAAGTATTTTATGACGTCGCTGTGTTGCAGTACTGCAAAATGGAGGAGATTACCCCAGAAGGCAGAATCCAGAGCCACTGTGCCTTATTGCCAGAACTCCAGGTTTGTTCTGCACACAGGCGCCCGTATCCAACTGAGATCGGAGTTTGTACTACAAGTATTCCAAGATGCATTAGTGGTATAGATTAATCACACATTCACATTCCGATACGAGTGCCTGTGGTTCTACACATGGGTGTTTTTCTTCACTTTATACATGGATGCACAATTCCAATATATTGGGAGGCGAACATAGTTCCCCTCCTTCTTCCCCTACATACAGGCTTCACCCTCCAATACAGGAATCTATATACACTGCCTACTCAGTTTTGTAGGCATTCAAACGCCCAAAATATTATCTTTGAGACATTTTTTATGTGTTCCCAATGATGTAACAGAGTGAGCGATGTCCATGAAGATAAGGTAAGACAGCTTAATTTTTATTATCTCTTTCAAGAAATTACAATGTGGTGTGCCGATAAACAATAAATAAGAAGCATTACATTTTACTACTAATGTACAAATACAAAATTGTAACAGAAGTAAAGACATTTACTGAAAATGACCTTCCATGAGACAGTAATGAACAACGAAGCAAAACAACACCTTAATTTGTAGCCACAAACCTTGTCATACACACACACACACACACCCACCCACGCACACCAATGCACACGAGCAGGAACACACCGATGAATTCACAGTAGGATGACATTACATTACATTACATTATTATTGCTTTAGGCTGCTGGGCCATAGAACCTCACGCCTCACGCCTCACGTCTCACGCCTCACGCGTGAACATAAAAATGAACAGACATGGTATCTCTTGGCGTGGGCCATACAACGTCACATGCGTCACGCCTCACGCTACACGTGTGGAGAGAAAAGTGAGCATGCCCACTTTTTTTCGATGCGTGTTGTCACGTTCTAGCTTACCAAAGTGGTCAGACGCGAGAAATTAGATCTAAATGGATGACTTTAGAGTAAATTTAATCGAGTTGGTCCGGGCAAGGCCTCTTCTCTGGGACCCACATGTTCCGGATAAAGACCAGAGAGCACAAGTTTGGGAGGAGTTGAAAAAACTTGTGAGTTTGATTGATCTGGCTTCAGACGTTCCAGCACGAGGGCCTTCAGGGTATTGTAAGTATTGTACGACATCCTTGTATAATTGAAAAAGAGTTCTTCATCAAGACTCTCAAGAAGACGACGGAATGTACGGTGGAATTCTCCTCGTGATTCTCTAAGAAAGAAATGTTCTCGGCACCATATGCTTTGTCTCTTTCGCTTCCTCCTCCTTCTGAGCAAGAGCAATATTAAAAGTTCTTCTTCGTCAGAAGAATTCATCTTCTCAAAAAGTCACAGACCACAAATATTGTGTGTGATCAGTTGAGGAAACTGCAATGCATTGTGGTACCGTCAACACAAAACTGACGCATAAAACGTGAAGCGTGTAGCGTGTGGCATGAAGTCCTATGGCCCAGAGCATGAAACGTGAGGCGTGAGGCGTGTGGCGTGAGGTTCTATGGCCCAGCAGCCTTAGGTCCAGCGGACTCTTCCGAGCCAAATCAGGACCGAACAACCCCCGATCCGCATAAAAGATCTGCTGAAACAACCCTAGTGGTAAAACCGAAAGCTCTCCACCAGCCAGTCACTTTACAATAAAGACATCCCACGCAGGGGACGCTGACTCTATACTCTAATTTATCGAACCTCCGTTTACAAAAACAAAATAGAATGCAAACATCATTATAAATTATCAACAAAACACATACATATAAAATGCATACATTGCTAAATAATAACATCATAGGAAGCCCTAGTGACCACCTGGCAGAAAGCGTCCAATATTCCCAAGCTGATCTAACAGACCTCATACACAAACAAGGAGTCTTGTCCCGGAAGAGTTTTCAAGAAAAAAGGTAGGAGACTGGTCTAGCAAAGAAGACGATAGTATAGCAGATTGATAGAAAAGAGCAGGAATGAGAAAGAGCAAATGAGAAAGACAGCGACAGTGGGAATTTAAAGCACTAAATTTCCAGAAAGTGGGGATACTATTTATACTGGAACCCCCGGCACCCCAACGGGGGTACAGTAGGATGAAGCAAGACGCCAAAGTGGGGGCAAGAAGTTCAATGGGCGTTTCTTCATTGATTATATTAACAAATTATTTATTTATTTATTTATTTATTTATTTATTTATTTATTTATTTATTTATTTATTTATTTTTTTATCTATTTATTTATTTATTTATTTGGTATTTTACAGGCATGCGAGTTGGAAAAATCTACAGCTCCTTGCAGCTTGTTCCATTCCAGGTGCTCCATTGGTTGCTGCAAAGATGACGCTTGCGTGGCCAGCGTCCTGAAAAGTAAGTGATGGCGTCTTTTATCTTCTCCGCATTCTTTTCAGGACCGCAAATCACTGCAGACGCCAGTCTCTAGATGTTAGAAAATGCATAGCCTATGCGTGTCACGTCTGTTAGTGTGACAGGTAGATAGCAGGGTAGCTAACTGAGAATCGCGAATGTACGCATCGCCGAGTCTCAGCTTCGCAGTGTGAGGGATAAGGCTGTGATTTTTTGTCACATCTACCTGCAAATACACGTAGTAGAAAGGTCTGGCGTTGAACATCTTTCTAACGGGGATGAAAGGAAGTGTGCCACGATGATCAAATACTGCTTCAATGAAATGAGCAATAATTGGGATGGGAGATAATCCGGTCAAAGTTCCACCCTAATGTAGGGGTGGGGTGAAAAAAAAAATTAGGGCTAAGGGACATAACTACAGCTCAGTCGGCCAGTGTTGAGCCACATTTGGACGGTAGATAATCTTGTCAGTTCCACAATAATGTAGCGAGCGCTGCAGCTCAAGTCCACCCTTTGTTGCGGGCTATTGAAAAATATGGAACGGTCGTGAATTAGCAGTCAGCTGCTGGACTCTCGCCTACGTTGATACGTCTGTTAACTTATTATTGTTGTCACAGGGCAGCTGTGAAGAAAGCCATGTAGTCTGTGTGTGAAGAGTATAGGGGCGGGGGTGGTACTGCGTGTTGCCGTATGTGTGATTATTGTTGTCTCGGGAGCGTGCAAAGCGTGGTAAACAGCATACGCCGGTTAGGCCAGGTTAGGAATGTGCTCACTATCAGCAGAACGTGTTTGACAGCAGTACAGTGTAGACAGTGTTTGTCTAGTGCTCTGTGGTTTTGCTGTGTTCTGGAATTAGGGTGGGACGGATATTAACGGAAAATAGTATCTGGTTCTGAGAAGAATACTAGTTTAAAGATTGCCAATTTCTAAAGTGATACGCTCGGTTGGAGTGTAGTTGTAGAAAAGCAAGCCTCTTGGTAGTGTGGTAGGTAGTATTGAGGCATTGTCTACTACGGGAACTACACACTACCGGATTACCCTAATTGGATGTACTTTCGTAGACGAGCAGTGGAGAAGGGGCTACGGGGTGCGGTTACATCGAACCGTGTGGGTTAGTGCAATGGTGGTTTTTTCCTCACTGTGCTAATAACCAAGGGCAGGCTGTTGGGGTGTTGAATGATAGCTGTGTGTGAGACAGAAGGAAGGATGAGAATGGTTGCACTGAGGAGAGGCAGAAGAAAGGAAGAGTGCGACTGAAGAAGGGAGAATGAGGGAGAAGAAAGGGGGTGGAGTGTGATGAAGGTAGGATGGAAGTGGTTGCTGTTGTTGTCGTTGGGGATGCTTGATATGAATAATGTGTTGATGGTTACATGTATTCATTGCAGCATCGTTCATTCCATGCATTCATTATTTCATTGAATTGTATGATATGTAATTGTTTCCAGTGACGATAACAGTAGAAAGCGAGAGAGAGTCAAGGACAGGGGAAATAGACTGCAGTTGGACCCCTCAAGTGGCAGAAGTTTAGTGAAGTAGCGTAGTGAGAGTGGGGGGGGGGGTGAGTGTGATGGAGGGAGGGGGACAGAATCAAGTGAACATGACATTTACGATGCGACAAGCATGTTACAGGTTCGTCGAGGATTGTCGTTGAGGATTGAATTCGAGTTCGAAGTTCGCAGCTCAACGTTCGTCAATCCGCCAGTTCGTCGCTGGAAAACGTAAGGCAGCAACGACGACGACACTTGGTCAACTGGACCAAACATCATCAGCATCGCCATCTGTTATTGTCCACGCGTCCCCTGTTATCAGCGCCATCATCATCACTTCAACATCATCGTCAGTGGTGACCACGGGTGGCAACGCTCCTTCATTCGGACGTCAACGGAAGGGGGCGAGCACGTTGGAGGAGACTTTACCAGGGACTGCATTTCGCCAGGTGGGCCCGTTTTGTGTTGTCCCTCTCCTACGCTTAACCCCCCTGTCTGAATGTTAACACGTGCCTCGGACTTTGGCTGTGCACGTTCGATTTGAGGACGTTGGTCGATTATCGACCCCCGATCACCCACGAACCATTGCATCGTTCCATTGACCCATTGATTGTTCCATTACCATTTCTTCGTTTCATGTGTAAATGTTGTATGTGTATGAGTGTGTGGTATGAATGAATAAATAGCTTGAAAGTTGTATATATAATTGTTGTGTTTTCATCCCTTCACGTCTGCGGGAAACTGTCATTCTTTCTGGGTTGTTTGCGTGTGTAAGGTGTTTGTTTGTGGCGTCTGCCCAGGGGGAGTCGTGGCGGTGACATTTGGTGGAGATGCAGGGTATGTGTGAGTGTGCCCAGACGTGAAGTTGTCTTGTGATTGTCTTGTGGTGTCCGAGTGTGTGAGGCGTGATTCGGTGAGAGTGTGCACCCCAGCGGGTGGTTGGAGGGAGTCAGGTCGCTGTTTAGCGGAGGCTCACAGCCGGCCTAGGTTCGACCACACGTGAGGGAGGGGGGCTATTGCACTCTCCAACCGGTTCGCTACCTTGCAGGCCAGTTTCCACTGTTTGAGTGGGAGGAGGTGGGTGATAGGTAAAGAAGATAGCTTAGATAGGTAGGTTAGTATCTAAGGCTAGGCTAGGTTAGGTAGGGTTGTAGGACTTTGACTTGTTGTTGTTGGTTGTTGTTGCTTTTCTTAAGCAGGATGGCATCGATCGAGGAGACTGAAGGACTGTCACCGATCGCGGCTCGTACGCGTTCTCGCGTGGGTGTCACGATGGACGAGCGCACGGCGGCAGCAGCTGATACGGGAGTCACCGATCTACCTTCTACGATCGAGCAACGGAGATCGCCGGTTAGGTCATCGCGTCGTGGGTCAGCAGACGACGAGTCGACGACGTTTGAAGCCAGAGACACAGTGAGTGACCCTTTTGTGACGGGATTTGGTGTGACTGGCGGGATGTCGACAGGCGCCGACTTCTACGGAGACCAGGATCGACTGAGCGATGCAACGAGACTGAAGAGGCTTGAGACCAACCCTTACCGTTCAGTCTACAAGGTTGAGGCGGCACCGACGCCGAAGACAGGACCGTTCGCGGATGAGACGCCGATGGAGAGGATCCTGAGACTCGCCAAGCGCGAAGGACTGAAGGGCCAGGCAGCGTTAGACTACGCGATGGACCAAGCGGCTAGGGCAGCCCGGGAGGACGCCGAGCTGCAAGCGAGCCGGGAAGACGCGCACCAGAGGGCCAGAGAGAGGGAGATGGAACACGAACTAGCGATGGCACAGCTGAGGTTGCAAGCAGGCGCCGGGAACCGCAGGAATCGTCAACCCGAGTTCGAGACGGTCAAGCTTAGGTTGCCTTTCTTCGAGGATAAGGACGACCTAGAGACCTACTTGTGTCAGTTCGAGCGATTCGCCAAGGCTCAAGACTGGAACAAGGACACGTGGGCTATTCGTTTGGGGACCTTGCTGAAGGGGAAGGCGAGGGAAGTTTACGTTGGCTTGAACGAGGACGACTCTGCCGACTACGAGATCCTGAAGGCAGCGTTGTTGGTACGTTTCAACCTGACGGCCGAGACGTATCGGAAGAAGTTTCGCCAGCTACGAAGGGAGCCACCAGAGACTTTCAAACAGTATCTGCGGAAGTCAGAGTTGTTCCTGGAGCGCTGGATGGGACTAGCGAACAAGAAGGCCACGTATGCGGATTTACTTGACTTAGTGCTGATGGAGCAGATGGTCAACGGTTTGACACCAGAACTGGTCACGTTCGTGCGCGAGCGCAACCCAGCGACGGTGGAGGAGGCCGCGACGTTAGCACAGCAGTACGTCGACGCCAGGGCGGGAACCAACCTACGTTTCCCACCACGTCAACCCTTTACACCCAGGGATAAGAGCGAGGGTCGCAAGCCAGCAGGACCACGACCCAACTCGCCTGACAAGCGGGAATGTTACAGCTGTGGGCAGAAGGGGCACCTGAAGCGGGATTGTCCGAAACGCAGCGAGCGAAGTGGAGGAGCGTTGCGCATCTTGAAGGAGGCAGGCAAGGAGGGAGATCCTCGGTTCCAGAGCCAAGTGGTAGTGGAAGGTGTTCCGCTGACGGCTGTGAGGGACACGGGGGCCGACTTGATTTGCCTGCGGAAGGGAGAGGTTGCCAACCTTATCTACACAGGACGCACGCGGCGCGTAGGATTCGCCATTCGCCAGCTATCCAAGTCGCTACCGACAGCATGGGTACAGCTGGAGTCACCGTTCTACACCGGGAGAGTGGAGGTGGTGGTGGTGCCGGACTTGATCTACCCAGTGGTGGTCGGCAACTGGGCGAGGACGGAACGGCAACTCGACACAGAACTGCCAGTGTTCGTCGAGGGAACCGCAGAGTGTTGCGCTGTGCAGACGCGAGCGCAGGCAGCCAAGGAGCAGGTCGCTGCAGAACCATTGGTGGTCGGACCAAGCAGGAACGTCGTCGCCACGCCGAAGGAGATTCGTCAACTGCAGTTGGGAGACGACGAGCTTGCAAAGGTGCGGCAGCTAGCAGACCGGAAGGCAGGGAAGGAGAAACGAGGCAAAGGGCAAGTGGCGTTTGTCTGGAAGCGGGGCTTGTTGTACCGCGAATACACAGGGCAAGACAAGATGGATCGCAGTCAGTTGGTGGTACCAGCCAAGCTTCGATCGGAGGTACTACGCACGGGACACGACACACCTATGGCTGGACATCTAGGAGCCAAGCGGACCCTGGATCGCGTGTGGGCCGAGCACTACTGGCCAGGGATGTGCCGTGATGTGAGAAAGTACTGTGCTTCATGCGACGTGTGCCAGCGAACGACGCCAAAGGGGAGAGCCAGGAAGGTACCAGTGCAGAGAGTCGGCAAGAACAGGAAACCGTACCACACGATCGTGCTGAAACGCTACGTAGAACGTAGAGCGGAACCAGAGGCGACGGTGGCAGTGGTGTTGGACCAGGCAGAAACGGAGGGGGCATCAGGCATCAGCTACCAGGACACCGTACCACTGATACCGCCGCGAGCGAGCGAAGGACCAGAAAACGTACAGATAGACCCGTCGCTGTATGCACATCATCGGAGCCAGCTACGGGAAGTGAGTCAACAGTACGCGAGTCAGCTGACAGATCGACCCCAGCGCACCAGCGTGGACGAATGCGAAGTGGAAATAGGGATCTTTCGAAAGCGGGTGAAAGTGAAAGTGAATGTGAATCGGGACTACTTATTGTTGTGACGTCAGCAATTTATGTGACGCTTTAACTTCCCGTGGTGAAAGGTCACGAAGTCTGCCTACCACAAGGAATAAAACTTCGTGGAAAACCTGATTTCCACGAACTAATGTTAGTGAGTACATTTTGGTTATTAAATCGTTTGTAAAATGTCCAAAAATGATTTGAATTTGTGTAGAGAACGGCAGTTGGGTAGAGAGAGGCATAGGCCTAGTGGTATGGAAGGAGTATGAAATAAACTTTATTATGATTGGATGAAATAGTATGATTGATCCAATCAATGATTAGCAGTGAAATGACGTGGTGTTTGAGCGGGAATGTTGTTAGTTTAGGCACTCCTATTCTGTGTTTTGAGGAGGGCAGTGGTGTAATTGTATTACGTAGCAGACACATTGTAGTGGACTTGTTCAACAAGGTTTTCTATCATGGCGGATTAGAAGCATGGTTTGATCGTCCGAACTGCATGTGGTTCTCTCGTATTGCTGCATGAAGCAGGTATTTGTAAAACAATTTTTTGATGTGCCATTGTAATGTTTTGAAGGAAGAATTGTAATATTTTGAACGAAATAAGGATGTGAACGAACTAGTGAGCTGTTTGCTGGTTTGTACTGGTTGAAGATTTGTCAATGAGAAAAGGTATGTGCGAGGGTGGTTGTTGATAGAGAGAAATATTATTATTGTTTATTGTGAATTTTGAACGAAGGTGTATGGATAGTATATTGTGACGGAAGTGGAGAAATATTGGAAAATGGTGAGCAGAAGGAGAAATTACTATTCACAAGGTAACAGAAGAAAGAGGAGGAGAGGAATGATATTTAGTTTAAATAAGTAGTCTCAGACAATGTTGTTATTGTATGTTCAGCCGCTGAGCTGGGGCTGTCAAGGAAGACAACCCAGATGTTGATGTTGATGCTAATGACGATGATGGAGTGATGGCTGTTGCTGATGCACTGTACACCGACGTATGGTATGGTGACATCTTGTATGCTGATAATGGATGCTGATGCATGAGGTCGACTGGAAGACAGCGACTACAACTTGTTAATTTTCAGCCAAATCATCGTGGTGTGAGTACCTATATATATTTAGAGAAAGTGTGATATACACATCGACACATGTGTGTATAACTTGGATTACAGTCTTGAAGGCTGGTATCACAGATAGTCGGTACTCTGGATTGAAGAAGTGTGATGGTGACATGTGTTGCCAATATTGATCAAGTGAAAGACGATTGACAGAGTGGACTTATGTGATTGACTATGCGGACTGGAGTGATATGAGTATTGTGCATTGTGTCATGGAAGGGGAGATTTCTAAAGTATAATTGAGTGACAGTGCGAAACGAACATTGGAATTATATTGACGTTGGAGGTGATGTTGGAGAAGGGGAGATTATATGTGTTAAACTGATGTGGGGTTGTAAGACAGACAACCGAAGTGTGTAATAGTGGTGATAGTTGGAGGTGAGGAGGTTAAACAATGTTTATAATTAATTTATTTGTGTAATTGTGACTTGGAATGAGTTGTGGTGAGGTGCGGTTGGTGTGAATAATTTTGTAAGTCAAGTGATTGGAAGTGATACGTTCTGACTCCTGGATAATAATTCATGTGCTTAAAGTTAGTTAATATTTAATAGAATAGGGAGAGCGTGGAAATCATATATAAAGGAGTGGTTTTGTTTTGTGAGTGATTGATGAGTGTCTGAGAGCAAAGTAAACAGAGAGAGCATGCACCATACAGAGTAAGTCAGACACACACTCACTTCGCAAACACAATAGTTATTACATTTCTTTAATTGTTTAATAATTCCACATATATAAGTATAATTTAAGAAAACCCGTGCGTTACAATTTGTATATGGTACATTACTCAACCATTTTAGAAGGAATAATGGGGATCTAAACTCGGTCTCAGACTTAAAACGTATTTTCAAACGAGCTACTGAAAAGCCGTCATGGCTGTCTAGAATCTATCTATTCTGTATCACCAATCAGCAGTCCAAAAACTGTTTTATGTGACAAAAATGAAACTCGAAGCTAGAATGTAAAATATCTTCAATGTTAGAGCACTAATCCATCTTTAAAGTTCAACCTAATCGTTACATTCGTGTCAAATCATGATTTGTTAGAAGAAGCCTTACGTAGGCATAATAGTGCTCTGCCTCTGGGCCTGCCCTGTGTGTGCTCAATAAAATCACAACGAAACTAGGTGCTGGAATCGAAAGCGCACAGAAACACGTTCGTTTCGTTTTGTAACGCGGCGTAAGAATCTCCCGGCGTGCCTCTCGTTGGACGAAACGAACACACAATCACTTTCACTTTTACCCGTTCCGAAAGACCCCTATTGACTGACGACAGCGCTGTTCGCGTACACCAGCATCCGCTACCATTCTCACAGATGGAAGTCGTCGAGGGTGAAATGGAATCGATGCTGGAGTCGGGGGGGATCAAGTCTTGTACGTCGCCGTACGAAGCACCGATCGTGCGAGTAAGGAAGAAGGGAGAGACAACATTGAAGCGGATTTCTTCAGCAGATCTGACCCTGTGGAAGTTTAGGTTTTGAACTCTCCGTAGGTTCGTCTTGGGAGGGGGGTGTGTCACAGGGCAGCTGTGAAGAAAGCCATGTAGTCTGTGTGTGAAGAGTATAGGGGCGGGGGGTGGTACTGCGTGTTGCCGTATGTGTGATTATTGTTGTCTCGGGAGCGTGCAAAGCGTGGTAAACAGCATACGCCGGTTAGGCCAGGTTAGGAATGTGCTCACTATCAGCAGAACGTGTTTGACAGCAGTACAGTGTAGACAGTGTTTGTCTAGTGCTCTGTGGTTTTGCTGTGTTCTGGAATTAGGGTGGGACGGATATTAACGGAAAATAGTATCTGGTTCTGAGAAGAATACTAGTTTAAAGATTGCCAATTTCTAAAGTGATACGCTCGGTTGGAGTGTAGTTGTAGAAAAGCAAGCCTCTTGGTAGTGTGGTAGGTAGTATTGAGGCATTGTCTACTACGGGAACTACACACTACCGGATTACCCTAATTGGATGTACTTTCGTAGACGAGCAGTGGAGAAGGGGCTACGGGGTGCGGTTACATCGAACCGTGTGGGTTAGTGCAATGGTGGTTTTTTCCTCACTGTGCTAATAACCAAGGGCAGGCTGTTGGGGTGTTGAATGATAGCTGTGTGTGAGACAGAAGGAAGGATGAGAATGGTTGCACTGAGGAGAGGCAGAAGAAAGGAAGAGTGCGACTGAAGAAGGGAGAATGAGGGAGAAGAAAGGGGGTGGAGTGTGATGAAGGTAGGATGGAAGTGGTTGCTGTTGTTGTCGTTGGGGATGCTTGATATGAATAATGTGTTGATGGTTACATGTATTCATTGCAGCATCGTTCATTCCATGCATTCATTATTTCATTGAATTGTATGATATGTAATTGTTTCCAGTGACGATAACAGTAGAAAGCGAGAGAGAGTCAAGGACAGGGGAAATAGACTGCAGTTGGACCCCTCAAGTGGCAGAAGTTTAGTGAAGTAGCGTAGTGAGAGTGGGGGGGGGTGAGTGTGATGGAGGGAGGGGGACAGAATCAAGTGAACATGACATTTACGATGCGACAAGCATGTTACAGGTTCGTCGAGGATTGTCGTTGAGGATTGAATTCGAGTTCGAAGTTCGCAGCTCAACGTTCGTCAATCCGCCAGTTCGTCGCTGGAAAACGTAAGGCAGCAACGACGACGACACTTGGTCAACTGGACCAAACATCATCAGCATCGCCATCTGTTATTGTCCACGCGTCCCCTGTTATCAGCGCCATCATCATCACTTCAACATCATCGTCAGTGGTGACCACGGGTGGCAACGCTCCTTCATTCGGACGTCAACGGAAGGGGGCGAGCACGTTGGAGGAGACTTTACCAGGGACTGCATTTCGCCAGGTGGGCCCGTTTTGTGTTGTCCCTCTCCTACGCTTAACCCCCCTGTCTGAATGTTAACACGTGCCTCGGACTTTGGCTGTGCACGTTCGATTTGAGGACGTTGGTCGATTATCGACCCCCGATCACCCACGAACCATTGCATCGTTCCATTGACCCATTGATTGTTCCATTACCATTTCTTCGTTTCATGTGTAAATGTTGTATGTGTATGAGTGTGTGGTATGAATGAATAAATAGCTTGAAAGTTGTATATATAATTGTTGTGTTTTCATCCCTTCACGTCTGCGGGAAACTGTCATTCTTTCTGGGTTGTTTGCGTGTGTAAGGTGTTTGTTTGTGGCGTCTGCCCAGGGGGAGTCGTGGCGGTGACAATTGTTGATGATTATATGCTGCAGACTTTTAACTTCGATATACAGTAATTACAGAACGTTGAAAGAGAAAAGCCACCCACGTTATGGTGTATCTAATAATAGTGATTAGTAATATTTGTTCGTCTACGTTGAAGTCTGTTCAACTACTATTGTTGATGATTGTATGCAGGCTGTAACTTCGATTGACTGTTGCAGAACGTTCAAAGATAAATCATCCAATTTATGATGTATTTAGTAATAGGATTAGTAATTTTTGTTCGTCTGCGTTGAAACGTATGTTCACCTACTATTGTTGATGATCGTATGCAGACTGTAACTTCCATCTATAGTAATTACAGATCGTTGAAAGAGAAAAGCACCCACTTTATAATATATTTAAATGTTAATAATAGTGAGTAGTAATTTTGTGTTGATTTTCCTGGAATTGTATTATTTCTATTATACATCTCCTCCTGTCTCCTCCTTTTCCTCCTTCCCCTCCCCTCCCCCCCCCCCCAACTTCAGTCCTAAAAAACACAGCTCCTAACTCCACCCACCCCCACGCAGCCCCCTCCCCACCCTCTCCTCGACACTTCCACGTCTCATGTACTATTGTCCCACCAAATCAACAGACCACAAAGCAACCGAAGTATTTTGCATAAACACCCTCTCATTGTAACCGTACCATCCTCATCCAACCCCACTCCACCCTTCTCTCCACCCCCATCCCTCCCAAAAAAACAAAAAACTGATCTAGCTTGGAAGGTCTATGTATAACTAAACAATCTTTGTTTTAATGATGGTAGACCCAGAGGCGGCAGAAATCATAAGCTGTTTTCCATTTAACTCTCTGCTTCTCGTTCTTTCTCCAGATCAGACAATAGCAGCACTGAACGCCAACCTAACTGGTACAGTACTGAACATTAATGTTCACTTCCAGCAAGCTGTTGACGCATCATGCGCCCTTTAATATATATATATATATAAACCATTATTAGTATGCTTTCAGGTCAATGCAGCTCGCTTAAATGGACACAGCTGCTTTGTTTTACTCGTCGTGCGTCTATGCTGTTAGCGCACTTGCGCCTTGGCGGTCGACATCCAGCTTAAGTCGCCTGCCCGTAAAATAAATAAATAAATAAATAAATAAATAAATAAATAAAAATAATTAAAATAAAATAAAATAAATATTTCCTGCTTTTACAACAAAGCTGTGGCTGTGCAACAAACTGATTAGAGATAGGCGCCTGATGTGTACAATGCTTGCACGTGCAACTAAAACAACTGATTAGCAAGTTAGGAAGACTTTTCTTTCTGACTTTAAAGTAATAAGAATTAAAATTGCTTTGTGATACCTTTCTTCGGATATTAAATTCAGTCTTGCTTGGAGGGATCGTCGTCTTAGAAAGCACAGCTTTTGCTTACTCTTGACGCAATTCATATCGTTTTTGGTTATTCATTGTGACGCAATAAGATTGCAGCAATTTCTTTGACAAGACGTCATTGTATTAATGCTTGTGTACACTGCTTGTAAATTTATTTACTGCTTTGCGCATGTAACTCCTATTCGTGACGGGCTTATGAAATCCCATTGACCGCTTTTGTACTTTAGTAAACTTTATTGTTCCTGGCTTTGGGACTGAATAGACCTGCAATTTGGTACACGCCAATCATAACTCATACTCCTTTCTTTGCCATTCAAATGCAATGACGTGGATACATATGCTATACAAGATTATGTCATCATCAGCATCATCATCATCATCATCATCATCATCATCATCATCATCAACATACTACCATCACTATGCACTTGCAAACCTAAGTGGGTTTTTATTAACAAATGAAGTCACACAGACAACACTTGGCCCTTGAAGAAGCAGTTTAAAGCACTTATCAGTTAAAACGCCTTGCTTTTTCACAGTCGGTGCGATACTGTAGTATCACGCAGATGACTTTAATATCACGCAGATGACTTTAATATCACGCAGATGACATTAATATCACGCAGTTTCCAAGAAACTAAACACAACTAAGGAAGATGCAGATAAATAGAAATGTGGGTGGAAAAACGTCACAGGTGTGAGCGTGATCCCAGATCACTGCAAGTAGGGCGGAGTATGGTTATTCTATATTTGTGTGTGTGTTTGTGTGTGTATGTGTGTGTGTGAGAGAGAGAGAGAGAGAATTTGAATGCGCGCGAGCATGCGTGTATTTGTGTGTGAGTGTTGGCGGAGTGGCTGTATTGTGTAAACTAATAATGCTCTTTCCGCTGTATGTTAATTACGTTCTTAACTGACCATTTCAACATTCATCGCAATAAATGGATTAATTAGGTGTCTTGAAATGCAATTTCCCAAAAATATGCTTGCCGCTTCTTTGAGCTTCAAATGTGTGTAGCACTCCAAGCTTTCTTTGTAGCCTCACAATTGTTCCACCCCGCTCCATCACTGCAGCCTCCCCCAAGTAGCATTAAGTTATTGATCGTTTGTAGCCTACTTACATTCCTTTCACTGATCAGTGTGACTTGTCTTCTTTTACTATAAACATGATGTTGTGTGCAGTCATGGATGAATGTTTGCATAAACAACTAACGTTGCTAAAGTAACGTGACCTCAAAAATGCTGTCAGTTTGAAAAAGCCAGGTGCCATGACAACACCTTGAGGGCGTCCTTTACAGTTATTCCTTCTGTAGACAATCCTTTACTTAAATAAGGATTTAATATGTTTTGTTGTTCTCCAAGAAACATTAGATATTCATGTATTTTCCACTATATTCCGGTGTCGTTTGGTCTCGTTTGCTTATGAAACGTGATCGTAAACTTTTCAAATATCTTAGGTGGAGAGAGCACTGTCTGACTCAGTCATGATTATGAAAGTGGCGATGTGTCAATATAGTGTTATTGGACTTTCTAACCCAAGACTAAGCAAAATAGAAGAGCAAATAGAGGTTTAAAAAACATACTTAATCCCCTTCTTCTTCTTTTTCTTCTTCTTCTTCTTCTTCTCCTTCTTCGTAATACTGTGGATACCCCATATTCGAGGAAAATGATTCCACAACTTTCGGCGTGCGCAGCCAAGGTGCATGCTGGGTGTGTTATTGTCACCGGCACTCACCCGTCTAGGACATGAGCGTCAGGATCTTTAAAGTCCGTTATGATGGAATGTATGTGACACAGACTAGACCTCGGTTTATACTCTCATCCAAAGGAGTAGGAAACGGGCGTAAAGTGTCTTTCCCAAGGACACAACACAATGCCCCAGCCTGGGCTCGAACCCGGGACCTTCAGATCCGCAAGCCCAAGCTCTACCATTAGGCCACCGTGCCACCCTTAGTAGGCCAGTTTCCACTAAACAAGCGCCCTCGATGCTAGCGGAGTGTCAGAGATCTATCAAGTATAGGCTGTGAGTAGAAGTATGTTCTCAACAGCCTCTAACACTCAGATTTGGGTCAGCGTCGCTTTCGGGCCTACTTCTTCTAACACCTACCCCTTGGGGTCATGAGCAATCCTGCCACTGTAGATTGTTCTAACCTATAAAGGGAAAAGTGAAAGCCCCAGTTGAAAACCTGTCTTTCCTTTATAGGCATGACCGATTCACTGCGGCAACAGTTCCCCCCGTTGGAATGCCGGGGGTTTCAGTATAAATAGTATCCCCACTTTCTGGAAATTTAGTGCTTTAAATTCCCACTGTCGCTGTCTTCCTCATCTTGCTCATTTGCTCTTTCCCATTCCTGCTCTGTCCTATCACTCTGCTATACTATCTTCTTCTTCGCTAGATCAATGACCTACCTTTTTTCTTGAAAACTTTTCCTGGACAAGACTCCTTGTTTGTGTATGAGGTCTGTTGGATCAGCTTGGGAGTGTTGGACGCTTTCTGCCGGGTGGTCACTAGGGCTTCCTATGATGTTATTAATTAGCAATATAGGCATTTTATATGTATGTGTTTTGTTGATAATTTCTAATGATGTTTGTATTCTATTTTGTTTTTGTAACCGGGGGTTCGAGTAGTTGGGGTAAAGCCTCAGCCGTCCCCTGCGTGGGATGTCTTTATTGTAAAGTGACTGGCCGGTGAAGGGCATTCAATTTTCCCACTAGGGTTGTTTCGGCAGATCTTTTATGCGGATCGGGGGTTGTCCGGTCCTGATTTGGCTCGGAAGAGTCCGCTGGACCTAAAGCAACAATCAATCAATCAATCAATTCTTCTAACACCTTAGACTATAGCGGCAAAAACGTTTAATACATTTTTTTTAACATCTGACTATGAAATTTTAGCTGATTGTTTCTCATTGTTTGAATTGTTATATTGGAGATACATTGTTTTGTTTGCTCTAAAATCACAATGTGGACAGACCTTAAATGAAATTAAATGAATTAAAGGGGAAGAAAATTGGTTGACAGATAACTTTGCTTCTGTTTTTGTGCAGCTGGGCAGCAGCCAACGGGTTGGTGGGACATTCTGAACGGAATCTGTGCGGACTCCCTGCTCGCGAGCCAGTGTAGTGCCTTGGACACCACACAGGTAAATCCCTGTTCCTAACTAAAACTTACAATAAACCGCTAACTGTTTATTGGAATAACTACTTTAAACACTGATAGCAGGATTGAGATGGCCAGTGCTCACAAGCAGTTTAATGTCTGGACCACCGTTATCGGTAACCGAACTTGGAACTTCGTGGACATGAGCTCGTTGTTCTGCCAACTGAACTATTCCGTGTGTGTGTGTGTGTGTGCGTGTGAACGTGTACTACCGCACGAATGGGGAACGGAATTTATCTTTCTTAGTGACAAATGAGGTAATTTTCTTGTTACCCATTTGTCTGGCGTTCCCCATTTGTTTCTAAGTGCGCCGGGGTGCTCTTTTAGTGCATGGGAATGCAGTTGTAGTGCATAAGAGTGTTTTAAGTACACAGGAGTGCACTATCCGGGACGGAGAAAATACAGTCAATTTTTGGAAAAAGTTTGAACAAAATTCGACCTATTTCGTCGCCTATAGGAGACGAACTAGGTCAAGCCATTGGTTTCAGGTTTGATTAAAGGAAAATAACTGCGATCAATAGAACCAAATGATTTGTATAGCGCGACTTTTGTCGTGACAACCACCTTAAGGGTTAAAACTAGTTGTGGGTGTGGTTATATACTTGGGATGGAAGGGATGAAGATGGGGTGTGGAGGGGTGAGGGTGATATGAATTTTGCTAAACAATAGATATGGATGTATCTCAGCAGTTAAATCTCAACATGAAGACCTGTTTTCTCATAACAAACAATAAATGTTCAAAATGAATACCTGTTGTAAAAGCTGTCCCCGTAACCTTTCCGTGGTTGAAAAAGAGAGCGTTTGGGACCTCCTTTTTCTCTAGGTCAGCTTAATGAGGGCGGTGCCTATCTCCTCTGCCTAACTGCTTTACCTTAAGCGGTTATAAACAGATCCGGATACCCATTCACAGCTGGGTGGGTTGGGGAGTGCCGTGCGCTTGTTTCATTTGTGTTTGTGTGCGTATGCGTGTGTGTGTGGGTGAATGTGTGTGTGTGTGTGTTGGTGGGTGTGTGTGTGTGTGTGTGTGCGTGTGTGTGTGCGTGTCGATTGGTGGTTGCCTTTCAAGCACTGTCACCCATCCAAGTACTAACACTTCCGGATGTTGCTTAACATGGAACATTGCTGGAGTGTGCCCAAACCGCTACAGTACTGCGCCACCCTGAGGGAGTTGTAGCTGTTGTAGCATTTAGTGCTGTTCCTCTCTCATACCTTGCTGACTACTCAACATGTGTGGCATGACGTTAAAATAGATGTGTACTTGTGTGGGTGTGTGTGTGTGTGTGTGTGTAAGGGAGGGGGGGGGTCTTTGACGCATGGAGTTCAGCTTTTTGAAGTTGTGTCCTATATGATGATGTTGATGATGTTGTTGCTGATGAGGAGGAAGAGGAAGATTAGGAGGAGGATGATGATAAGGATGATGATGAGGATGATTGATGTAGTTAATCATTAATGTGACTACTACTACTACTACTATTATTATTATTATTATTATTATTATTATTATTATTATTATTACTACTACTACTACTACTACTACTACTACTACTACTACTACTACTACTACTACTACTACTACTAGTACGTCTGTATGCCTTGCAGCACTTGTGTGGAGATCGCCTCGCCCTCCGGCTGTGCCCCAAGACGTGCGGCTTCTGCTCTCTCTTCGGGACTCACCACTGTGTGGACACTGTCACTTCCGTCACTGGCTGTGCTGGTCTGGTGGCTTCCGATGACATCTGCAACAGCAACCACACTCTGGCCGAGGCAATCTGTCCCGTCACCTGCAAGATGTGTGGTTAGCAATCGTCAAGATATTGAATTGAATTTCTATGGATTGTTGATATATGGCGCGTTGGCCTGCTCAGAGGGCTGCTCCGAACACTGGCCGAAAATAGGATGTTACTCAACAACCGCCTAAGGTGTCAGCTTGATGTTCGATGCGCCCCATGTGCATGTTTTTTCTAGCATGATGTATGTCTGTAATGCGAGTTTTGCTGGCAACTTTTTTCCCTTTTAGACAGTTCATCTTTTTATCTTTTATTGCGTTTGTGTTGTCAATGTGTACATCAGTTTTAGCTCTTAGTGTTCTGCAGCCGTGTACAACAACGCCGTACTATTCACACTTTTCTGCTATCCTATGCACCAACGGGAATCCCCTCAATGAAACATACTTCCGGTTTCTTTCTCCGCGTGTTTTAGTGAGTTATTTCCAAATATTCAAGAATAATAACATGTGTCACTGGCCACCAGTATCGTACCCTCACATATTTTTTTTTTTGGCTGCAGTTTATTACCCCTTTCTATCGCCAGTGGCGCGCCTAAACCCTACCTACCTAACATTATTTGTGAATTTTTGAAAAATATTCGGAAAAACATAATGCCCAGATGCTGGCTCGAACCCACACCTGTCAGGCGCCATTGGTTTCTGGCTTGTGGACAAGGCAAATTAGTCCCGCCTTAGCCCACTTGGCCACAACGCTCGCCTAACATAGTGAACTACTTCGTGTTTTGTGAAGGTTGCGACGGCGAAGCTATGGAAAACTACAAGAGTCTTCAGGTCCTGTTTCACTTTCTGTCGATGATCGACGCACCTCCGAAGTCGCCACAAATACAGGCCTCTACGATTGTTTTTTGCATTCTTTCACTGAGAATGTACTTCCTCCACCGTTTTTATATTTATCCCACTCGTTTTCTGGCTCTAACAATCGTCGTTTTCGGCAATTTGCCATATTTAAAAGTCACGCATCAAGCTTTGATAAAAGCAAAACAAGCCAGACCGGAACTTGGTTTCATTCTAACCTCGTTTTAATTTATAATGGCGATACCCACGAGTTTTTATGAGAGGTGCCGGAAAGTTGTGAATTATCTTATAACGAATGAGGCCTACAGCAAGCGCAGAATCACATTTGAAATTCAAATACATTAAGAATGCACCATAAACCTCTGTCATCCACATAACACTCATCGTGAACATTATTCCAACTCTCTCGTTTCCCCCCCCCCCCTCTCTCTCTCTCTCTCTCTCTTTCTCTTTTTCTTTCTCTCTCTCTTTCTCTCTCTCTCTCTCTCTCTCTCTCTCTCTCTCTCTGCCCCGCACACACCAACACACATTACATTACATTACATGGTTATTGCTTTAGGTCCAGCGGACTCTTCCGAACCAAATCATGACCAACACACACACACACGCACACATCACAGCTGAGTGAGCCATGCAGTTGCATCCCTTGATATCACAGTATCTCTTGTGTATGGTCACGTGGCAATAAAGGTTTTGGTTTTCCCTGTACCATCTAAGCATCGAAAAGGGGTTTTTTCGGTTGTTGTTTTTTTGTTGTCTTTTTTAATTTACTTTGACTGCATCCAATTGCCATTATTAGATAATTATCTTTGCATGTTTCAGACCAGATCTTGGATAACCTTATCCATCAAGCTTTAAGTGGAATCACCACACAAGGTTTGTGCTCAGATTGAATGAACTGGAATGGTTGGGTAAGTGGACGGGGAATCATAGGCGCTTGACAAATCTGTTCTGGATCATAGGGGCACGACAAATTTATTCTGCATCATAGGTGCTCGGCAAATCTATTCTGGATGAAATTATATTATGATCTGCTTAACAGTTTTCTTCAAAAGCATCAGATACCCTAATTACAAAGATATTGGCGTAACATAAATTACACCTCCCTCC
The DNA here is from genome assembly GCA_036898135.1 of Oncomelania hupensis. Lineage (NCBI taxonomy): Eukaryota > Metazoa > Mollusca > Gastropoda > Littorinimorpha > Pomatiopsidae > Oncomelania > Oncomelania hupensis. The sequence goes on from CM072527.1 coordinate 1,138,416, forward strand.
CCCCTCTTAGCCCCCATTTCTCCCACACACCCGTACCCTCTCTGTGCGTGGGTGTGAGTGTTTATTTATTTGCTCATAATTATATTTTTTTCCTTATCTGGTGATATGGGTTGTGCCTTAATGCACATTTACGCCGGCAGTAACTCATTTATTTATTCAGTCCCTTTTCCAGTTTGTGTATGTGTGTGTGTGCGTGTGTGTATATAGGCCTATGTAAGTATGTGTGTGTATTTGTGTTTGTGTTCTTTTTTGTCTTATTAGCAAAAATGGTGGACGTGGTTTTTATGTTATATATATATGATCATCATCATCATCATCATCATCATCATCATCATCATCATCATCATCATCATCATGATGACGATGATGATGACGATGATGATGATGATGATGATGATGATTTGTGAGGGGGTTTTCAGGTGCAGTGACGACCCACACTCCTGCTCCAACATCGGCCTCCAGTACGTAAAAGTGGCATTGTGACATTTGGCCCAAAGTTCATGCCATTTTTCATGCCATTTTAAAATTAACATTGGTGTATAGACAGTAGTTTACATTTTGTGTATAGACAGTGGTTGACCTTTTTGTGTATAGACAGTAGATTAATCTTTTATGTATAGACAGCAGTTGTACTTTTTGTGTATAGACAGTAGTTAACCTTTGGTGTATAGACAGCAGTTTAATATTTTTGTGTATAAACATTAGTTTACCATTTTGTGTATAAAAGTAGTTTAACTTTTTCTGTATAGACAGTAGTTTAGCGTTTTGTGTATAGATAGTAGTGTAACCTTTTTGTGTATAGACAGTAGATTAACATTTTGTGTATAGACAGTAGTTTAACATTTTTTGCATAGAAAGTAGTTTAACCTTTTGTGTATAAACAGTAGTTTCACCTTTTGTTTATAGACACCAGTTTCACCTGTTTGTGTATTGATAGTAGTTTAACCTTTTGTGTATATACAGTACTTTAACCTTTTGTGTATAGACCGTAGTTTAACCTTTTTGTATATAGACAGTAGTTTAACCTTTTGTGTATAGACAGTAATGTAACCTTTTGTGTATAGGCAGAAGTTTAACCTTTTTTGTGTGTATGGACGGTAGTTTAACCTTTTGTGTATAGACAGTAGTTAACCTTTTGTGTTTAAACAGTGGCTTAACCTTTTGTGTATAGACAGTAGTTTAAACTTTTGTGTATAGACAGTAGTTTAACCTTTTGTGTTTAGACAGTAGTTTAACCTTTTGTGTATAGACAGTAGTTAACCTTTTGTGTTTAAACAGTGGCTTAACCTTTTTTTGTATAGACAGTACTTTAACATTTTTATGTATAGACAGTAGTTTAACCTTTTGTGTATAGACAGTAGTTTAATCTTTTGTGTATAGACAGTACATGTAGTTTAACCTTTTGTGTATAGACAATAGTTTAACCTTTTGTGTATAGACAGTAGTTTAACCTTTTGTTTATAGACACTAGTTTCACCTGTTTGTGTATAGAGAATAGTTTAACCTTTTGTGTATAGACAGTAGTTTAACCTTTTGTGTATTGACAGTAGTTTAACCTTTTGTGTATTGACAGTAGTTTAACCTTTTGTGTAAATATATTAGGTTAACCGTGCATAGAAAATAGTTTAACCTTTTCTGTATGGACAGTATATAGACAGTAGGAAAGCACTTCACCGCTGACACAAGACATAAGACGAGGCCTTTTCCATTTTTCTCTGTTATTGTTGCTTCTTAATCACGCTATATGTCTGTCTATAAGGTGGAATGAACCTTTCTTCCAAAGGGGATGTTTGGGGAGAGGATTATATAGTGCCAATTTAGTGATAATTGCAGTGACAGTAAAAACTGGTGTGAATATAAGCTTTTTTTAATTGAAATGCAGAACACATAATCCTTTATTGTCTCAATACACATTTACAAGGAGTTTTCTGTGCTGTGTCCATCAGCGTGTAAAAATTAAAACTACCTTACATTACATTATTATACAAATATCTATTTGAAAATAAATAATGATGTTGATGATAAATAATGATGTTGATGATAAATAATAATGTTGATGATAAATAATGATAATGATGATAAATAATGGTGTTGATGAAAAATAAAGATGTTGATGTTCGTTTGTTTTTTTTAGCAGCTGCACCTCACACAACTCTGGGGCCGATAATCGTTACTACCACAGGTACGTTTGTCAAATGTAGCAGACGACGTCGTCGTCGTTGTCGTTGTTGTCGTCGTCATTGTCGTCGTTGTCGATGTTGTCGTCGTTGTCAATGTTGTCGTCGTCGTTGTTGTTGTCGTTATTGTTGTTGTAGTTGTAGACATAAATACACCCACCACGCGCGCACTAGGTCACTTCTTCCCAAACCTGGTCGCCCAGGATGGTGCTCAGTTGGCTGGGCGTCAGACAGTGCACCAAAAGGCTGCAGGTGCGCGCCTCGGTCCGGGCAGTTTGGACCAGCTCCTTAAGCAGCTCTTGAGCTGAAAAAGTGCTATATAAAAGCGATTACATAAATAAATAAACGGGCCCAGGTCATCAGAGTCAGTTTGTTGCTAAACTCAATTTGCTCAATGTCTCAGAGACCGCTGAAGCGATTTTGTTGAGTGTTTGGTTTGCATGTACTTTCACCTCAAGGTCCACCCTTCAGTGGCAGTCAAGTTGTCGGTAGGTCGGTCGCTCACTTTCACGTTTTGGGTCAAAGCACTCTTTTTGTCTTATCTCAAGAATAACTGAACTGAACTTCATCATTTTTACTTTGTGGAAACTATTGCGAAGTATCTTAGATCAATCGTAATTGCACTTTCCCAAAGATCAAGGTCATTTGTTTGTCGATAGTTCAGATAATGGCCTATCGTCATTGTATGTTTTCCTCTTGCTTCCTTTGTTTAAAGCCGATTCCTAGCACCGCCATGACAAATTCACACTTTTGCCGAATCTTAGCACCGCCATGACAAATTTACACTTTTGCCGAGTTCTAGCACCGCTATGACAAATTCACACTTTTACCGAGTCCTAGCACCGCCATGACAAATTCACTCTGTTGCCGAGTACTAGCAACGCCATGACAAATTCACTCTGTTGCCGAGTACTAGCAACGCCATGACAAATTCACTCTGTTGCCGAGTTCTAGCACCGCTATGACAAATTCACACTTTTACCGAGTCCTAGCACCGCCATGACAAATTCACTCTGTTGCCGAGTACTAGCAACGCCATGACAAATTCACTCTGTTGCCGAGTACTAGCAAAGCCATGACAAATTCACTCTGTTGCCGAGTACTAGCAACGCCATGACAAATTCACACTTTTGGCGAGTCCGAGCACCACCATGACAAATTCACACTTTTGGCGAGTCCGAGCACCACCATGACAAATTCACACTTTTGGCGAGTCCGAGCACCACCATGACAAATTCACACTTTTGGCGAGTCCGAGCACCACCATGACAAATTCACACTTTTGGCGAGTCCGAGCACCACCATGACAAATTCACACTTTTGGCGAGTCCGAGCACCACCATGACAAATTCACACTTAAAAATGCTCATTTTTAGGCTAGGCGCCTGTGTGTTTGAAATACATTTTAATGTCTTATCTTGCCATTCTGTTTTCTTTTATTTTCTTTCTTTTAACAGTTGACCCTCACACAACTCAGGGACCGATAATTGTTGCCAGTACAGGTACGTTTATGCCACGTAGCAGAAGTCGTTGGTGTTGTTGGCACTGTTGTTGTTGATGTTGTTTTTCTTCTTCTTGTTCTTCTTCGTCTACAACTACTTGTAGTTGTTATTGTTGTTGTTGTTGTTGTTCTTCTTCTTCTTCTTCTTCTTCTTCTTCTTCTTCTTCTTCTTTTTCTTCTTCTGCTTCTTCTTCTTCTTCTTCTTCTTCTTCTTTTTCTTCTTCTTCTTCTTCTTCTTCTTCTTCTTCTTCTTCTTCTTCTTCTTCTTCTTCTTCTTCTTTTGCTTCTTTTTCTTCTTTTTCTTCTTCTTCTTCTTCTTCTTCTTCTTTTTCTTCTTTTTCTTCTTCTTCTTCTTCTTCTTCTGCTTCTTCTTCTTCTTCTTCTTCTTCTTCTTCTTCTTCTTCTTCTTCTTCTTCTTCTTCTTCTTCTTCTTCTTCTTCTTCTTCTTCTTTGTTTCTGGAATCTAATGATTAACTGTTTGGTATAACTCACTTTAGCATTTTGTTTTCTTTGTCCTTGCCCACAGCAGCGCCGTCCAGCACCTGCAGTGACACAATCCAACAGATGACGTGCGCTGACGTCCCGGATGTGTGTACGTCACCTCTGCTGGTCAACTACTGTCAGGCCTTCTGCGGGCTATGTAGATGTGAGTATAAATAACGAGTCTAGTCAGAGTTCGTATTGTGGGGCCGGGTAGCTCAGTTGGTAAGAGCGTCTTGCTAGTAACCGAAAGGTCGCTGGTTCGAATCCCGGATTGGTCAACGTGTGATCATATTATTTTCCCCTTTACCAACAACTGGCCCGCTGGTGTCAGTATAAATCGGTCCAGTAGTCACCTATATGCGAAAGTGTCGTGTGACTATAATCTACCAACAACAACAACAACAACAACGAGTTCGTATGCAGTCCCACAAACCGCACGGACCTTTAAAGATCCAGACGCTCAGGTCCTAGATATAGAGAACCTTGTTCTAACCTGGTGTATTTTATCTCTGTTAACTTTGTAGCTCCGTCTCGTTTTCTTGGCCTAGGCGGGGGCTGGGAGTGCCAGAAACACCAGTAATGCACCCAGCATGCACTAATGCAGATCCTGTTCCCCCTTGTCCTGGATGGCGCTGCTCCTGCGGCTGCCGCGCGTTTGCTTGGAAATGCAACCCGAATTTTCCCCAAGCGTGGGTGACGAATAAAATATAATACAATTAAAATGTGAGAAACTTCCCCGCGTCCGGCAGCTTTTTGGTCGGCTAAGCCCGCTATTTAAGAGCAGTGGCCATTTACTTCAAGTCCCCTATATGCTGACGTGTCCGGGGACGTTAATCTACCTGCACTGAACTGAACTGAACTTCAATGGACTCCTCTTTGACCACGCCCCTTCGACAGATCCTTTAAAAACCTCAGTGAGTGTTGCACCACTGAAAAACCTAAGCTTACAACAAAGAAAAATAACTCTTTCCAAAGTATATTATTTGTAAATAAATAAATTCCATAGTTCGTGTGCCTATTAATAGCAACAGCCGTTGGCTAGCCAGCTAACATTCTGGAGCTAAAAATAGCAGCTACCGAAGCTGGTAAGAGAGCCGGAAAGAAAATTGCTCGTAAGGGTTTTTTGTTTGTTTGTTTTACTTGTTTTAGTTTGATAAAACATACCCTCCCCTACACCAGATACCAAAGACACACTCTTCTGCTTCGTTGGTCACTCACAAATAGGGTCAAAGGTCACACGGCTATGGTATTGATTTTATTTTTTTATTTTTTTTATTTTATTTACCTTATTGTCCCTTTTTCCATAAGGAAATTCTGGGCCGCCTCCCCTGGGGAAAGCGTAGTCGCAGCCTGTGGCGCGCCTAAACCCAACTTAACATTCGTTGTGATTTTGAAAATTTGCTGGGGGAGCAAACCGGAGTACCCGGAGAAAACCCCCGAGACGTTGCCCGAGTCGAAAGTAAATAATATTCTGAGAAACATAACGCCCAGATGCTGGATCGAACCCACACCTGTCAGGCGCCATTGCTTTCTGGCCTGTCTTTTTTAGTATATCGTCCCCTATACGCTTATGTGTCCGGGGACATTAATCTATTTAACTAACTCTGGCCTGTGGACAAGGCAAGTTAGTCCCGCCTTAGCCCACTTGGCCACAAGTACCGTTACTCAGGGAAACTCACTCCCTGTCAGAACCCAAATGGAAAATTCAAACTTTAGTGGGCGGTATGAGCAACCAAACCCACTTTAATATCGTTTCATGTTTTTAAAAAAAATGCGAATTTTGCCAATGTCAAGGCTTGAACTGGGTCCTTTTAACTAATGTCAGCTTTTGTGTTCGTTTGTTTGTTGCTGTTGTTGCAGAAAGAGCTCAGGAAGAGTCAAGGGGACCATCCGCATTTCAACGGTAACATCCGCATGTCAACGGGATCATCCGCATGTCAACGGGATCATCCACATGTCAACGGGATCATCCGCATGCATTTAATTGCAGCTGATTAAGCTTCAAAAGTGTGACCAATGGTGAAGAAAACCAACAAGAAGACGAAGAAGAAATGGGATCTTTATTTTATTTTACTTTTTGTTTGTTTGTTGTGTACGTGTATTCTCAGCTTTCATTTAATTTCTGACTCACATATTCTAAAATAAAATTGCAATCAATCGCAAGTCATCGTATTTTTTCAAACAACAATCTCCATTGAGTCTTAGGTTCCCACGGCTAAGCAACAACGTTGACAATAATTGTTTGAATGTTAAGTGATTTTTTTGGGGGGTGGGGGTCATAGTTTTTAATTATTTGGATGTTATTATTAATAGATTGTTTTATGGAGTCTGTGTTTATTATTATTATTATTATTATTATTATTATTATTATTATTATTATTATTATTATTATTATTATTATTATTATGGTAGTGGTTGGTGGTGATTTTTTTTTTTAAATATAGTTTCTTAACAAACGTGGAATAGCCTTTTCACTATTTAAACCATGATCTGATCAGAAGTTTCCGGGAACTTGAATGTCTTTGACATTGTGTGAAGAGGATACAGACAAAAAAATCTTAAGGCACCAAGTATTGGAAGCAGAGAGAATGGCAGGTGGGATAAGGGTAAGGGATTTTTGACGTTGAATATGTATCTATCTTAGGCTTGTTATTTGATTGTTTGGCTGGGAGGATGTTTGATTTGGGATAGTGCACATTATTGTACGGTCAAATGATTTGTAATGGTTCTTGGGGTGGTTGGTTGATTTATAGTTCTTGCCAGGAACGTTCAGCATGGAATTGTTCCTTTTTATGGAATAAAGAATTCTTTCACGTGGCCTCATAATTATCTTCTTTTTCTCTGATATTATTCTTTCTTTTACATTACATTCTGTTGTTCTTCTCTTCTTGCACGTGTTCGTCCTCCTCCTACTATCCTATCCTATCCTGTCCCGTAACCCGGAGGTCGCAGGGGCACCACAGGTGATCGTTTAACCAGCATACTCCATCTTTCTCTGTCCTCAGCAGCCCTGATGTCTTCGCTCAGTGTCAAACCAGTCCATTCTCGAATGTTGTCATCCCACCTCTTTTTCGGTCTCCCTCTTCTTCTACCTCCTTGCACTGTGCCTTGCAGAATGGTCTTTGCAAGGCCTGATGATCTGGTGACGTGGCCATACCATCGGAGTTTCCGTTTCTTCACCACTGTGAGCAGGTCATCGTGTTGTCCAATGGCTTAAGTGATGGTCTGTCGGACTTCGTCGTTGGTGATGTGTTGGGTATAGGAAATGCCCAGAAGTCTTCTGTAGCACCTCATCTCCATGCTTTGTATTCTTCGTTGTAGATCTGCTGTGAGGGTCCATGTTTCGCAAGCATATAGGAAGATGAAGATGACAAGGGAGCGCAGCAGTCTTAATTTGGAATGTAGACTGATGGTCCTGTCTTTCCAAATGGGCTTCAACCTTGCCAGGGCAGCAGTTGTTTGTGCGATCGTGGAGAGGACTTCCTGTCGGGACCCATTGTCTGATACCATGGCTCCTAAATATTTGAAGCTATGCACTGTGTTGATGGATCGGCCTTGGACTTTGATGTCCGTGTTGATGCCATTGGTGTTGTTGGTCATCATTTTGGTCTTCTCTGCACTTATTTCCATTCCATAAGCTCTGGAGGTGATGTCAAGCCTCTGTACCAGCTGTTCAAGTTCTTGTTCCTCTCCAGCCATTCCGTCAATGTCATCCGCAAAACGAAGATTGGAGATTGCTCTACCCCCTGACCCCCTCTACCCCCTATGCTGACTGTGCCTTCGTGATCTGCAATAGCATCTGACATGATGCGCTCTAAGAAGATGTTGAAGAGTGTTGGAGAGAGTAGGCATCTTTGACGCACACCGATTGTTGTTCTGAACCAGTTACCGATGACGCTGTTATGGAGGACTGCACTGGTAGCCTTGTCATACAGGCTTTTGATGACTTCAATAATTTTAGGGCTGATGTTGTACACTTTCATTGTTGCCCATAGAGCTGCCTGCCAGACTCGGTCAAACGCCTTCTTAAAGTCTATGAACACATGATACTACTACTACAATACTACTATTACTACTACTACTACTACTACTACTACTACTACTACTACTACTACTACTACTACTATTACTACTGCTGCTGCTGCTACTACTTCTACTACTACTACTACTACTCGTCTTTTTTCTGTCTTTCTCAGAGACATGCGGTACTTAGGAAAATATCTATGTTCTCTCAGGTGTACTATATTCCCTAGGTCTATACATTCTTCTGTGCTTGTGTGTGTTTCTGTGCGTGTGTGTCTCTTTCTCTGTGTGTGTGTCTCTCTCTCTCTCTTTCTCTCGCTGTTTCTGTGTGTGTGTCTGTATGTATGTGTCTCTGTGTGTGTGTGTCTCTGTGTTTGTATGTGTGTGTGTGGGGGGGTGTGTGTGTGTGTACCTGTGTGTGTTTATGATTGGGTGAGAGAGATACGTGGTGATTGGGATCATCATCTTCATCATCATCATCATCTTCATCATCTTCATCATCACCACCACCACCATCATCTCCCCCTCCTCCTCTTCCTGATCATCATCATCATCATCATCATCATCATCATCATCATCAAAATTTTCAAAAATAAAATTTCATTACTTCTAATAAGCTCGCCTTTACACCACATGTCTCAGTGAATTGATCTGTGTTTTTTTGTATATGTAACAGCACAGGCACATTAACCAAGAAGCATGGATCGTCGACAGCATAGGGGTAGCAGTAGCATGTATCTACCCCCATGCTATCGACGATCCTTTCTCCTTAGTTAAGGCGCCTGTGGTAGAAGTGTGTGTGTGTGTGAGAGCGAGTGTGTGCCCAGTCCCCTATACGCTATGTGTCCTGGGACTCTAATCTACCCACGTAACGTAACGTGTGTGCCCAGTCCCCTATACGCTATGTGTCCTGGGACTCTAATCTACCCACGTAACGTAACGTGTGTGCCCAGTCCCCTATACGCTATGTGTCCTGGGACTCTAATCTACCCACGTAACGTAACGTGTGTGCCCAGTCCCCTATACGCTATGTGTCCTGGGACTCTAATCTACCCACGTAACGTAACGTGTGTGCCCAGTCCCCTATACGCTATGTGTCCTGGGACTCTAATCTACCCACGTAACGTAACGTGTGTGCCCAGTCCCCTATACGCTATGTGTCCTGGGACTCTAATCTACCCACGTAACGTAACGTGTGTGCCCAGTCCCCTATACGCTATGTGTCCTGGGACTCTAATCTACCCACGTAACGTAACGTGTGTGCCCAGTCCCCTATACGCTATGTGTCCTGGGACTCTAATCTACCCACGTAACGTAACGTGTGTGCCCAGTCCCCTATACGCTATGTGTCCTGGGACTCTAATCTACCCACGTAACGTAACGTGTGTGCCCAGTCCCCTATACGCTATGTGTCCGGGGACTCTAATCTACCCACGTAACGTAACGTGTGTGCCCAGTCCCCTATACGCTATGTGTCCTGGGACTCTAATCTACCCACGTAACGTAACGTGTGTGCCCAGTCCCCTATACGCTATGTGTCCTGGGACTCTAATCTACCCACGTAACGTAACGTGTGTGCCCAGTCCCCTATACGCTATGTGTCCGGGGACTCTAATCTACCCACGTAACGTAACGTGTGTGCCCAGTCTTCTATACGCTATGTGTCCGGGGACTCTAATCTACCCACGTAACGTAACGTGTGTGCCCAGTCCCCTATACGCTATGTGTCCTGGGACTCTAATCTACCCACGTAACGTAACGTGTGTGCCCAGTCCCCTATACGCTATGTGTCCGGGGACTCTAATCTACCCACGTAACGTAACGTGTGTGCCCAGATGGCTCAGTGGTATAGGCAGTGTACTCAAACGTCAGGCGATAACATAGCAGCCTGCACAGGCTGTGGTTCAAACCTCGTTAAAGGTCGGGAGTAAAATAATAATAATAATAATAATAATAATAATAATAATAATAATAATAATAATAATAATAATAATAATAATAATAATAATAATAATAATAAATAAAGAAAAAAAACCACATTACTTTGCGACTCTCCCCCCCCCAGCGCCATCGGATAAGAATATAAACCGAGGTCTAGTCTGTGAACGCACGCATTCCATCGCATGGATTTTAAAGATCCTGACGCTCATGTCCTAGACGGGTGAGTGCCGGCTACTCCAATATACCCAGCACGCACTAGGTCCCTTCTCCCCATCCCCGGTTGCCCAGGATTGTGCTCAGTCGTCTGGCCGTCAGACTATGCGCCCAAAGGTTGCAGGTGGGCGTCTCCGGCGGCTTGAGTGAGATCCTGTATCGACCAGCGCCTTGAGCAGCTCTTGAGATAAGATTGATTAAATGGAAACAAAACAAAACAAAACAAAAACCATGAGCGTGTATTTTGGTTACAGATCGCCGCCCTCCTCCTCCTCCCCCTAAGCATCATCATAATGGTCGTCATTGTCGCCGATTTCGTAACATCTGATGCTGATTATCTATTCATAGAGAGTGTCTATGGTCTATTCCATTAACCCTTGTCCCATCGGACATTCGCTGTCCTATCGTTTTCGTTTTCTAATGGTCTCCTTATGCGCAACCAGCATGCTTCGGGATGATTACCTGCGCGTTAGAAGTGGACATCATCATCCTCATCATCCTCATCCATCCTCATCCATCATCATCATCAACCATCATCCATCATCATCATCATCATCTTCCTCATCATCAAGATCATCATCATCGTCGTCGCAACGTTGAACTGAAACCGATGCAACAACATACGCGCTCGCACAAACACGCACACACAAAGACAGGCACACACAAAGACAAACACACACACACACACACACACACACACACAGCCAAGGTTACACAGTATTATCATGACTTTCCCGAAACGCCTCATACGTTGTGCTGACAATGGGTCATATTTCATCCCCATTTTTAAGTACTTTGCAGTGTTCGAAAACTAACCCTAACCCAGCCCTAACCCTAACGGATCATTGTTCTGACGTCAAAACAAGTAGGCATGTCAATACAAGTTATGTAGATGTTCACTGATTTGTCCAGATAACACTGTGTAAGTGTGCCAAGCACACACACATGCAACACACACACCTACACACACACCTACACACACACCCCCACACACCCACACACCCACACCCACACACATACCCACAAATGCCTACCTACCCTACATTGTGAGGTAAGCATTTTTTAGCATCGTTGTGGGGTACATACACTGCATAGCATATTTCACGTAATATTAGGTTATGCTGACTTTGGGCAGTTTTAACATAATTGCCGAGCAGTGACGAATGTTTTTAATCAAGAATGACATCTCCCCCGTTACCCCACGTTGTGAGGTAAGCACATTTGTAGCATCATTGTGTGGTACACACAAAAATCCGTGTGTGTGTGTGTGTGTGTGTAGGTGGTGGCACTCCAACGGTTTTGTGAGGTGGTTGAGATAAATGTATAGCATACCTGTCAAGTGCTACGGATTTTTGCGTAGCGCTACGCATTTTAAACATTTTTTCATTGCTACGGCGTATCACAAAGCTGCTACGCAATTTTTCAAAAGTGGCGATAATATTTTTTAACCAAGGGGGTTTTTGCGCGAAAGTAGTCTGTTCCGGTCGAGTCCGGTTTAAAGACACTTAGTAAAAGCGCCGCACTTCCGCATCACGTGTTCGTTCAGAACTTCAGTCTACGATCAGTCTTTGTGCAACTTTGTTTTGCAAATTATTATTAAAAGTTTTGTGGCTTTTTTTTTAATGAATAATTTTTATTCATTGTGTACATTTTGATAGGACTGTTCTTTTTATTTACTTGTTTTATGTTATTAACATTATTCATTTCTTTTTTATTACTTTTATATTATTATATTAGCTGCCATTTAGTTATAATTTTATTAAATTAATTGGTATAAGCTTTTGTGCAATGCTAATAGTTCTTTTTTTGGCATTGTTTGTAAACCATGTTTTGTGAATAAGCAAATTTGTTTGGGGGAAAAAAGTTCATCTGCTTTTTTTGTGTCAGTGATTGTCTCCCTTGTTTGTTTTTTTAAATTTTTTGTCTGTATGTTTTATTTATTAATTTATTTTTTTTGCAGTTTTACTTTTATTTTGAAAAACGTACATGAAAATGTTTATAATGATAATGGTAATAGCTAAAGTGTTGTGCATTAACAAGATTTTACAATAAATCTGTAAACACATTGGATGTGTGTGTTTATATTGGATGCAGAAGTTTTTAGTTTTGTTGCGAATCG
>CM072527.1:1153372-1198372 GCA_036898135.1 Oncomelania hupensis
CGGTGATGATGAAGGGAGGCGGAATGAATCAGGACTGTGTGATTGAAGTGTGGTTGCAATAATTATGTATATTTATATAAACATTTGTGTTTAAAGAAGATGCGGATTATTAAGCATCAAAGGTTGATTTATATTATTGAAATGTGTGTATAGCATCTTGTATTATTATCATGGTATTCATATACAGGTCAAGATGGTGGACGGAGGACGGCGTGTTATATTATATTATATAGTGTTTATTGTTGTAAGCAGGCTGTTAAGACTGTGTATATGCTTACAGGTTTGGGCTGTTACTTCTACGCATTATTTCAACGCTGTTGCTTCTTATGTTACTTCTTATGCTGTACTTATGTTGCTGTTGACGTTTTGTTGCCGTTGTTGACGCTGATGGGTTTCTAGCCAGCCTGGGGTGTGCCTTTGCCTCTACAGCCGAGAGGTGTTGTGGTGGTCTCTGCCACTGCTGCAGGTTTTGCCTATGTATCGAGGCAACACTATTACAGGAGGTTTTCATACCTAATTCATGCACACACAGACTCACACTGCACCACACCTAAAAACATATTCATTTAGTTAGAAGAATCATCCGCTTATTGTGAAAGAGACTGTTTAGCTCTCTGAGCTACTTGACAAGAACATTGGAACAGTGCTTCTGTGCCACAGCTTCGCCTAGATAGTAGTTTATGATTAAAGATTCAAACGCCATTGCTTATTATTTGAAGATTTACATTTTGAATTGATTTATTGATTGTGATTTTGTTGTACACATTTTGTAAAGAAACTGTTGTTGTTTAGTTCTGTGTGGGGTTAAACAAGGGGAGGTAATTGTTAGTTAATATTGGGACGGGGGTCTTGAATAGGGGTTGAGGTTGGTTAGCTTCCCATTTGTCCTGTGTTTGCCTGTTAGTTGTGGAATAAAAGAGTGTGATTGTATTCTGGCATTTTTGTGTTAGCTTATTTTGTTCGAGTTTATCTTATTCCCTCGTTGCATGTGCTGAAGTCACGGAACCCGCTCGGGGGACGTGACAATCATCACCTCCACCACCACCATCTTGTTGTTATTGTTGTTATTTTTCTTTTTCTTCTTTCTTTATTTTATTTAACCTCTTTTCACATCTGTGATATTCGATAACATATTAAGTTATAAATAGATTAACATGAATTAAAATAAATAAAATGAACAAATAAAATATAACAATATCATTATCTTCTTCTTCTTCTTCTTCTCCTCCTCCTCCTCCTCCTCCTCATTTTTCTTTTCTTCTTCATGTTCTTGTTCTGTTCTTTTTGTTCTTCTTGTTCTTGTTGTTGTTGTTGTTGTTGTTCTTCTTCTTCTTCTTCTTCTTCTTCTTTTCCTTCTCATCCTTCTTCTCGTTCCCTTTTCCTATCTGTTTAGGTGCTGGATCTTATTGTAAACGGCTGTGGAAGACTGACTGGTCTAACCATATCAATAAGAAATTATTTCAAAATCTTCCCGATTTGTCAGCTTCTTTGCCTAACCTTGCATCCACTCGCAAAGAAAAAACAGCTCTGTCTGGCCTTCATATTGGGCATACTTATGTCACCCACAGTTTCCTTCTAAAAGGAGAAGAACCACCATGAGGCTTTGCATGTGATCAATCCTTTTCTGTTCGCCATGTCATGTCTGAATGTGCTATCTGCTTGATGAAAGAGAAAGATATTTTGGTTCAATACCTTTCAAAGAGATTTTTAAAGTATGCAGTGGTCAACACCTGTTTCAATTTGTACATGATGTTCGTTTGTTTTATCGCATATAAATCATGTCGTCTTGTTTTGTGTTGTTTGTTGGATTTTATTGGTAAGACTGATTTTAGTGATTTGATTGAAGAAAGAGAACGTATTTTTAATACATCAGATTTAAAGAAGATTTTTCAAGAGGTTGCGTGTGAAAGTTTGTTAATATTTAAGAGTAACAGGCTTGTTTTTTTAAGATTTCAACCATTTTATAATATTTTAAGATAACGTTTCTCTGGTCCTGATTTGGCTCGGAAGAGTCAGCTGGACCTTAATCAATAACCATGTAATGTAATGTAATCTAGTCTGTGCACGTACGCCCTATATCACACGGACGTTAAAGATCCTGACGCCCATGTCATAGTCGTGTGAGTGCCGGCTAAACAAATACACACAGCAAGTGCTAGATCCCTTTCCCTACATATCCGAACCGCCAAGGATGGTGCTCAGTCGTCTGGGCGTCAGACAATGCGCCAAAAGGCTGCAAATGGGCGCCTCGACCGAAAGGAGTTAGATCCTGGGTCGGCCAGCGCCTTGAGCAGCTCTTGAGCTGGAAAAGTTCTATATAAGGACTTTTAAAAATTTAAAAATCCAAATATCTTGGCGTTACGTAGAGATTATAATATAGATGATAATAATGTAGGCGATGATGATGATGATAATATTGAAGACGACAAAGACGACGCTGATGACGGTGTAGAAGACGATGATGAAGAGGATGATGCCGCTGATGATGAAAATGTTGATGACGACGGCAATGACGACGGAAGGAGATGATTCGATAATGTTAACACGAAAACGATGACACTGACGGTGAGGTGACGAGGACAAAGACGATGATGAAGATGATGACCACTCACAACAAGGGTCACAGATTGCCGGGCAGTGGACAAGTGGACAGAGGTCATCGAGAACACTACAGTCTAAGCTCGCGAGGCTGCCGCAAGTAATTTCCGACAAGCCACCCGAATTGGTAGCCGGCTCCTTCGTCGTCGTTGGCATCATCGTCGTCGTTGGCATCATCGTCGTCGTTGGTATCATCGTCGTCGTTGTTTGCGTCTGAATAGGCGATACTGAAAATATCAGGAACAAAGGAAGGGATGAACGGAGGACAATGGGAACAAAATTCACGCAAAGGAACAAAACATCATGGTTAGGGACTTCGATATTGATAAGGCGAGCACGTCCTATCCTGTAGACCTATGAAGGTTTGCGCTATAGGCCTATGCATAAACTTCTTGGTTCCACCAAATCAGAAAGCGCTCTGGGGTTAACTGGCCCCTCTAGCTTCAAATCAGTGGGCAGTATCCCTTGGACGAAACATATGGCCTAGGATACATAATTATAAGCTATAGGTAACAGTTTAACGTCAAAGATTTACACTAAAGTGGTGTGTGTGTGTGTGTGTGTGTGGGTGTGTGTGTGTGTGTGTGGGTGTGTATAGGTGGGTGTGAACGTGTGAAACAGCACGAATGGGGAAGGAAATTTACCTTTCCTAGCACCAAATGGGGTAATTTTCTCTTTACCATTTGTCTCCCGTTCCCCATTTGTCGCTAAGTGCGCCGGAGTGCTCTTTTAGTGCGTAGGAGTGCAGTTGTAGTGCATAAGAGTGTTTTCTAAGTACACAGGAGTGCACTATCCGGGACGGAGAAAATACAGTGAATTTTTGGAAAAGTTTGAAGCAAACTTCGACCTATTTCGTCGCCTATAGGAGACGAACTAGGTCAACTTTTTAGGGAAGGTTAGGGTAAGGGCTAGTTGCAGCGCTGCAACCAACCCTTGCCCTAACCCTTTTCCATCAAAAAATGACTTTCCGATTCCTACATTCTAAAATTACCCCATTTGTGACCTATACAAGAAAGTGTGTGTGTGTGTGTGTGTGTGTGTGTGTGTGTGTGTGTGTGTGTGTATGTGTGAGAGAGAGAGAAAGAGAGAGAGTAAGAGTTATTTTTCTTGGATATACTATCATGAGAGAGAGAGAGAGGGAGACAGAGACAGAGAGATAGAGGGAGAGAGGGAGAGAGAGAAAGTTATTTCCCTTGGATATGCTATCAAATGAGAGAGAGAAAAAAAGAGAGAGAAAAAGAGGCAGAGACAGAGAGCGAGAGACAGAAAAAGAAAGAGAGAGAGAGAGAGAGAGAGAGAGAGAGAGAGAGAGAGAGAGAGAGAGAGAGAGAGAGAGAGAGAGAGAAAGTTACTCCCCATCCATCAACAAAAGCAGATAACAGGTGAAAGTCGCCAATTTCTGTAGCAGATAAGGGACTGTTGTAGGGACTCCTAAAACCACAATGAAGATGATAATGGCGATTATGATGGCGATGACAACAACAATAACAATGATAGATATTCATGATGATGCTGATGCAAAGACTATTTAATGGATCAACAAGGCGACACAACAAATCAGATGCGCGGTGATGACGGACGACAACGATGGCTTGTGTGGCTATGGCCTATTGCATTGCCACCGCCTTCCCCACGACTACAATGACGGTGGTGGTGATAATAATGATGATGATGATGATGATGATGATGATGATGATGATGATGATGATGATGATGATGATGATGATGATGATGATGATGATGATGATGAAGATGGCGATGGCGATGATGACAAAGATGGTGCATAGCTGCGATCGAAAGAAAGTATACTCCATGCACACGCTGCACAGCAGGCCAAAGTATGTCCCTTGTCTCTTGAAGGGAGGTAAGCGAGGTTAGCAGCCTGCTCAGTTACAGTGTCGGTGAAAGACTACAAACGGAAAAGTAAGTTTCGTCTCCTCTAGGCGACGAATTAGGTCACGCTGTATTTGTTTCTAGGTCAACTGTCTTTTACGAACCGTCTGAGAATTTTTTCGAACCGTTTATTGACGCCGGATAGTGTCCTCACTTGGTTTCATACAAATTAAGAATCCAAGAAGGCAAATGGGTTTTTGGGACGGTAAAAGCATTTTTGTAGAGAAAAGGGTTAGGGCAAGAGCTAGGGATATATCTATATCTACAACTAACCCTTACCCGAACCCTTGTAGCAATATTCCGCTCTCTCCGTCACTTTTAAACAGTAGTGCGCTTCGCATCCGCGGCTAGCAGCGAGCCCAAAGTATACTTTGAAGGGATGGAGGGAATACTTACACCTGCTGCTAGCGGGAGTTTTGGCGATACTTTCTACCGATCGCAGCAATGTGTATTACCTCGATGATGACGACGACGACGACGACGATGATGATGATGATGATGATGATGATGATGATGATGATGATGATGATGATGATGATGATGATGATGATGATGATGATGATGATGATGATGATGAATAGGAGGAGGAAGATGTCCTTACAACAAGGATCGCAGATAGATGGGCAGTGCAGAAGAGGGCAGAGAGCGTTCAGCACTCCACAGTTCATCCCTTGTAGGTCATGACACGTCAAAATCCCGGCAGCGACTATTGCTGTAGTCGGTGCCTGCGTTGGCGGGTTCACTAAAAATACAACACGACCATCATCCTCATCCTCATCCTCATCCTCATCATCATCATCATCATTATCATCATCCTTCTCATCATCATCAGCTATTTGAAGGTTATTAACGGTACGGACCTATATTATTTAGTTATGAACGTGTGCGTGGGTGTAGGTGTGTGTGTGTGTGTGTGTGTGTGTGTGGGTGTGTTTTTTGTGTGGGTGTGTGTGAGCGCATGCTTTTTTGTTGTTGTTTTCTTTTATTTTTTTGGTAGTCTGCTTTTTTGTTTTGATTCCTGACGACATTTGTGTGCGGTTCGCTGATGCTTTGTGGATGTGAGTGAATGTAGAAATTGTTTTTAGGTCCCGAGCTATTCACAGATGTCGGGACCAATTGTTTTTTAATTGTTATTGTCAATGCTTTATGCCATTCCCAGACGCGCAAAGCAAATTCTTCTGTGTGTGACATTTGAAGCGAATAAAGAATCTTATGTCTTATGTCTATATTGTTGTCGCCGTGGTCTGCATCAGCTACGAAAATGACGATTTAGACAACAACGACGATGACGACGACGATGATGGTGAGTATGATAATGATTGCGACAATGACGAGACGACGACGACGATGATGATGATGATGATGATGATGATGATGATGACGATGACGATGACGATGACGATGATGATGATGATGATGATGATGATGATGACGATGACGATGACGATGACGATGATGATGATGATGATGATGATGATGATGATGATGATGATGATGATGATGATGATGATGATGATCAGGAAGAGGAGGAGGGGGAGATGATGATGATGATGATGATGATGATGATGATGATGATGATGATGATGATGATGATGATGATGACGACGACAATGATGATAATAATGACGGCACGCTTACAGCATGGGTCACAAAGGTCGGGGCAATTGACAGCGTGACAGATGGGAAGGAGAGAGCCGCAGTTCAAAACCGCCAGATCGTTACACGTCAGAGGGACTGGGCTCGCAGTTGTCTTTGGCGTTGTGTGCACTGAAACATCCTCATCACAATTAATTACCACCTTTACCGCCATCATCATCATCATCATCATCATCATCATCATCATCATCATCATCATCATCATCATCATCATCACCTCCGTTATCGTCGTCGTCGCCATATATTCCTGGCCACTCGCCACTCACACTTAAATTTAAAAAAAAAAAAGCCTAATGCTTGCATTCCTATCTCAAGATAAGACAAGACCGACTCATATGAGTAATTCCATCTTTCCTTTACAGAGTCTTTTATTTGTAAGCACGCTTGATCGACTCACTCACGCCTGCTCGCACAAAGCTTATTCCTATCGTTCCTAAAACGCGCCCTTATATAATTCCACAGGCGCTTGTATCTGAACAAGCGAGCGCCTATGACGTGTCTCTCTTCTATGTATTGATATATAGGGAGACGCCTCATTGGCACTCGCGTGTCCAGGACACAAGCGCATGTGTATATTCATACGCATACTGTCTACATTTGACACTCGTTTGACACAGTCCGACATTTTGTTTTTTCCGGTAACTTGTTCCTGTGTTAACAATTTCGCATAGGCCACACAACTCGTTCCTACATTCCTACTCTCACACAGGGTCTCATTCTTACAATCCTACACTCATCAATTCACTCCTACACTAATATGGCTCATTTCTATATATAGAATGGAGAAAAGAATGCGTAGAAAGACGAATCACCTTACCATCTATATATATAAATTGCTTAGCCGGAAGTCCTTCATCGCCTCTACTATAAAGTTTGTCCCCTATGGACGCTGATCTGGGCAGGTGCTGGGTGCTGTGGATCAGCCTATTGTGTGCTCAAAACCCACGAAATCGTTATAGCCGACATTTCCTTACAGAACGTTTAACCGTTTCTGAGATAAATAAATAAACAAAATGTCCACAAACTGCAATAGCCTCATTCCGCGCGCGGTTTCCATTCAACCCGTGTCTAGAACGTGCCGTTTCGTAATAACGCTAATTTTGTTTTATTTCCATTCAAAACACTTTTGCACTCTGGTCACCAATCTTACAAAATTTTTGTGTGTAACTAATTAAATTTGATTAATTAAAAATCGAATCGAGGTTTCAGCATGTTTCCCATATAGACCAATAAATTGACAATTTAATTCGAATTCTTGATAGCTGAGTTGGTAAGAAATTCGCCTATGGTGCCAGATGGCCCAAGATCAAACCTCCCGCGGTCCTTTTTTTTTTTTTTAACACTACAATATGGATATTTTTCTTTTTAATTTAGGCTTTTTAATTTAGGCTCTTTAATTTGGGCTTTTTAATTTAGGCTTTGTAATTTTAACTTACTTATTTATTATTATTATTATTATTATTATTATTATTATTATTATTATTATTATTATTATTATTATTATTATTTATAAACTAATAATAATAATAATAATAATAATAATAATAATAATAATAATAATAATAATAATAATAATAATAATAATAATTACTATTATTATTATTATTATTATTATTATTATTATTATTATTATATCTTATATCGAATTTTATTTCAAAAACCTGGGTATTTTTTATGATTTCTATTTGTATTATTATATATTCGATATTCTTATTAGTAGTAGTAGTAGTAGTAGTAGTAGTAGTAGTAGTAGTAGTAGTAGTAGTAGTAGTAGTAGTAGTAGTAAGACATTCGCCTACCGTGCAGGCGACCCAAGTTCAAATCTCTCGCGGGCCATATTTTTTCATGGGTAGGCATAACGGGGATACGGGTATATATATAAGGGGGTATGGTGATGGTCGATGCCTTTCATCCATACCTGCGAAACGATCAACGGGAAAGTATCAAGGAGGGTACAGGTAGGTTACAAGGGGGGGGGGGGTACGGAAGGTATCAAGAGGGTATAGGGAGGTATCAAGTGGGTTCGGGGAAGTATCAAGGGGGTTTGGTGAGGCATAATGGGGGGGGGCGGGGAGATATCAGGGAAGGGGGGGTTATGGTGAGGTATCAAGGGGGATATGGGGAGGTATCATCGTCCAAATGAAACTCGCAGACAACAGTTGTCTCTCTGTCTACATTTTAAACAACAACCTGTGTACCCTGGCTTGCCAGGGTACAAAAACCACTAGTTAAGTATAAAACCGGCAGTGTGATCTTGTCAATTTGGATGGGACATCTTTATTGGAAACACATTGTTACAGTTACATCTTCTACAAAACTCAATCCTATATTCCTACCTTTCATACTCTTCAATATTTATTTATTTATTTATTTATTTATTTATTTATATCATCGTTTATATCTAGCGCTTTTTCAGCCCAAGAGTTGCTCAAGGCGGCTGGCATATACAGGATGATAACTCGGACCGCCCGAAGCACACGCTGGAATCATTTCCATTGAGACTTTGTTGTTACTCATTATTGTAAACTTTGAATGCACAGCAGTTCTCTGTGTTATTCCGCTCCATACAATAACTCCTACTCACAGCAAGGGTTGCAGATGTCTGGGCAATCGACGAGAGGACAGAGCGGGATAATGTTTTCACATGGGAGCGGGGACAGTTGAGTGCACGAAAGCACCCCTCCTGGAGTCATTGGTACTGTTGTGTGGGTCGGTGTCTTTGTGGTCACCGTTGTGGAATGTGGAGGTGCCGCTGAACCTGTCGAACAAAGCGTAAATGGGTGGTCTCATCATTGCTGCGGGGATGGTTGCGTTGCACGTGACTTGACCTTACAATCACAAAACACGACGTTTAATTAATGAAGAGGTCCCTAGCCGCAAGGTCAGGATTTATGAGTGATTTCCATATTTATATGTTGTTGGTTCGGCGGACACTTCGCAGGAACCGAAGATGATTTTCTTCGTGACTGCATACTGCCAGAGCTATTATTACAAAATGTAGAATGGGAAAAGTCAGATCAATGCAATCAATGAAGGAAGCTAATCGATCTACATACATGTAAAAGGGTGCGGCCCCAATCAAACATATAATTATGTTGTCACTGTCTGGACAAACGACGGCGTTTCTGACTGTACAAACGTCATTGTTTGTGTCTTTTCAAGCGTCCAAGTTTCTGCCTGTATAAACGTCTGTGGTTCTGTCTGTACAAATATCTGTGGTTAGTTCTGTCTGTAGAAACGTCTGTGGTTAGTTCTGTCTGTACAAACATCTGTGGTTAGTTCTGTCTGTACAAACATCTGTGGTTAGTTCTGTCTGTACAAACGTCTGTGGTTCTCTCAGTACAAACGTCTGTGTTTCAGCCTATACAAACGTCTGTATCTATGTTTCTGTCTGTTCAAACGTCCCTACTGGTCCTGATTTGGATCGGAAGAGTCCGCTGGGCCTAAAGAAATAATCATGTAATGTAATGTAATGTTCAAACGTCCGTGTTTCTGTCTGTACAAACGTCTGTGGTTCTGTCTGTATAAACGTATGTGGTTAAATAAATTTGTATAAACGTCTGTCTATCTGTCTGTAAAAACATCTATGACTGCTGCGCTCCCTTGTCATCTCCATTTTTCTATATGCTTGCGAAGCATGGACCCTCACAGCAGATCTACAACGAAGAATACAAAGCATGGAGATGAGGTGCTACAGAAGACTTTTGGGCATTTCCTATACCCAACACATCACCAACGACGAAGTCCGACAGACCATCACACAAGCCATTGGACAACACGATGACCTGCTCACAGTGGTGAAGAAATGGAAACTCCGATGGTATGGCCGGATAGTATTCCGAGCTAAGAAACGCGATCACATCACACCTCTACTACATTCCCTTCACTGGCTTCCTGTGCAAGCACGCATAGAGTACAAACTCTCTGTTCTCTGTCACAACCTCTTCACAGATTCTTGTCCTTCCTACCTTGCTGATCTACTGTCTGTCTACTCCCCTTCACGCATTTTAAGATCTTCTGCTGACACTCGCACACTCAAGGTTCCCGTCACTCGCACTAAGACATACGGCCAACGTGCATTCGCTTACTCCGCACCTAAGCAGTGGAATTCCCTTCCCTCCCATATCCGCAATATACAATCAACACAAGCATTCAAAAAGGCCCTCAAAACCCACCTCTTCAAACTGCATTATTCAGATTGATTTGTATCCCGCTGCCATTCTCTCATCTTTTGTCTATGTGAGTATGTCTGATCCGTAAGTGTATAAACGGCTGTAAATATTTATACTGTTTTTCTTCCTGGGCCTAACCGGGCATATAGATAGCTGTGAATAGGTTTTTGCTATTCTATTTTCTGTCTTTTTTGTCATTTGTGTACATAGCTGTAAATAGTATATTTTTGTCTTTTTTGTAATTTATGTACATAGTTGTAAATAGTCTGTACCTTTACTGTCCCGTCTTTTGGTGTATTGTAGCAAAAGTGATGTTTCATCGAGTGCATGTATTCATATGTAATGACTATGTAAAGCGTGGTGAGTCTGGTCATAGGCTGGAGTACCCGCTATATAAAAATCCGTTATTATTATTATTATTATTATTATGGCCACGTCACCAGATCATCAGGCCTTGCAAAGACCATTCTGCAAGGCACTGTGCAAGGAGGTAGAAGAAGAGGGAGACCGAAAAAAAAGGTGGGAGGACAACATTCGAGAATGGACTGGTTTGACACTGAGCGAAGCCATCAGGGCTGATGAGGACAGAGAAAGATGGAGTATGCTGATTAAACGATCAACTGTGGTGCCCCTACGATCTCCGAGTTACTGGCCAGGATAGGATAGGATAGATTAGTTCTGTCTGTACAAACGTCTGTGGTTCTGCTTGTACGAACACATGTGGTTCTGTCTGTACAAACATCTGTGTCCGTGTTTCTGTCTGTAACAACGTCTGTATCTATGTTTCTGTCTGCACAAACGTCTCAGTCAATCAATCAATCTTTAATTTAATGTCTGTTCGTACAGTTAGGTGATATTAGACATTGAAAATGTAACTTTTAAAACACTTTAACTATTTCAAAACATAATTTCAAAACAAACGGTGTATATAAGTCTACCAACAGGAGATTTAGCAGTAACTTTCACAACGTCAGTAACATTTGGATGATATAGAACCATGTCTACAGAATGTCCATATTCTGCTATGCTATGTCCATTTACTTTAAATATGTACACAAATAAATATGTGCTCAAACGTCTGTGGTTCTGTCTGTTCAAACAGCTGTGTTTTGGTCTGTACAAACGTCAGTTTTTCTCTCTGTACAAACGTCTGTGTTTCAGCCTATACACATATCTGTGTCTATGTTTCTGTCTGTACAAACGCCTGTGGTTCTGTCTGCGCAAACGTCTGTGGTTCTGTCTGCACAAATGTCTATTGGTAGTTCTGTCTGTGCAAACGCCTGTAGTTCTGTCTAAACACATGTCTGTGTATCTATCTATGCAAACGTCTGTGGTTATGTCTTCGCAAACGTCTATGGTTTTGTCTTCACAAAAGTCTGTGGTTCTGTAATTATACCAGCGTCTGCGGTTTGGTCTGTGTTAAAACGTCTTTGTCCTCACGTGCCGGGCATTGACAGACATTCAAGGGCTATATGAACTGGGACGAGCAATGGAAAACAATGATGAATTACGCCTTCAGCGCGGTTGGGAAAGTGTTTAAGTGAAATTTATGAATGACTATATACACTTCCGCTTGCAAGATGCTGTTCACCTCTTCTCGCCATCGTCGGTACATGTGATCCAGCTCTCATGCCCACTGGGATGAACACTTACTGTAGGAAGGGTCGATGAGGTGCAAGCTGTCGTACATGCAAGTGCTGGTACTACAGCAAAAGATACACCGGCCTTGAACCTCGGCACCACCTGTGGCACATTGCCTGGCCGTTATGTGCCTGTGGCACTCCTGTAACATGCACAACAACAACAACAACAACAACAACAATGATAATAATAATGATAATAATAATAATAATAATAATAATAATAATAATAATAATAATAATAATAATAATAATAATAATAATAATAATAATAATAATAATAATGATGATGATGATGATGATGATGATGATGATGATGATGATGATGATGATGATGATGATGATGATGATGATGATTAGAAAGCATACGATACTGTGTGGCATTCTAGACTACTGTATAAACTAAAATCAGTAGGGCTTAGTGGACATATTTATATGTATATAAAAAGTTTATTACATGATAGATCTATATGTACACGAATTGGTAAAACATATTCTTCATTTCAAAATGTTAATACCGGTATTCCACAAGGTTCTATAATTGCACCTCTTTTATTTACTTTATTAATACATGACCTACCTAAGGTTTTATCAAGAAATACCCATGTGGTGCAATATGCTCACGACATAGCAATGTGGATGAATGTTAAATTAAGAAAGCATACAAATAAAAGAAGTACTATTTATTTTGAAAAAATATATCAAACTGAACTAAATAATTTATCTACATATATGACAGAAAATGGTCTGGAATTATCCGGGGAAAAAACTAGTTTAATGTTATTTAACAACGGAGAAAATCCAAAATGTTTACCAGAATTAAAACTTGACAACGAAAGGCTTGCTTATAAACAAATTATTAAATTTTTGGGTGTCTATTTCACACCAAAATTAAATTGGAGATATCATATAGAATATTTAATCAATAAAGCAAGACAAAGATTAAATTTATTGAAAATAATAAATGTACAAGCTTGGAGTCAGGATACGAAGACTTTATTACATCTAGCAACTTCTCTAGTTCGATCGAAATTGATATATGGACAAGAGGTGTATTTTTCAGCGCCAAAATCACTCTTAAATAAATTGCAGAGTATAGATAGTAAAGCAATAAAATTGGCTCTTGGCGTACCAGTGCATACGAATTCGCAACGTTGTTATAATGAAGCAGGCAAACTTTCTTTATCAGATCAACGTAAATTAGCTGCTTCAAAATATGTTTTTAGAAGTTTATGTATTGACAATTCTGTAACCGATGAAGTGTTATTATCTTCTAAAAACGAATTCCCCAAAAGATCAAAATATATTCCATACATTCAAACTATTCATGATTATACAGAAGCATTGATGATAAATTGTGATATTAGTATTAGAAATGTAAAATCTGTTCCTGTTTCCCCCAAAATACCCCCTTGGGAACACTTACGGGCTCAATTCGATATAGATTACACAGATTTAAATAAAAATGAAGAAATAAATGTGTTAGCTAATAGTGTAAAGAAACGTTTAAATTCTATTTACTTCAATAAATTAAAAATTTATACAGATGGTTCACTACTTGAAACTTCTGATGCCGGTGCTGCATATGTTATTCCTGATCTTAATATTGAACAGTCTTTTTACTTAGGGAGAAAATTTTCAATCTTTACTGCAGAATTGTATGCTATTATTATGGCTTTGAATTGTGTTCTTACATTAACATTAGATTTGTTCGGCATAGTGTTATGTGTAGACTCAAAGTCTGTTTTGTATGCGCTACAAAACTGGAATTGTTCAGTTAGAAGAGAAATGATTTTTGAAATCAAATATCTTTTACACTGTTTATTAATTAAAAATGTTACAGTTGATTTTCTGTGGGTTCCCTCTCATTGTGGAATAAAAGGTAATGAATTAGCTGATAAACTAGCTAAAGATGGTGCAAGTAAGCCTACTGAAGTTAATCATAACATGAGCCTCTCCTACTATGAATTGATATCAATAGTGGACAATTATTTTCTTAAAAATGTACACAATAATATTTTGTCTAACTCCAGACATTTAACAAAAATTGTCTACAAGTTAAAATTAAATTCATGGAAAACTAAATTTTCTAAAGATGTCAAATGTGTATGCTCAAATGCTCTGACTGTAGAACATTTGATATTACATTGCCCATGTCTAAACAAATTATTCATAGAAAATAATATTAATACTGTTATCACACAGTACAATGATGTTAAAAAAATATTAGCTGATAATGAATTGATGCTGACAATCGCATCTATTATATCGTGTACACAGATAGAAAAAATTTTATAATTATTTTATTCGATGTATTTTAGATGTTAAGATGATGGTGCTTCATTAGGTTACATTGTTTAATCAGTATAAGTTCTTATGGGTTTGTTGTTGCTGCTTTATTCTTTTTCTTCAATTTTGTTTTCTCTTTATCATTATTATTTATGATTTATTTATTTATTGGTATTCCTTTTTTTCACCTTATCATTTATATTATTTTGTTTCTTTGTTTTATAGTCTAAAATCACATAATTTGTGAACAGACTTTAAATAAATTGATTGAATTGAAAATTGAATTGATGATGATGATGATGATGATGATGATGATGATGATGATGATGATGATGATAATAATAACAATAATAATAAAAATAATGATGATGATGATGATGATGATGATGATGATGATGATGATGATGATGATGATGATGATGATGATGATGATGATGATAATAATAACAATAATAACAATAATAATAATAATAATAATAATAATAATAATAATAATAATAATAATAATAATAATAATAATGATAATAAAAATAAAAATAATAATAATAATAATAATAATAATAATAATAATAATAATAATAATAATTACTGCTATTATTATTATTATTATTATTATTGGTAGTAGTGGTAGTAGTGGTAGTGGTAGTAGTAGTAGTAGTAGTAGTAGTAGTAGTAGTAGTAGTAGTGGTGGTAGTAGTAATAGCAGTAGTAGTAGTAGTAGTAGTAGTAGTAGTAGTAGTAGTAGTAGTAGTAGTAGTAATGACCCTACATTAGCAAAAGGCTGTAGTGAATCAAGTCTTAATCAACTGGTAAACCCAGAGGGTGATATGTCATCCAAACAGGGTCTTACAATGGTCCAGCGCAGTGAGAAGTTCCTTGATCTGTTAAATGCGCAATATAAGACCAATTCATATAATTATTTATTTTAAAAAAAATCATTTGTGGCATTCTGCTAATATTTATACAACAAATTATTATACAGATGCTACGACCAATAAAGTAAGCGGATTCTACTGCACGCACCGTTGCCATTTGACATTTTGCTTCCACCACCATCACGTGCTCGTGGTTATAGTGGTAGTCGATCAAACACGTCTGAAAATGCAATACAATTGAAACAGCTTAAGGGTAACCTGGGATATAACGAAGTCCAGGATATATAATATTATAGTTATAATTATTTTCATCATGCATTTCAACAAGCAGCACTTCCAGCAGAATATCCCCACCCCCAACCCCACCCCCACAATCATCATCATCATCATCATCATCATCACCATCATCATCATAATCATCATCATCATCATCAGCATCAAAATGACCACCATAAAATATATTCTCATCCCCACTAAGTTTTGCATGTGTGTGAAAGCGCGTGTGCGTGTACGTGCGTGCGCGTGCCTTTGTGTGTGTGTGTGTGTTTGTGTGTGTGTGCATGTGTGAATTTGTGTATGAGTGGGTGATAGTTTACTCTGTGTTTTTTTATCTAGTAGGTTTTGTCTGATTTCCATTTCATCCATGTCATCCGTGCACGTCATTCGCTACTCTGTTGTTACAAAAACAATACAGCCTCTTCTTGAATATGTATGAGAGTAGCGCAAGTTCATATTCAGTAAGCTACTATACAATACGTATTGTCGTCATTGTCCTCCTCACCTCATCAGCGTGGCACTGCAGATGCTTGGTGAGGCATGCTGGGTAGTGCCCATGTCCACAATCGAAACACATCGGGCCAGTGGCGGCTCCGCCGTGAGGCTGGCATAATGCTACCTCTGTCACATCAACATCGTCGTCGTCATCATCATCATCATCATCATCATCATCGTCATCATCATGATTTATCTGATGCAAGCTGTTTTGTGTATAGGCTATAAATTATGATAATGTTATTATGCTCAGTTTAAGCACTCTAAGAATATCGCCAGCGTGGAGTTGTGCGCGTTAGGAGTCTATCATCATCGACAACATCATCGTCATTATCATCATCATCGTCATCATCATTTCACAAGTATTACGTGTTAGAGACACAATCATAACATCGTTTGTAAAAAAATAATAAACAATGATACCAAAGGCCCACTCTGTAATGTCCTCACTATCAACAAAGCAGTGAATTGGTATGGAAGCCTATTATAAAAGACGCACGTCAGAAAGGACTAAAACATCTTCACATCTCTAGGAGCAGCCGGGTACGAGCGACTTATGAACATTTTAACATATGATATACATGTAGTTAATGGTTGGCAAAGTTCGACAAACTGTTATAACATGTTTTTGTTTAACGGTAGGCGTGTAATTGTACTGATTAAGGTTTTTGTTTTTTTCAACAGTACTGTTTGTCAATATATTATTTGTTGTCTGCTGCGTTGAGTATACAAGTAGGCCTAGGCTAACTGGGTTACGTAAATGCAACACACATAAACACGTTGGAAATACCTTGAACTAGTCAGGTAGCAGAGCGAACCACATGTCGATCGGACCGTCGCGCGACGTATCTCAAGAAGTACTGAACGGATTTAGACCATACGCCATAAAAAACATTATCTAGGTTAGAGGCCAGCTTGTCGTGCCATTAAAATTACTTGGTCTACCAGAAAAGTAAAGGTCGCTGAGGTTAGTTAGTAATTTTGTGATTTATTGCTTACAGGGTCCAGTGGACTGCAAAGAGCCGAACCAGGATCACAAAATCAAGACCACAACTTGGCTGAAAGAGGACTCGCCCCTGATTCGCATAAAAGATCTGCTGAAACAACCCCAGTGGTAACACTGAAGGCAATCCACCAGCCGGTCACTTTACAATTAAGGCATCCCACGCAGGGGACGCTCAGGCTATACTCTAATTTATCAAACCCCCGTTTACAAAAATAAAATAGAATATAAACGTCATGATAAAATATAAAAAAACACGTACATATAAAATGCCAACATTGCTAAATAATAACATCATAGGAAGGCTTAGTGACCATTTTTGGCAGAAAGCGTCCAATATTCTCAAGCTGATACAACAGATCTCACAAACAAATTAGCAGTTTTGTCCCGGAAGAGTTTTCAAGAAAAAAGGTAAGTGACGGGGTCTAGCGAAGAAGAAGATAGTATAGTAGGTTGATAGAACAGAGTAGGAATAAGAAAGAACAAATGAAAAATACAAGACAGTGGGAATTTAAAGCACTAAATTTCCAGAAAGTGGGGATACTATTTATGCAGAAACCCCCGGCACCCCAACGGAGGAAGGGAGGGTGGGAGGGGGGGAGTAGGGGTAGTTGAGGTAAATGTGCTCGCTAAACATGTCGTCATCTCACAGACGGCTGTACCGAATTTGTTTAGTTTGGGCATTTAATAAAATTATAATCTGCATGGCAAATTAATCAGACCTATTTTGATTTTTTTTTACAATGCAAATATTTTAAACACCACTGAACCTTTTTTTTTTGCCATTGACCTATTTTCTTTTTTTTTAAAGGTCAATTATATCATAAACAAGTTTTGCGCCTTATCTCAAAACTGGACGAACCGAGTTTGATCATGTTTTTTGAATGCAGATAGTGGCCTGTCATTCCACGCTTTTCATTTTGCTTCCTTAACATAAAGCCGAGTCACAACATTGCCACCAAACTTAAAAGCTTTTCAAAATGGTGATCTCTAGCTAAGTGTGCGAGTCTGGAAAGAAATTTGTAAGGATTGCCATTTTAAAAAATTTATATATATGTTCCGATAAACATGGCGCTGCCGAACTTTAATATAAGTAAGAATCAGTATTCATCTGAAACAAAAAATGCCTTCGGTGTCTGCCAAAAGAGGATCTCTTTTTCAGGGCAATGCCATTAAACTTGAACATAATTAATAAGATATATATAAATATGGTACTCACCCAAAACAGCCAGCAATATCGTAATTTGTACCGTGCTCATGTTAGGTTGCTTTTTCACAGAAAAAAAAATGCTGGAGATCGAGAGAACACACGTGACAGGGAGGGTTAAAACAAAACAAACTTTGGTATCACAAAAACTATATCAACAAGGTTTGGCAGAATTGCCAGTATGTTGGTTCAGACCATGGTGCGTTCTGAACTACCGAACAGTACTATGGTTATAAAAGCGACGTAGATGATTTCACCCACAGTGAGATTTGTTCCCTTCTCGTGTACTACTACTGCTGTTCAAGGCCAAGATTTGAAAGATGAGAAACGTCGCAGAAAAATACGTCGGAAGTAAGAAAAATTTCATAAAATTGTGTGGCTATTTAGTTCGCCCGTGAAAAGTGAGAACAAATCGCCCTGAAAGGCAACATGTTCATAAGATTGTGTCCATTTTAATAAGTGAATAAATAAATTAATAATTAATAAATGAAAAGATCATTCATTTAAATAAAAAAAAGAATAAAAAAATGAATAAGTAAAACAAGAAATAAATACAAAAAAGAAGATAAATAAATAAATATGAATTTAAAAAAATAAAGAAATAACTAAAGTTTATTTCATGAATGACAAACGTTGACATGACGCAATCCTGTCTGCACTCTATAATAAAATTTCATGCGAGGAAAGCAGTGATACCACACACATACACACGCACACCCACCCAACTGGCCACGTGAGTTGATAGGTCAAAGATCGTGACCTTTAAGTGTAAGTAGCGCGCGCGCATTCCATTGCAACTACCGTTTCTGTAGAACTGTATTACATGTACATGTATACACACTAATTGTGTGGGAGCACCGTACTGAAATCGTTTGACAAGGGGCAGCACACCGGTTGGGCTCCTATACAGCGGATCCTCGATAGCACATCGGTAGGTCAAATGCAGCTGGCCTTTTGTAGCCTACTTATTTCGAGTAAAAAAAAAGGTTCCAGATAGTTCCAATGGAGGCCTATCGTTCATTCCATGCTCATGTTTACTTGTGCTGCGTTAGGGTCAAAGCCCAGTCACAACAATGCCAATAAAATTATCACTTTTGAAAATGCTTTGTGTCACAGGCGTACTCTTTAGCCTGAGACCCCTGCTCGCGGTAATCCTCCTCACTGTCCAATGACCACGCGACCTAAGCCCCGCCCCTCAGTACAGTCCCACGTGACCGGCGACTGGACTTTTGAAAATTAAAGGTTTAGCCTCGCCAGTCCACTATCGCAAGCCCAAGACAACACATCGCCTGCTTGAGACACGTCTGCTGTTGCCGCGACCCCTGAGCTCAGCTTTACTCTTGTGTTCAACCCGTTCTTTGGTCAAGGTGAGAGGAGTGATTTACCTCATATCATTTAGCTACCCATCACCCGTCGATTTCCCCACATGTTCGTATGTCTTGTAGATATTTACGTCCGTGTCTGTGTATCGTTGTGATGAATTGCTTGTGATATACCATTTTATTCCATGTACTCATTATCTGTAGTTTGATTGTTGTACATGAACATGCCATGCTTGTATTTATACATGTATGTATACCTGTCTATATTCCTGTATAAATACCCCATGCCATGATTGCCCTGCTGTAAAGACTAAAGTACCCAGCTAATCACCCTTGCATATAGTAGCCATCGCCCCTGTATTTACACCCCTTTTGTTTCCCCTGATCTGAATGTGTAAATATCCACCCCTGTTGCTAGTATCCCATCTTAGGCGCCGAGACTCTAATACATTATCGGCCGCCGTTAAATTCTCCCAACCCCAACGGGAAACCCCTAGCAGCCATTGTTGGTAATAGATGGACAATTGGAAAGTACTGGTCATTCCTGACCAGTGCTTCCAAATTCAAATCTGATTGGCATGCGCGCTGAACAGGGCGGCATCCAGAATGTGGGTGCCCTTCTGACGCAGAGAACTAATCATTTGCAGAACGGTTCTTGTACGGGCCTCTGCGGGACTCAACCTCGCTGCGTGCCACCCAAATATCTGGTTGGCACTGGGACGCGAGAAGAAGACTCAGCCTCACCCAGCTGACCAGTTCAACCAACGCCACGCTATTGCACAAGGACCCGACCCAGTGACCTAGATGAGTCAACCCACGCCACGCTATTGCACAAGGCCACAACCCAGTGACCTAGATGAGTCAACCCACGCCACGCTCGCCTGGCTGACCATTGCAAAGCAACCATCCAGTCTCCAGCGGCTACAACAGCCGACTAAACCCCAAGTTAAGTGTGTCCTCCGCGCACACCACAACTCTGCAACTATCTGGTTGCCCACGCTTAGTCAACCAGCTATCTCGTGCCACCTGATGAAAGCAGTCCATATTCGCCCCTATTGACTTTCTTTAGTTAAACCAGAATAACTCCAGACTACTCTGTACTTCTTTTGACCAGTACTCATGACCCAGTGTAACTTAACCCAACAACGGCTGACCTACATCCATATAATAAATTGTTGATATTATACTATAATTACCCTGCTTCCCTTGTTTAAGTTCTTCACTACTGTTACCTCTCGTCTGTCCTCATAACTCTCTAGCACTCCTTAGCACTCCCAAGCATTACCCCCCTGAATGTCATCGCACATCGGCCTATAACAAGGGAGGAGATACAGCGCGGGGGAGTAATTGCTTACCCACATCCCCACACACCCCTATATTCGTGACACGCTCCCTTGTCATCTCCATCTTCCTATATGCTTGCGAAACATGGACCCTCACAGCAAATCTCCAACGAAGAATACAAAGCATGAAGATGAGGTGCTATAGAAGACTTCTGGGCGTTTCCTATACCCAGCAACGACGAAGTCCGACAGACCATCACACAAGCCATTAATTAGACAACACGATGACTTGCTCACAGTGGTGAAAAAACGTAAACATCCATGGTATGGCCACGTCACCATATCATCAGGTCTTGCAAAGACCATCCCGCAAGGCACAGTGCAAGGAGGTAGAAGAAGAGGGAGACCGAAAAAGAGGTGGGAGGACAACATTCGAGATCGAGAATGGACTGATTTGACACTGAGCGAAACATTCAGGGTTGCTGAGGACAGGGAAAGATGGAGTACGCTGGTTAAACGATCATCTGTGGTGCCCCTACGACCTCCGAGTTATGGGATAGGATAGGAGGATAGGGATATATTTGTGCCAAACTTACTCTAAAGTTATTGAATATTTATGTACTTTTTGAGTGGTGAAGTCCACCTCAGCACATTGGATCTACCAAATACAATACACATTCAATCGCTTAGCCTTTGTTTTACTAGCGCATTGCTGAGACCACCGTATCTCCTTAGTGTGTCATAGAGTTCCTCGGCGAGTCTCTTCGACGCTGTGTGGTATCTAAAGACGATAAATAGGCTTTTTTTTAAAGCCCGTGTTAAGAATTGATTGATTGATTTATTGTTGCTTTAGGTCCAGCGGACTCTTCCGAGCCAAATCAGGACCGGACAACCCCCGATCCGCATAAAAGATCTGCTGAAACAACCCCAGTGGGAAAATTGAATGCCCTCCACCGGCCAGTCACTTTACAATAAAGACATCCCACGCGGGGGACGGCTGAGGGTTGACCTCAACTACGCGAACACCCCGGTTACAAAAACAAAATAGAATACAAACATCATTATAAATCATCAACCAAACACATACATATAAAATGCCTATAGTGCTAAATAGTACATTCATAGGAAGCCCTAGTGACCACCCGGCAGAAAGCGTCCAACACTCCCAAGCTGATCCAACAGACCTCATACACAAACAAGGAGTCTTGTCCAGGAAGAGTTTTCAAGAAAAAAGGTAGGTCATTGATCTAGCGAAGAAGAAGATAGTATAGCAGAGTGAAGGACAGAGCAAGAATAGGAAAGAGTAAATGAGGAAGACAGCGACAGTGGGAATTTAAAGCACTAAATTTCCATAAAGTGGGGATACTATTTATACTGAAAAACCCCGGCACTCCAACGGGGGTACTGTTGCCGCAGTGAAGCGTCTTGCCTATAAAGGAAAGACAGGTTTTCAACTGTGGCTTTCACTGTTCCCTTTATAGGTTTGAACAATCTACAGTGGCAAGATTGCTCATGACCCCAAGGGGTATGTTAAGAATTGCCCAGAATTGCCTTATCTGTAAACAATGCACACACTGTCGCATGTTCTGGAAAGAGACTTAGGCCTATTCTCCTCTTCCTCTGCTCTGTGTGTGTATGTGTATGTGTGCGTAGGTGGGTGTGTGTGTGTGGGTGTGTGTGTGGGTGTGTGTGTGTGTGTGTGTGTGTGTGTGTGTGTGTGTGTGTGTATGTGTTTCCCTCAGGCGGATGCCTCGGCTGCCAAGCATACTCAGCTAGCGTCAAAGTTGGTCACGACATAGATTCGACCCAGATCGCAGCATTAATTTTCTTAAAATTTCATTTTAATCGTTCTTATCCAGCGCTTTTACCGCTCAAGAGCAGAATGTAACTCAAGGCGCCCGAGGCGCCCGCCTGCAGCCTTTAGAGCACAATCCTGGGCGACTGGATTATGGGATAGAGGGAGGAGCAGGGGGGAGAAGGGGTCTAGGGCTTGCTGGGTGTATTTGTGTTATAGTCGGCACTAACCCGTCTAGGACATGAGCGTCAGGATCTTTAAAGTATCGCTTGACATTCAATGCGGAAACTGTTTTGGCCGCTAGCTCTTGGCACACCAACCGTGCGTCATTGCCATAGTATTGGTATTACCTCCACTCAGGCCGTCAGTTGGCTTCAAATCGCTGCCTGTACAGGCTGTGCAATGTTATCGCATTCAATCAGTTGGCCGTAGTCTACACCAATGAGCCAACTCCTCATTAGATGTCCACCCCCACACTCTCACCCCCCCCCCTATTCCACTCCACTTTACCGCCAGGGCTATTTCCCTAAATATCTCTTACGGGATTGTTGTTTGTAGATTATAGTCACACGACACTTTCGCATATATGTGACTACTGGACCGATTTATACTGACACCAGCGGGCCAGTTGTTGGTAAAGGGGAAAATAATATGATCACACGTTGACCAATCCGGGATTCGAACCAGCGACCTTTCGGTTACTAGCAAGACGCTCTTACCAACTGAGCTACCCGGCCCCACGACTCTCTTACGGGATAAACCATTCCTTCGATTTATTTACTGGTTGGGATGTAGCTTATGCTAGCTCAACAGTCAATCAAGAGCTGCTCAAGGCGCTGGCTTATTCAGGCTCAAAATCAAGCCTCGGGGCGCCCACTTGTAGTCCTTTTAGGCGCACAATCTGCCGCCCAGACCACTAAGCACGATCCAGATTCCAATTCCGTGATGGATAAGATAAAACTGGCCATTATACACTGTCCATCTTAGTATCATGATTGCTCTGGTGGTTTAGTGTTAAGTGAAATCCCTACCCTCCCTCTCTCTTCACTGGAATCTCTATCCACCTCATCGGCCACCGGTGCGCGTAGACGTTAAAGTTCAATGTTCATTCATTGGTGTTTTCCTGGCTGAGTGTGAATGTGCATGGATTTATTATGGCAGCATTGTTCTTGTTGAATGGCTTGTAATCTTGTTGTTGATGTATAGGTACATACCGATGGCCGTTGTATAGTTATGAACGGCGAAGAGCACTTCTTATCTTGGGCGTCTTCAATTTTGTTTTACACTCCTTCTTCAATCTACTTTACATTCTATATAACCTAACCAAGTTTTCTAGAATGCCGTATTCCATGTTTGGAATGAACATTAAAGTTTAAAGTCTACACCCACCATTGGCGATATGGCAGACGGGGATAACCATAAGAGGGAGAGGGGGGGGAGGTAATGAACCATCAGAGCAACCATACTGCTAAAATGGATAGCGGAAAAAAGCCACATTTATCTTGCCCATCATATCACGGGATTCAAACTTGGGTCGTCGGTGTGCCAGGCCAACGCTCTACCACTGAGCTGCGTCGGGTAGGACACCAAGGTTTGCTCAAGTCCAATTTCACTGGACATTTTGGTTTGACATTCTACCGACAAACAATGTCAACCAACCAACCAAAACTCAAACGCTATGTCGAGCATACAGCATTTATTCAGTCAACCGACAACATACATCGCATATGGAAATTGCCCCGATGATCCACACAAACATAACATTACATTACATTACATAATTGTTGCTTTAGGTCCAGCGGACTCTTCCGAGCCAAATCAGGACCGGACAACCCCCCCCCCCCCAATCCGCATAAAAGATCTGCTGAAACAACCCTAGTGGGAAAACTGAATGCCCTCCACCCGCCAGTCATTTTACAATAAAGACATCCCACGCAGGGGACGGCTGAGGCTTCACTGTAACGGACGGTTTTTGTGTATTATAATCTAAATAAATATATGTATAACTACTTATGGTGTAATGAATGAGTGTGTGAGTGTGGCTGTCTGACGTTCAGTGTAAAGGTGTGTGTTCTGTCTCTGTTTACTATACTCATACACTGCCACACACGTGCTTACAGACAAGGACAAAGAATACACAGTTATTTCTCTTTGCCCTCTGTTATGCTATTACTCATTCAATTATTCACATACACAATAAATCATTCACGTATACAATAAGTTACAGATACATTAAATCATACAATTCTTTCCAGTTCCAGCATATAAATAAATCACACAGCTGATAAATAAGTGCACACAGTTAATGTAATACTTTCACCCAGTCACGTTGATGAGTGCACACCGTTTACTCAGTAAGTCACGCAGTCCTTTCTTTTATAAGTGTACACAGTTTCTCTCAGAATTCAACACTAGTAGGAGTCGTTGTCCCTTTCTAAGGACGTCACTCGACTCTTCTCTTTTTCATTAGCATCGAAGCACAGACTTCATTTCGATGATTTGAATATTCTAAATTTCACAGTTTCTATTTACTGACCGTATGTCGCGGATCAAACACTCCCAGCGCGGAATTCACAGCCGACGCTGGGGTCACAGCCACACACTGAAGACGCTGCAGTTGTCTTCGTGGCGTAGATCCGGAAGTTTACTACTGCACCGTTGTTGCACGTCTGCCCCAGTGATGATGCAGAAGGAGAGCTACGGCGATGATGGCGTCCACATCCAGTTATGTAGATGTTGTCGCGTGGACCAGACCCATCCGCCGCACATCAGGGGTTCTTTGCTCCGTAACCGCCCCGCTGTATTCTTATACAGCTAAAGTCCTAAAGAATCAAGTCTTTCCAGAGCACCCACGAAAACGTCCTCTCGCTTAGGCTGATGTATAGTCTCTGATCTAACAACAGTTTACAAACTATTCGAAAATTAACGCAGTGACGTCATCACGTCTTCATACACAAATGTGTACGAACTGCGGTCGTTACACTACCCCCCTCCCAAAGAAAAAAAGAACCGACCGAGGTTATTTTTTACAAGTTCTGAGGATAATGTCAAAACACAGCAACGACCACGAAACCTTGATCTATGGAACCGATTGATCACGATCAGCGCGTGACAACAGATCCGCGAACACATTCTGTGTACCTGGAAGTGGTTCAAGAGTGAATCTGAACTATTGTAAGGACATGAACCATCATCCTGGATAACGCCAATACCTACTGTAGGGACAGTATGCCTATCTGTAGAAACATCCACATGAGAAACACAACACTGAGGTTCCACAACCTCGACATCTGGAAGCAAAAAAGTAGAAATGGAAGACCAGTCAACCAAAACACCTGTTGACAACCGTGTAGTATCCTCAACAACACCAACAGCAGCATCAACACGACGAAGATATCGTTTGAGCATGTTTGCATGGAAAATCTTCGACTTGCCTTTCACAAGAATTCTATAATCTGGATGAAGACATTCCTGTACAAAATAAGGACCTGACCATGTCATAAGGAGTTTGTTAGAGTCAGTGGGGAGAAGAACAAGTACCTCATCATGAACAGAAAAAGTTCGTGCTTTTGCACGACGATCAAAGTACCTTTTGTTCTTGACAGACGAATCTGCAGAGTTTTGGGAAGCAATTTCACAAACTTCAGAAATAATATTCTTCAGGTCAAAGAGGTAATTGTACAATGGCTTCGCTGATGTATCACTAGAGTTGTGATCTTCGGTCCAGAAATCAGCAATGAGAGAAATGGGACCTCTCGGTTTGCGACCGAACATCAGTTCAAAAGGACTGAAACCTGTACTTTCTGACGGCAATTCTCTACATGCGAAGAGCAATGCAGGAAGATAGCGATGCCAAGCTTTAGGTTGAGAATGAACAACCTTTCGAAGCATAGATTTCAGAGTGCCATGAAACCGTTCAACAGTACCATTTGCTTGAGGATGGTACGGAGAAGTACGTATGGCTTGAGTACCACACAAAGCATGAAACTGTTTCATCAAATCTGAGTTGAACTGAGAACCTTGATCTGAAAGAATTTCCTTGGGAAAACCTAACCTTGAAAAAATACTCATCAAAGCTTCAGCAACAGCAACAGAAGAAATGTCTTTCATAGGAACAGCTTCGGGAAACCTAGTAGCCAAGTCAATCAAAGTCAGAATATATCTGTGACCTTCAACAGATGGAGGAGACAAAGGCCCAACTAGATCAATAGCGACCCTCTCGAATGGAGTCGAGATAAGAGGCATAGTCGCCAAAGGAACAAGGGGAACTTTTCCTTTTGAAATTGTTTTCTGGCAAATGTCACAAGTGTGAACATAAGCACTCACATCAGCAGAAACACCAGGCCAAAAGAATTGGGACAGAATCCTAGTCAAAGTTCTACGAACTCCACAATGACCAGCCAAAAGTTGATCATGCGCAGCAATCATGACTGAAGTACGCAGTTTTTCAGGAACGACAACCTGATGCAAAATATCCTTGGATTTCTGATACCTCCTGTACAAAATATCATCTTTAAAATAAAAAGTATAAGTAGCAGAACCAACAACCTTTTCTTCACCTGAAACAGCTAACTTAAAACAACCCTGCAAAGTAGCATCACCTTTCTGCAACTGAATAAGTTCAACACGAGTGACCTTCAAGTCATCGCACACAGTGACAAGAGGTTTGTGCGGGAGATCTTGCTTCCTAGCCTGAGCACGAGTAGTGACAGCAGCAACAGGAACATCATCATCAGCAGCAGCAACTTGGGTATCTTGGGTCTGCTGAACAATCAAACCTGGAATATTTCCCACAATCAAGTCAGCAACTGGATCCTCAAGAACACAACAAAGCAACTCTCCAACAAAATATGGGCAAGAAACAACAACTTTAGCCTGCTGATAAATGTTGATCTCTCCACCAAAAGTTTTACAACGAACAGTACCTGGTACATACTGCTCATCAGAAACCAAACGTTTTCGAACACCACAAATGGTAGCACCTGTGTCTCGCAGAACTGAGCAAGCAGTAGAGTTTACAGAACCAACTTCTAAATGCATGTGACCAGGTGTCTGATCAAAAACAGAACAAACAACTTCAGAGTCTACAGGGACAACTGCACAACCAGAGCTTGATTTATTTGTCTTATCATCTGAAGCTGTGGCTTTCTTTACAACAAAGGGACAAGATTTTCTAGTATGACCACCAATGTTGCAAACAGGGCAAGGATTTTGACTATTTCGAAGGGGACATTGTCTAGGACCATGACCTTTACCATCACAAAGAGGGCAATTATCAAAATTGGTGTAAAATGAACCACCTCCACGTCCACGTCTATAAGATCCCCGAGTTTGATCAAAACGACCTTCGACCTTTTGGTTCGAATCTGTGTATGTTTGGTCTTTCTTTTGAAAACCACCACGATTTCTCCAATAGCCACGACCTCGATAGTTTGAGTAACCACTGCGAGAATCTGCAGAGCCAGCAGCAGCTTGCGATTCCTCAGCTACATCAACTGATCCTACTGAACCGAAAATTGTAGCAGCCGATTTGCGTGCTAAGTTCTTTCCGGGACGAGCAAGACGATAACTTTCAGCGGTTTTAACCATATCATCCAATGTGACAAGTCCACGCTCGCGAATGAAAGTAGCGAGATCTTGTGACACACATTCTAGAAACTGTTCACCTAACACAAGATTCATTATTCCTTGCATGTTTCTAGGAACACCGGACAAAGCTATCCACCTATCAAACAATCTGTTCAGTTCAATACCAAATGTTTGGAAAGGTTCGTTTGAGTCTGGTCGGACTTCACGGAATTTCTTGCGAAAACCTTCAGCAGTACACTGGAACTTCTTAAGCAAATTGTCTTTCAATGTTGGATAATCAACCTGACCATTTGCAGCAAGACTGTGGTATAAGTTCAGTGCATTACCTTCTAACAAAGCTGAAAGAAAAGTAACCCATTTGCTTTTATCCCAGCATGAGTCTCAAAACAAAAAAGGTATAAATCTATGTCATCTTGTCTTTCTTTGAAAAGAGGCAACTTGGGATAAACAGGTCTAGCACCAAAAGAATTACTATCTCTACCTCTGTTTCCATGACCAACATCTTGTTCATCAAGTCTATGTTCAGAACGGAACTCAAATTCCTTTTGTTTAGTTTTCTCTCTCTCTTTTTCTAACTCAACATCTGCTTGTTTATTTGCTTGTTCAACTTCTGCTTGTTTAGTTGCTAGTTCAACTTCTGCCTGTTTTTTAGCTAATTGAACTTTTTCTTTTTCTAACTCAACATCTGCTTGTTTTTTTTGCTAATTCAATCTCCAATGTTTTCTGTTTTGTTTCTTCTTCCAATTTTTTTTCATCTCTTAATCTTTGTCTCTCAAGACGATCAAAACAATCCTGTACATATTTCCCACGTTCTTTATCAGGAATACCCAAAGTTGTAGCTTGACCAATAAAAGATTGGAACAACTGATCATAATCATCAGACATGGCTAAGTACAATGTAGATCAACAGCCAACAAAAAAAATTTACTATAAAAGTATCAAAGTGTTCAACCAGTAAATCAATAAAATATCAAAGTGTCCAAATAGTAATGGCAAAATGCAATCAATCAAAACAACTATAAATTGTTCTATGAATCTTACGAAAACAATGAAGTTTCTTCACAAGCAGATTTACAGTACAATGCACAGTTCAAGTTATCATGAAGACAGTCAAGTCTTAAATGTATACAAAGCAAATTATATATTATATTATCCCAATATTTTTTACAAGTTCTGAAGCAATGACAAAAATTTTTAAATATCAAATGGAATACACCAAGTCAATATATTCACAACATATGTTGAAGAATTTCAACTGAAGTTGATAATAAGCACAATGAATATACAGTGAAAGATTAAATTACTAAGTTAAGTTTTTATCCGAATATTTGTTCAAACAGTCTTTTAGTTTTAAAGTATGATAATATTATTATGCATAATCCCAGTAATGAATCTATTCACAAGTATTTAAAGTTTATATTAATGTCAAAATGAATTTTAAAAAAAATTAAATAAATTTCTAAGTCAAAAAAATATACCAAACGCTCAAACATCCACAATCAAATTTGTTACCTCCCTTGTCCCAAGAGAATAATTATATGAACCACTTTTAAAAAACTACCCTAATGAAAAATATATACAATGCCCACAAAGGAAATATTATTTAAACAAAGTTATTAAATAAAGAATTATGAAATGAGAAAAAAAAACAATTAACTCTCAACACAATAAGCACTAGAACTAAATAATACTATAATACCAAGTAGACGGCCAAAGGAAAATAAACTCAACAAAATAACAAAGTCTTATCAAGATTCCTATCCTATCCTGTCCCGTAACCCGAAGGTCGTAGGGGCACCACAGATGATCGTTTAACCAGCATACTCCATCTTTCTCTGTCCTCAGCAGCCCTGATGGCTTCGCTCAGTGTCAAACCAGTCCATTCTCGAATGTTGTCCTCCCACCTCTTTTTCGGTCTCCCTCTTCTTCTACCTCCTTGCACTGTGCCTTGCAGAATAGTCTTTGCAAGGCCTGATGATCTGGTGACGTGGCCATACCACCGAAGTTTCCGTTTCTTCACCACTGTTAGCAGGTCATCGTGTTGTCCAATGGCTTGTGTGATGGTCTGTCGGACTTCGTCGTTGGTGATGTGTTGGGTATAGGAAATGCCCAGAAGTCTTCTGTAGCACCTCATCTCCATGCTTTGTATTCTTCGTTGGAGATCTGCTGTGAGGGTCCATGCTTCGCAAGCATATAGGAAGATGGAGATGACAAGGGAGCGCAGCAGTCTTACTTTGGAATGTAGACTGATGGTCCTGTCTTTCCAAATGGGCTTCAACCTTGTCAGGGCAGCAGTTGTTTGTGCGATCCTGGAGAGGACTTCCTGTCGGGACCCATTGTCTGATACAATGGCTCCTAAATATTTGAAGCTATGCACTGTGTCGAGGGATTGGCCTTGGACTTTGATGTCCGTATTGATGCCATTGGTGTTGTTGGTCATCATTTTGGTCTTCTCTGCACTTATTTCCATTCCATAGGCTTTGGAGGTGGTGTCAAGCCTCTGTACCAGCTGTTCAAGTTCTTGTTCCTCTCCAGCCAATCCATCAATGTCATCTGCAAAACGAAGATTGGAGATTGCTCTACCCCCTATGCTGACTGTGCCTTCATGGTCTGCAAGAGCATCCGACATGATGCGCTCTAGGAAGATGTTGAAGAGTGTTGGAGAGAGTAGGCATCCTTGACGCACACCGATTGTTGTTCTGAACCAATTCCCGATGGCTCTGTTGTGGAGGACTGCACTGGTAGCCTTGTCATACAGGCTTTTGATGACTTCAATAATTTTAGGGCTGATGTTGTACACTTTCATTGTTGCCCATAGAGCTGCATGCCAGACTCGGTCAAACGCCTTCTTGAAGTCTATGAACACATGATATAGATGTTGTTGGTGCTGTAGGTATTTCTCACAGATTATTCTGAGGTTGAAAATCTGCTCAGTGGTACTTCGCCCTGCCCTGAATCCTGCTTGTTCTTCAGCTATGATTTGTTCAGCTTGGGGTTTCAACCTGTTGAGTATTATTTTCAGGAGGACCTTGCTGGGATGGCTGATGAGGCTGATGGTCCGGTAATTTTCACACTCCTGAAGGTTACCTTTTTTGGGAAGAGTGATGACAAGCGACTGGGTCCATGGTATAGGCCACTCCCCACTCTGCCAGATCTTGTTACAGATAATGGTGAGGGCATCAATCATCGCTTCTCCTCCTGCTTGTAGCAGTTCCGCTGGTATGTTGTCCACTCCCGCTGACTTCCCTTTCTTTAGCGCTTGCACTGCTGCCTCAACTTCTTCCCGGAGAATTGGGAGGATTTCTTCTTCTTCTCTGTTCTCGGGACATGCTAGAACTGATGGGTCTCCATTTGGTGTATGGTTGTAAAGGTCAGAGCAGTACTCTGTCCATCTGTCCAAGACTTCTTGTTCTTCTGTAAGGCATATGCCAGACTTGCTTTGGATAGTGGAGACTTTGGGCTGTTTGACACTTGTCAGCCGCTTCACAGTCTGGTAGGCCTTCTTGCTGTTGTTCTTGTTCAGACTGTTCTCTATTTCCTGGCATTGATCTTCTATCCAGTTCTCCTTTGCTGTGAGCATGCCTTTTCGGATGTCATTGTTGATTTTTCGGTAGACATCAGCTCCCTGTGAGGTGTTCTTTTTCTTTTTCATCTCTCTTCGTTTATCACACAGATCCAAAAGTTCAGGTGTGATCCACAGCTTCTTCTTTGGTCGGTGCTTGCCAAGGATCTCAGTGGCGACATCTGTCACAGCTGAGTTGAAGGTGGTGGTCATGGTGTTGACATCTACTTCACCAGCCCCCAAAATGAGCAGTGGTGCAAATTTCCCTCCAATTGTGGCCTGAAATAGTTCTGCCACCTCCGGGTCTTGCAGTTTGTCCAGGTCGAACTTCAGTCTAGTGCACTTTGCTGTATTTACTCTCTTCAAGTGAAGCCGGAAAGACATCATCACGAGATCGTGGTCACTTCCGATGTCTGCTCCTGGAAAAGTACGTGTCCTGCCAATGTTGATGCTTGATCTGAAGCGTTTCTTGACCATGATGTAGTCTATTTGGTTGTGATGCTCCCCGCCAGGACTGTGCCATGTCCATCGTCGGGAGTTTTTGTGGAGACCAAGCGTGTTTGCCAGTACCAGATTGTTGTATCTGGCAAACTCCAAGAGTCTCAGACCCCTGTCATTTGTCTCGTTGTTGCAGTGGGGTCCACATGTGTCTCCCCAGTTGTGGTGCGCATCTTGGCCAACCTTGGCATTCCAGTCGCCTTGCACTATGACTATGTCCTTCTTCGGCACTTGGTCAAGGACCGCCTGTAGATTTTCATAAAAATCCTCCACTTCGCTGTCGTCATAGTCTGATGTTGGGGCGTAGGCCTGGATGA
Source organism: Oncomelania hupensis (assembly GCA_036898135.1). Lineage (NCBI taxonomy): Eukaryota > Metazoa > Mollusca > Gastropoda > Littorinimorpha > Pomatiopsidae > Oncomelania > Oncomelania hupensis. The sequence goes on from CM072527.1 coordinate 1,185,843, forward strand.
TGGTGATGTTGAAAGGGGCTGCTCTCAGGCGGATGGTAATGAGTCTACTGGAGACTGGGCGGCAACCCATGACAGTGGCTAGAATGTTCTTGTGGACCAAGAATCCAACGCCGTGTTCGTGCCTGTCATCCCTACCGCTGAAATAGAGCTTGTGGCCTTTGTCGGTCGTTGTTTCACCTAGGCCTTTCCAGCGCAGTTCGCTGATACCTAGAACATTCCATCGATAGTGGTCCAACTCGTGGGCCAGTTCTTCTAATTTTCCTTCCGCAGTTAGGGTCCTGACATTCCAGGTTCCTATGACGATGTTGTTTCTCGTGCGGATATCAAGATTAATTTTATAAATAATAAAAATCAATAAGTGTCACACTAACTACTATATTATTCTATATCCAATTAAATTCAAAGTCAACCAAAATTACTAAACCAAAATAAAATAAAAATCACAAAACACAAACTATCAGTACTAACAATCCAACATGAACCAAAGGAAACAATGTATCAACAACTAAACTAAATCAAGGGAAACAATTTAACAACAACCAAGCTAAATCAAGGGAAACAATTTAACAAGGATAACCCAGTATAACTACATACATAAATACAGAATATTATAATATCAAACTCAATGCAAATCAACAACACAATGAATAAATAAAATAAATCAAATTAAATGGGGCTGAAATCCTAATACTATAACCTACTTAAAATAAGGGCAAAGAGACATACACCCAAGCACACGCATGAAAGGACAGAACCCTACACAGCAAAGAACTAACCAAAAACAAACAATCCCACTAACAGAAGAACAGAGCTGAAAATAAGAAAATAGCAACCCGCAGGCAGAAAAAGAATTAAACCCTTAGTGCCCAGAAACTGTACACAGGCACAGCCGTTACGCCGGAGACGGCATTGTCACACAAAACAAAACATCACAGTCATACACAATATAATCAAGAATTTCAAGGGAAATAAGCCCACTAGTCTAACTGTATATAAATATAATAACTAGTGGTGCCCTCACTAAATATAAATATGTATGACTTAATGCTAACTAACACAGAGAAAGCCTAGGGTCACCAAATGTAACGGACGGTTTTTGTGTATTATAATCTAAATAAATATATGTATAACTACTTATGGTGTAATGAATGAGTGTGTGAGTGTGGCTGTCTGACGTTCAGTGTAAAGGTGTGTGTTCTGTCTCTGTTTACTATACTCATACACTGCCACACACGTGCTTACAGACAAGGACAAAGAATACACAGTTATTTCTCTTTGCCCTCTGTTATGCTATTACTCATTCAATTATTCACATACACAATAAATCATTCACGTATACAATAAGTTACAGATACATTAAATCATACAATTCTTTCCAGTTCCAGCATATAAATAAATCACACAGCTGATAAATAAGTGCACACAGTTAATGTAATACTTTCACCCAGTCACGTTGATGAGTGCACACCGTTTACTCAGTAAGTCACGCAGTCCTTTCTTTTATAAGTGTACACAGTTTCTCTCAGAATTCAACACTAGTAGGAGTCGTTGTCCCTTTCTAAGGACGTCACTCGACTCTTCTCTTTTTCATTAGCATCGAAGCACAGACTTCATTTCGATGATTTGAATATTCTAAATTTCACAGTTTCTATTTACTGACCGTATGTCGCGGATCAAACACTCCCAGCGCGGAATTCACAGCCGACGCTGGGGTCACAGCCACACACTGAAGACGCTGCAGTTGTCTTCGTGGCGTAGATCCGGAAGTTTACTACTGCACCGTTGTTGCACGTCTGCCCCAGTGATGATGCAGAAGGAGAGCTACGGCGATGATGGCGTCCACATCCAGTTATGTAGATGTTGTCGCGTGTACCAGACCCATCCGCCGCACATCAAGGGTTCTTTGCTCCGTAACCGCCCCGCTGTATTCTTATACAGCTAAAGTCCTAAAGAATCAAGTCTTTCCAGAGCACCCACGAAAACGTCCTCTCGCTTAGGCTGATGTATAGTCTCTGATCTAACAACAGTTCACAAACTATTCGAAAATTAACGCAGTGACGTCATCACGTCTTCATACACAAATGTGTACGAACTGCGGTCGTTACATTCACCCCAACTTATTGAACCCCCGTTTACAAAAACAAAATAGAATACAAACATCATTATAAATTATCAACAAAACACATACATATAAAATGCCTACATTGCTAAATAATAACATCATAGGAAGCCCTAGTGACCACCTGGCAGAAAGCGTCCAATATTCCCAAGCTGATTCAACAGACCTCATACACAAATAAGGAGTCTTGTCCTGGAAGAGTTTTCAAGAAAAAAGGTAGGAGACTGGTCTAGCGAAGAAGACGATAGTATAGCAGATTGATAGAACAGAGCAGGAATGAGAAAGAGCAAATGAGAAAGACAGCGACAGTGGGAATTTAAAGCACTAAATTTCCAGAAAGTGGGGATACTATTTATACTGAAACCCCCGGCACCCCAACGGGGGTATCCACACAAACACACACACGCATAACACACACACATATAACACACGCAAACACACACCTCCACACCCCCACAAGACTTCAATTAAAAGATCTCGCAGACACGGTTGCAAAATTAAGAGCAGATCCACTCGAAATATACAATGTCAAAAAATGGACATAATAATCATAAATAATAATACGAGAACTTATAACGCGCACATATCTCACCACAAGGCGACTGAAGGCGACATGTGTATATACTATTTCAAAGACAAGCTATAATCACAAAATCCTATGCACACACACAGACGTACACACAAACACACACACACACACATACACATAAAACGCCGTCTAAACATAAACACACACGCACACACACACAAGCAACATATACATGTAATACAGTTCTACAGAAACGGTAGTTGCAATGGAATGCGCGCGCGCTGCTTACACTTACAGGTCACGATCTTTGACCTATCAACTCACGTGGCCAGTTAATCCAGCATATGTCCCCAGAGGAAATACCAGACCAGTGTATGTAAGTGTGTGTGCGTGTGTGTGTGCGCGCGTGTGTGCGTGTGTATGTGTGTGGTATCACTGCTTTTCTCGCGTGAAATTGTATTATAGAGTGCAGACAGGATTGCGTCATGTCAACGTTTGTCATTCATGAAATAAACTTTTGTTATTTCTTTATTTCTCCCCCGTTGGGGTGCCGGGGGTTTCAGTATAAATAGTATCCCCACTTTCTGTAAATTTAGTGCTTTAAATTCCTACTGTCGCTGTCTTTCTCATTTGCTCTTTCTCATTCCTGCTCTGTTCTATCAATCTACTATACTATCGTCTTCTTCGCTAGACCAGTCACCTATCTTTTTTCTTGAAAACTCTTCCAGGACAAGACTCCTTATTTGTGTATGAGGTCTGTTGGATCAGCTTGGGAATATTGGACGCTTTCTGCCAGGTGGTCACTAGGGCTTCCTATGATGTTATTATTTAGCAATGTAGGCATTTTATATGTATGTGTTTTGTTGATAATTTATAATGATGTTTGTATTCTATTTTGTTTTTGTAAACGGGGGTTCGATAAATTAGAGTATAGCCTCAGCGTCCCCTGCGTGGGATGTCTTTATTGTAAAGTGACTGGCTGGTGGAGAGCTTTCAGTTTTCCCACTAGGGTTGTTTCAGCAGATCTTTGATGCGGATCAGGGGTTGTCCGGTCCTGATTTGGCTCGGAAGAGTCCGCTGGACCTAAAGCAATAATCATGTAATGTAATGTAATTTCTTTATTTTTTTTAAATTCCTATTTATTTATTTATCTTCTCCGTTTTATTATTTTTTTGGTATTTATTTATCTTTTTACTTATTAATTTCTTATCTTTTTTTAATTGAATTGAATGATCTTTTTATTTATTTATTTATTTATTTATTTATTTATTTATTTATTTATTTATTTATTTATTCACTTATTAACATGGATACAATCTTATGAACATGTTGCCTTTCAGGGCGATTTGTTCTCGCTTTTCACGGGCGAACTAAATAGCCACACAATTTTATGAACTTTTTTTTTACTTCCGACGTATTTTTCTGCGACGTTTCTCATCTTTCAAATCTTGGCCTTGAACAGCAGTAGTAGTACACGAGAAGGGAACAAATCTCACTGTGGGTGAAATCATCTACGTCGCTTTTATAACCATAGTACTGTTCGGTAGTTCAGAACGCACCATGGTCTGAACCAACATACTGGCAATTCTGCCAAACTTTGTTGATACAGTTTTTGTGATACCAAAGTTTGTTTTGTTTTAACCCTCCCTGTCACGTGTGTTCTCTCGATCTTCAGCTTTCTTTATCTGTGAAAAAGCAACCTAACATGAGCACGGTACAAATTACGATATTGCTGGCTGTTTTGGGTGAGTACCATATTTATATATATAATTAATTATGTTCAAGTTTAATGGCATTACACTGAAAAGAGATCCTATTTTGGCAGACACCGAAGGCATATTTTGTTTCAGATGAATACTGATTCTTACTTATATTAAAGTCCGGCAGCGCCATGTTTATCGGAACATACATATAAATTTTTTTTAAATGGCAATCCATTCAAATTTCTTTCCAGACACTCGCACACTTAGCTAGAGATCACCATTTTCAAAATCTTTTAAGTTTCGTGGCAATGTTGTGACTCGGCTTTATGTTAAGGAAGCAAAATGAAAAGCGTGGAATGACAGGCCACTATCAGCATTCAAAAAACATGATCAAACTCGGTTCGTCCAGTTTTGAGATAAGGCGCAAAACTTGTTTATGATATAATTGACCTTTAAAAATGAAGAATATAGGTCTATGACATTAAAAAAAGTTCAGTGGTGTTTAAAATATTTGCATTGTAAAAAAAATAATCAAAATAGATCTGATTAATTGGCCATGTAGATTATAATTTTATTAAATGCCCAAAATAAACAACATCGGTACAGCCGTCCGTCTGTGAGATGACGACATGTTTAGCGAACACATTTACCTCAACGACCCCTATGTCTGGTTGGTTGGCCATGTAGATTATAATTTTATTAAATGCCCAAAATAAACAAAATCGGTACAGCCGTCTGTGAGATCACATGTTAAGCGAACACATTTACCTCAACTACCCTTACTCCCCTCTCCACCCTCCCTTCCTCCGTGGGGGTGCCGGGGGTTTCAGTATAAATAGTATCCCCACTTTCTGGAAATTTAGTGCATTAAATTCCCACTGTCGTTGTATTTCTCATTTGTTCTTTCTTATTCCTACCCTGTTCTATCAATCTGCTATACTATCTTCTTCTTCGCTAGACCAGTCACCTACCTTTTTTCTTGAAAACTCTTCCGGGACAAAACTCCTCATTTGTTTGTGAGATCTGTTGTATCAGCTTGAGAATATTGGACGCTTTCTGCCAAAAATGGTCACTATGATGTTATTATTTAGCAATGTAGGCATTTTATATGTACGTGTTTTTTTTAATATATTTTATCATGACGTTTATATTCTATTTTATTTTTGTAAACGGGGGTTTGATAAATTAGAGTATAGCCTCAGCGTCCCCTGCGTGGGATGCCTTAATTGTAAAGTGACCGGCTGGTGGATTGCCTTCATTGTTACCACTGGGGTTGTTTCAGCAGATCTTTTATGCGGATTAGGGGTGAGTCCTCTTTCAGCCAAGTTTTGGTCTTGATTTTGTGATCCTGGTTCGGCTCTTTGCAGTCCGCTGGACCCTGTATGCAATGAATAACAAATTAACTAACTAACCTCAGCGACCTTTACTTTTCTGGTAGACCAAGTAATTTTAATGGCACGACAAGTTGGCCTCTAACCTAGATAATGTTTTTATGGAGTATTATTATTATTATTATTATTATTATTATTATTATTATTATTATTATTATTATTATTATTATTATTATTATTATTATTATTATTATTATTATTAAGCCTATTATTATTATTGGGTATTTGTTTAGCGCACATAGTTCGCCGTTCTTGGCGACTCAAGGCGCTGGCCGATACTGGATCTAACTCAAGCCGCCCGAGGCGCCAACTAGTGTGGTCTAAATCCGTTCAGTGCTTCTTGAGATACGTCGCGCGACGGTCCGACGGACATGTGGTTCGCTCTGTTACCTGACTTGTTCAAGGTATTTCCAACGTGTTTATGTGTGTTGAATTTACGTAACCCAGTTAACCTAGGCCTACATGTATAACAAAAACATGTTATAACAGTTTGTCGAACTTTGCCAACCATTAACTATATTATATGTTAAAATGTTCATAAGTCGCTCGTACCCGGCTGCTCCTAGAGATGTGAAGATGTTTTAGTCTTTTCTGACGTGCGTCTTTTATAATAGACTTCCATACCAATTCACTGCTTTGTTGATAGTGAGGACATTACAGAGTGGGCCTTTGGTATCTTTGTTTATTATTTTTTTTACAAACGATGTTATGATTGTGTCTCTAACACGTAATACTTGTGAAATAATGATGACGATGATGATGATAATGACGATGATGATGACGATGATGATAGACTTCTAACGCGCAGCACAACTCCACGATGGCGATATTCTTAGAGTGCTTAAACTGAGCATAATAACATATAATAATTTATAGCCTATACGCAAAACAGCTTGATAAATGATGATGATGATGATGATGATGATGATGATGATGATGATGATGATGATGATGATGATGACGATGACGATGACGATGATGACGACGATGACGATGTTGATGTGACAGAGGTAGCACTATGCCAGCCTCACGGCGGAGCCGCCACTGGCCCGATGTGTTTCGAGTGTGGAGGCCGCCATGGGCACTACCCAGCATGCCTCACCAAGCATCTGCAGTGCCACGCTGGTGAGGTGAGGAGGACAATGACGGCAATACGTATTGTATAGTAGCTTACTGAATATGAACTTGCGCTATTCTCATACATATTCAAGAAGAGGCTGCATTGCTTTTTAACAACAGGGTAGCGAATGACAAGGTCGGATGACATGGATGAAATGGAAATCAGACAACACCTACTAGATAAAAACACACAGTAAACTATAACCCACTCATACACAAATTCACACATGCACACACACATAAACACACACACACACACACAAAGGCATGCGCACGCACGTACACGCACACGCGCTTTCACACACACGCAAAACTTAGTGGGGATGATAATATATTTTATGGTGGTCATTTTGATGATGATGATTATGATGATGATGATGATGAGGAGGAGGAGGATTGTGGGGGTGGGGGTGGGGATATTCTGCTGGAAGTGCTGCTTGTTGAAATGCATGATGAAAATAATTATGACTATAATATTATATATCCTGGACTTCGTTATATCCCAGGTTACCCTTAAGCTGTTTCAATTGTATTGCATTTTCAGACGTGTTTGATCGACTACTACTATAACCACGAGCACGTGATGGTGGTGGAAGCAAAATGTCAAATGGCAACGGTGCGTGCAGTAGAATCCGCTTACTTTATTGGTCGTAGCATCTGTATAATAATTTGTTGTATAAATATTAGCAGAATGCCACAAATGGTTGTTTTTTTAAATAAATAATTATATGAATTGGTCTTATATTGCGTATTTAACAGATCAAGGAACTGCTCAATGCGCTGGACCGTTGTAAGACCCTGTTTGGATGACATATCACCCTCTGGGTTTACTAGTTGATTAAGACTTGATTCACTACAGCCTTTTGCTAATGTAGGGTCAATACTACTACTACTATTACTACTACTACTACTACTACTACTGCTATTACTACTACTACTACTACTACTACTACTACCAATAATAATAATAATAATAATAATTATTATTATTATTATTATTATTATTATTATTATTATTATTATCATTATTATTATTGTTGTTGTTGTTATTATTATTATTGTTGTTGTTGTTGTTGTTATGTGCATGTTACAGGAGTGCCACAGGCACATAACGGCCAGGCAATGTGTCACAGGTGGTGCCGAGTTTGAAGGCCTGTGTATCTTTTGCTGTAGTACCAGCACTTGCATGTACGACAGCTTGCACCTCATCGACCCTTCCTACAGTAAGTGTTCATCCCAGTGGGCATGAGAGCTGGATCACATGTACCAACGATGGAGAGAAGAGGTGAACAGCATCTTGCAAGCGGAAGTGTATATAGTCATTCATAAATTTATGAGTGTTCAATTTCCCTTAAACACTTTCCCAACCGCGCTGAAGGCGTAATTCATCATTGTTTTCCCTTGCTCGTCCCATTTCATATAGCCCTTGAATGTCTGTCAATGCCCGGCACGTGAGGACAAAGACATTTTATCACAGACGCTAGTATAATTACAGAACCACAGACTTTTGTGAAGACAAAACCATAGACGTTTGTATAGATAGATACACAGACGTTTGTACAGACAGAACTACAGGCGTTTGCACAGACAGAACTAACAATAGACATTTGTGCAGACAGAACCACAGACGTTTGCGCAGACAGAACCACATGCGTTTGTACAGACAGTAACATAGACACAGATATGTGTATAGGCTGAAACACAGACGTTTGTACAGAGAGAAAAACTGACGTTTGTACAGACCAAAACACAGCTGTTTGAACAGACAGAACCACAGACGTTTGTGCACATATTTGTTTGTGTACATATTTAAAGTACATGGACATAGCATAGCAGAATATGGACATTCTGTAGACATGGTTCTATATCATCCAAATGTTACTGACGTTGTGAAAGTTAGATACCAGATAGACTACATCATGGTCAAGAAACGCTTCAGATCAAGCATCAACATTGGCAGAACACGCACTTTTCCAGGAGCAGATATCGGAAGTGACCGCGATCTCGTGATGATGTCTATCCGGCTCCACTTGAAGAGAGTAAATACAGCAAAGTGCACTAGACTGAGGTTCGACCTGGACAAACTGCAAGACCCGGGGGTTGCAGAACTATTTCAGGCCACAATTGGATGGAAATTTGCACCACTGCTCATTTTGGGCGCTGGTGAAGTAGATGTCAACACCATGACCACCACCTTCAACTCAGCTGTGACAGATGCCGCCACTGAGATCCTTGGCAAGCACCGCATCTCCATCTTCCTATATGCTTGCGAAGCATGGTCCCTCACAGCAGATCTCCAACGAAGAATACAAAGCATGGAGATGAGGTGCTACAGAAGACTTCTGGGCATTTCCTATACCCAACACATCACCAACGACGAAGTCCGACAGACCATCACACAAGCCATTGGACAACACGATGACCTGCTCACAGTGGTGAAGAAACGGAAACTCCGAGGGTATGGCCACGTCACCAGATCATCAGGCCTTGCAAAGACCATTCTGCAAGGCACGGTGCAAGGAGGTAGAAGAAGAGGAGACCGAAAAAGAGGTGGGAGAATGGACTGGTTTGACACTGAGCGAAGCCATTAGGGCTGCTGAGGACAGAGAAAGATGGAGTACGCTGGTTAAACGATCATCTATTGTGCCCCTACGACCTCCGGGTTACGGGACAGGATAGGATAGGATCACAAGTATATCAACTAACAAGTTAGTATGTCGTATTGCCCCTAGTCGAAGTGCGGTGGTCCCGTTGCCATTGGTTTTAGCCAAAAGCTGAGACGGGGGTATCCCAAACCTAAAAATAGAATAGAGAATTCTGGGAAATCTGATAACTAGCTACGGCTGCAGTCGTGGTCGCCATTTCTCGCGAAGATGTGCTGGCTGAAATTAAACGAAAGTTGGGAGAGGAACTGCATATTTCTGGTAGTGAACAAAGGCTTTGCTCAATTATCGAAGGAGAACACGATGGATTTATAGAAACATGCACACATGTATGTGAGCTCAGTGCAGGCGATCGTGAGTCTCAGTGAACGATTGATCGCCATTGTCGTCGATTCAGCTGATCAGATCGCTTCGATGTGATGGTTCATTTATCGCTTGAATCACACTGTATAATGCACATGCAAGTTCTGTCAAAGATATGATGATTTGAGCATATGTTCGATTCCGTACCGATTGGAAGGTGGGGTGGAAAAATTCAATCATGGTGATGATCAATCCTATTTTGCAATGGTGGTTAGGCCTACTTTATTGTGTATGGTCACGGGTACTTACCTTTTGTAGTTTGTGTGCTTTTTGTCCTGTCGGCCTTGAGTGTTTGCGTCGCCTTGGCTCGTTGTACTTTGTTGTGGTCTCGCTCTCTTTTGATTTTTGAAAGCAAATTCAAATTGCATTGTTATCCAGCAGCATGCGAGGTCAAATTAGACGAAATCAGATCTAACCAATCTTCTTGTTACGCCATTTTGCGTGTGTCTCGTGTGCCATGCACCAGTCGCGAAGAGTCCTGCCGACGTCATTTCAGAAAAGGATTTCCCTACCCATAATTCCCCTGGGTTTTGAAGTTTCTAAAAAATTATTTTAGGCCGACGACGCTCTATGGAGCACAAAGCATGTAAAGGGAAGCAACCGGTTGTACGCGCACGTCGACAGAGCCATAGAAGGGAGATACTAACTTGTTAGTTGATATACTTGTGATAGGATATAAAAGTTATTGGTAAATCTCCTGTTGTTAGACTTTTATAGACTGTTTGTTTTGAAATTATGTTTTGAAAAAGTTAAAGTGTTTTAAAAGTTACATTTTCAATGTCTAATATCACCTAACTGTGTGAACAGACATTAAATTAAAGATTGATTGATTGATTGATTGATTAAGACGTTTGTGCAGACAGAAACATAGATACAGACGTTGTTACAGACAGAAACACGGACACAGACGTTTGTGCAGACAGAAACATAGATAACAGACAGAAACACGGACACAGATGTTTGTACAGACAGAACCACTTGTGTTTGTACAGGCAGAACCACAGACGTTTGTACAGACAGAACTAACCTATCCTATCCTATCCTGTCCCGTAACTCGGAAGTCGTAGGGGCACCACAGATGATCGTTTAACCAGCATACTCCATCTTTCTGTCCTCAGCAGCCCTGATGGCTTCGCTCAGTGTCAAACCAATCCATTCTCGAATGTTGTCCTCCCACCTCTTTTTCGGTCTCCCTCTTCTTCTACCTCCTTGCACCGTGCCTTGCAGAATGGTCTTTGCAAGGCCTGATGATCTGGTGACGGGGCCATCCCCTCGGAGTTTCCGTTTCTTCACCACTGTGAGCAGGTCATCGTTTTGTCCAATGGCTTGTGTGATGGTCTGTCGGACTTCGTCGTTGGTGATGTGTTGGGTATAGGAATTGCCCAGAAGTCTTCTGTAGCACCTTAGTTAGTTAAATATATTAACGTCCCCGGACACATAAGCGTATGAGGGACGATTATACACTGTAGCACCTCAGCTCATCTTCATGCTTTGTATTCTTCGTTGTAGATCTGCTGTGAGGGTCCATGCTTCGCAAGTATATAGGAAGATGGAGATGACAAGGGAGCGCAGCAGTCATAGATGTTTTTACAGACAGATAGACAGACGTTTATACAAATTTATTTAACCACAGACGTTTATACAGACAGAACCACAGACGTTTGTACAGGCAGAAACACGGACGTTGTACAAACAGAAAAACGGACGTTTGAACATTATATTACCCTACATTACATGATTATTGCTTTAGGTCCAGCGGACTCTTCCGAGCCAAATCAGGACAAGTAGGGACGTTTGAACAGACAGAAACATAGACACAGACGTTTGTATAGGCTGAAACACAGACGTTTGTACTGAGAGAACAACAGACGATTGTACAGACAGAACTAACCACAGATGTTTGTACAGACAGAACTAACCACAGATGTTTGTACAGACAGAACCACAGACGTTTGTACAAACAGAAACTTGGACGCTTGAAAAGACAAAAACACGGACGTTTGTACAGACAGAAACGCCGACGTTTGTCCAGACAGAGACAAGATATATGTTTGATTGGGGCCGCACCCTTTTACATGTATGTAGATCGATTAGCTTCCTTCATTGATTGCATTGATCTGACTTTTCCCATTCTACATTTTGTAATAATAGCTCTGGCAGTATGCAGTCACGAAGAAAGTCATCTTCGGTTCCTGCGAAGTGTCCGCCGAACCAACAACAGATAAATATGGAAATAACTCATAAATCCTGACCTTGCGGCTAGGGACCCCTTCATTAAACGTCGTGTTTTGTGATTGTAAGGTCAAGTCACGTGCAACGCAACCATCCCCGCAGTAATGATGAGACCACCCATTTACGCTTTCTTCGACAGGTTCAGCGGCACCTCCACATTCCACAACGGTGACCTCAAAGGCACCGACCCACACAACAGTACCAATGACTCCAGGAGGGATGCTTTCGTGCACTCAACTGTCCCCGCTCCCATGTGAAAACATTATCCCGCTCTGTCCCCTCGTCGACTGCCCAGACATCTGCAACCCTTGCTGTGAGTAGGAGTTATGGTATGGAGCGGAATAACACAGAGAAAGTCTCAATGGAAATGATTCCAGCGTGTGCTTCGGGCGGTCCGAGTTATCATCCTGT
>CM072527.1:1203372-1410872 GCA_036898135.1 Oncomelania hupensis
CTCTTTCTTCAATCAAATCACTAAAATCAGTCTTACCAATAAAATCCAACCAACAACACAAAACAAGACGACATAATTTATATGCGATAAAACAAACCAACATCATGTACAAATAGAAACGTGTTGACCATTGCATACTTTAAAAATCTCTTTGAAAGGTATTGAACCAAAATATCTTTCTCTTTCATCAAGCAGATCAGCACATTCAGACATGAAATGGCGAACAGAAAAGGATTGATCACATGCAAAAGCATCATGGTGGTTCTTCTTCTTTTAGAAGGAAACTGTGGGTGACATAAGTATGCCCAATATGAAGGCCAGACAGAGCTGTTTTTTCTTTGCGAGTGGATGCAAAGTTAGGCAAAGAAGATGACAAATCGGGAAGAATTTGAAATAATTTCTTATTGATATGGTTAGACCAGTCAGTCTACCACAGCCGTTTACAATAAGATCCAGCACCTAAACAGATAGGAAAAGGATTACAACGAGAAGAAGGATGAGAAGGAAGAAGAAGAAGAAGAAGAAGAAGAAGAAGAAGAAGAAGAAGAAGAAGAAGAAGAAGAAGAAGAAGAAGAAGAAGAATAAGAAGAAGAAGAAGAAGAAGAAGAAGAAGAAGAAGAAGAAGAAGAAGAAGAACAACAAGAACAAGAAGAAGAACAAGAACAAGAACAAGAACAAGAACAAGAAGAACAAGAAGAAGAACAAGAACAAGAAGAACAAGAACAAGAAGAAGAACAAGAACAAGAAGAAGAAGAAGAACAAATAAGAAAAATGAGGAGGAGAAGAAGAAGAAGATAATGATGTTGTTATATTTTTTTGTTCATTTTAATTAATGTATTTTAATTCATGTTAATCTATATATAATTTAATATGTTATCGAATATCACAGATGTGAATAGAGGTTAAATAAAATAAAATAAGAAAGAAAGAAAGAAAAAGAAGAAGAAGAATAACAACAAGATTGTGGTGGTGGTGGTGGAGGTGATGATGATGATGACGATGATGATCATGACCGTGATGATCATGATGATGATGATGATGACGACGACAATGATAATGACAACGACGATGATGATGATGATGATGATGATGATGATGATGATGATGATGATGATGATGATGATGATGATGATGATGATGATGATGATGGTGATGATGACGACGATGACGATGATGATGATGATGATGATGATGATGATGATGATGATGATGATGATGATGATGATGATGATGATGATGATGATGATGAACGTCGCCGATACACACCTGGGAGGATTGTTTAAGGTGTAGGAGTGGGAGGGAAGGGCATTAAAACGGGAGCTTGAAAGGACGCCCCATCTACACATACCACTCCCCACCCTTCTCATCACCCCTCACCTCCCGCCTCCCACCTTTACCACTGTATTTAATAGGCCTACATGTTGTTGTTGTTGTTTATTATGTTTCAGTGATCCCGGCCACCACACCACAACCAACAATCCCTCAATAAAGTGTGTCATTGTTGCCGTCGCTGATGCTGTTGTTTTTGTTGTTGTTATTGGTGTTGTTGCTGCTGCTGATAATGATGATCTCTCTCTTTCACTCTCTCTCTTAGTCTCTTGTGTTTGTGTCTGTCTTTATCTCTGTCTCTGTCTCAGTCTTTGTCTGTCTGTCTGTCTGTCTGTCTGTCTGTCTCTCTCTCTCTCTCTCTCTCTCTCTCTCTCTCTCTCTCTCTCTCTCTCTCTCTCTCTTGTGTGGTAGTACAGACGAAAGGTTGGGTTTCTGATAAGTCAGCGTACATTTGAAAATACATTTGAATGTCTTGCCACCTTGTTTTTAATTGTATGGTAAATTTGTGGCGTGTGTGGGTGTGTGTGTGTGTATGTGTGTGTGTGTGTGTTCAATTGTACGTAATATCCGTTCAATATTTTTTCTCCTTCTAAAGAACCACCCCGTGGCCGCGAGGAATACCAAAGGAACATGACTGATGATAACTTTGACAACACCGGAAGTGTGGTTGATTTCAGCCTCAGTGTTGAGGTATAAATAAATAAATAAAAATTAATGTGATGTACGCTATTTCACAAAAATGTGTCATTCTCCGTTCTTTGTTTGGAGGGGTTAGTTTGTGTGTGGGTGTGTGGGTGTGTGTGTAGGTGTGTGTGTTGCGTGTGTGTGTGCTGGGCACACTTACACAGTGTTATCTGGACAAATCAGTGAACATCTACATAACTTGTATTGACATGCCTACTTGTTTTGACGTCAGAACAATGATCCGTTAGGGTTAGGGCTGGGTTAGGGTTAGTGTTCGAACACTGCAAAGTACTTAAAAATGGGGACGAAATATGACCCATTGTCAGCACAACGTATGAGGCGTTTCGGGAAAGTCATGATAATACTGTGTAACCTCGGCTGTGTGCGTGTGTGTGTGTGTCTTTATGTGTGCCTGTCTTTGTGTGTGCGCGTCTGTGCGCGCGCGTATGTTGTTGCGTCGGTTTCAGTTCAACGCTGCGACGACGACGACGATGATGATGATCTTGATGATGAGGAAGAAGAAGAAGAAGAAGAAGAAGAAGAAGATGATGATGATGATGATGATGATGATGATGATGATGATGATGATGATGATAATAATGATGATGGATGATGGTTGATGATGATGATGGAGGATGATGATGGATGATGGTTGATGATGGGGATGGATGAGGAGGATGAGGATGATGATGGATGATGGTTGATGATGAGGATGGATGAGGATGAGGATGATGATGTCCACTTCTAACGCGCAGGTATTCATCCCGAAGCATGCTTGTTGCGCATAAGGAGACCATTAGAAAACGAAAACGATAGGACAGCGAATGTCCGATGGGACAAGGGTTAATGGAATTGACCATAGACACTCTCTATGAATAGTTAATCAGCATCAGATGTTACGAAATCGGCGACGATGACGACCATTATGATGAGGAGGAGGAGGAGGAGGAGGAGGGCGGCGATCTGTAACCAAAATACACGCTCATGGGTTTTTTTTGTTTTGTTTTGTTTTGTTTTGCTTTGTTTTCATGTCATCATTCTTATCTCAAAAGCTGCTCAAGGCGCTGGTCGATACAGGATCTCACTCAAGCCGCCGGAGACGCCCACCTGCAACCTTTGGGCGCATAGTCTGACGGCCAGACCACTGAGCACAATCCTGGGCGACCGGGGATGGGGAGAAAGGACCTAGTGCCTGCTGGGTGTATTGGAGTAGTACGTGGGTAGATTAGTGTCCCCGGACACATAGCGAATAGGGGACTGGGCACACACGTTACGTTACGTGGGTAGAGTAGAGTCCCCGGACACATAGCGTATAGGGGACTGGGCACACACGTTACGTTACGTGGGTAGATTAGAGTCCCCGGACACATAGCGTATAGGGGACTGGGCACACACGTTACGTTACGTGGGTAGATTAGCGTCCCCGGACACATAGCGTATAGGGGACTGGGCACACACGTTACGTTACGTGGGTAGATTAGAGTCCCCGGACACATAGCGTATAGGGGGCTGGGCACACACGTTACGTTACGTGGGTAGATTAGCGTCCCCGGACACATAGCGTATAGAAGACTGGGCACACACGTTACGTTACGTGGGTAGATTAGCGTCCCCGGACACATAGCGTATAGGGGACTGGGCACACACGTTACGTTACGTGGGTAGATTAGAGTCCCCGGACACATAGCGTATAGGCTACTTGGCACACACGTTACGTTACGTGGGTAGATTAGAGTCCCCGGAAACATAGCGTATAGGGGACTGGGCACACACGTTACGTTACGTGGGTAGATTAGAGTCCCCGGACACATAGCGTATAGAGGACTGGGCACACACGTTACGTTACGTGGGTAGATTAGAGTCCCCGGACACATAGCGTATAGGGGACTGGGCACACACGTTACGTTACGTGGGTAGATTAGAGTCCCCGGACACATAGCGTATAGGGGACTGGGCACACACGTTACGTTACGTGGGTAGATTAGAGTCCCCGGACACATAGCGTATAAGGGACTGGGTACACACGTTACGTTACGTGGGTAGATTAGAGTCCCCGGACACATAGCGTATAGGGGACTGGGCACACACGTTACGTTACGTGGATAGATTAGAGTCCCCGGACACATAGCGTATAGGGGACTGGGCACACACGTTACGTTACGTGGGTAGATTAGCGTCCCCGGACACATAGCGTATAGGGGACTGGGCACACACGTTACGTTACGTGGGTAGATTAGAGTCCCCGGACACATAGCGTATCCCTAGGGGACTGGGCACACACGTTACGTTACGTGGGTAGATTAGAGTCCCCGGACACATAGCGTATAGGGGACTGGGCACACACGTTACGTTACGTGGGTAGAGTAGAGTCCCCGGACACATAGCGTATAGGGGACTGGGCACACACGTTACGTTACGTGGGTAGATTAGAGTCCCCGGACACATAGCGTATAGGGGACTGGGCACACACGTTACGTTACGTGGGTAGATTAGAGTCCCCGGACACATAGCGTATAGGGGACTGGGCACACACGTTACGTTACGTGGGTAGATTAGAGTCCCCGGACACATAGCGTATAGGGGACTGGGCACACACGTTACGTTACGTGGGTAGATTAGAGTCCCCGGACACATAGCGTATAGGGGACTGGGCACACACGTTACGTTACGTGGGTAGATTAGAGTCCCCGGACACATAGCGTATAGGGGACTGGGCACACACATTACGTTACGTGGGTAGATTAGAGTCCCCGGACACAGCGTATAGGGGACTGGGCACACACGTTACGTTACGTGGGTAGATTAGAGTCCCCGGACACATAGCGTATAGGGGACTGGGCACACACATTACATTACGTGGGTAGATTAGAGTCCCCGGACACAGCGTATAGGGGACTGGGCACACACGTTACGTTACGTGGGTAGATTAGAGTCCCCGGACACATAGCGTATAGGGGACTGGGCACACACATTACGTTACGTGGGTAGATTAGAGTCCCCGGACACATAGCGTATAGGGGACTGGGCACACACGTTACGTTACGTGGGTAGATTAGAGTCCCCGGACACATAGCGTATAGGGGACTGGGCACACACGTTACGTTACGTGGGTAGATTAGAGTCCCCGGACACAGCGTATAGGGGACTGGGCACACACGTTACGTTACGTGAGTAGATTAGAGTCCCCGGACACATAGCGTATAGGGGACTGGGCACACACGTTACGTTACGTGGGTAGATTAGAGTCCCCGGACACATAGCGTATAGGGGACTGTGCACACACGTTACGTTACGTGGGTAGATTAGAGTCCCCGGACACATAGCGTATAGGGGACTGGGCACACATTCGCTCTCACACACACACACACTTCTACCACAGGCGCCTAAACTAAGGAGAAAGGATCGTCGATATCATGGGGGTAGATACGTGCTACTGCTACCCCACAGGCGCTTGTATCAGGACACGCGAGCGCCTGAATGATGATGATGATGATGATGATGATGATGATGATGATGATGATGATGATGATGATGATGATGATGATGATGATGATGATGATGATGATGATGTCGATGATTATGATGATGATGATGATGATGATGATAATGATCAGGAAGAGGAAGAGGGGGAGATGATGGTGGTGGTGGTGATGATGATGACGATGATGAAGATGATGTTGATGGTGATGAAGATGATCCCAATCACCACGTATCTCTCTCACCCAATCATAAACACACACGCACACACTCACACGCACACACACACACACTCACACACAACCTTGTAATAACGCCGTTGTGGTTACTTTCATGAAACTCTACATACGTTACTTTGACATTTTACAAATTTGTCCATTTTTTGAAGCTATCCCTAACTCTAACCCTAACCCTTAACCTAATCCTAAGCCTAACACAGCCCTAACCCTAATGGAACACTGTTTTGACGTCAAAATAACGGGGTCCGTCAAAAGAAAGTACGTAGAGGTTCAAGTGTATGTCAGAATAAAGGCTTCTACCTAGCCACTCACCCACCCACCCACCCACACACACACACACACACACACACATAAAACGCCGTCTAAACATAAACACACACGCATACACACACAAGCAAACACACACTCACATGCAGGCTCTCACTCCTACTTCTCCTTCCCACCTCCCACCCCATTCTTCCATACTCCGGTTTCCTCTGCCCTCCCTTCAATTATGGTATTGAATGCAGTCAATTTACCACATTTTTTCAAAAATTAAAAAAAATCGGTTTCTCTTCCGTCTTCTAATAGCGATCTCCCTGCCTTTACACCACATGTTTGAGTGATAGATGTGTTTGTTGAGTGGGTGAAACATGTGAGCGTGTGGGTTGGTACAGATAGTCGTCATTTGAGCTTGATTGTTAATTTGGGGAACAGCGCGTATGTTGCATCCAGTATAATTATTATGGTGGAGGTTTGGGTCGGGGTGCTCGAACTATTAAAATACTTATGTGAATTCGCTCACATGATTTTTGTTTACATTATTATATTGGTTATAATTAATTATAAACATCAAGCAAGTTGTACTTGTAGTTGCATTACTACAATTGTTAACGATAGAGCTTTTAATTTTTTTTTTAGCGCTATAGAATAGATACAATAATTATTATTATTTGTGCCACTACAGAAAGCTTTTCTGTGCGATGAAGGTCAAAAGCAATATAAAAATATTGTTACAATGAGTGACCAGTTGAAAAAATACAACGACCCTTTGTGTAGATTCTTTATTTGAGGTAGTAAAGATGTGTTGTATTGCATCTTGATGAGGTATGAAGTATGCTGCTACTTTTACCGATTTTCAGCGAAACTGGAACATTTATTTAGCATACGCCATGTCGATCTTAAATGCCTTTCAAACTTTAAAAACAAAAACAAAAGGTCTGAGGCTACTGACTGTGAAATAATGATTTTGCTGTCTCCAGGGTGTCGGTGTAGCAGGGCAATGCCATGAACGCCATGTATACTTGCGTTTATTCTTCTTCTTCTTCTTCTTGTTGACTACCACCTTCATCGTTGTGAAGATTACGTAGACATAATGGGGTTTTGCGCTTAGGTATATTGGCTATTGAACTTGAAATTTGAGAAAACGCTGCCCGGGTGACCAGCTTGTGGGGTCAGGGATAGGGGGTGTGGGGTGGAGGAGGGGAGGGGAGGGGAGGAGGAGGGCTAGATCCGGGATTTAAACTCTTCCAGAGTTTGGCTGCAAACAGCTTCTTCTGGGAGAGCATTCCACTCGGCAATGGTGCGTGGAAAAAAGGTTTGTTGCCTGTATGCAGTTCTGCAGGAAGGCAGCAGGTACTGCTCAGCGTGCGTCTGACGGGTATTCTTCAGGGGCGGGGCAGGTGTGGGTTTCCTTGAGGACGTGATTACTGTTAAACCTTTGTGCTGCTTGTAGAACAGGCAGAGTCTGGCTTGGCGGCGGCGATCCTGGAGTGTGGGCCATTGTAGATTTTCAAGCATTTCAGCCACACTTGAAGTCAGGCGATAGCGACGCACAACCCATCTGGCGGCACGGCGCTGTACCGCTTCAATGCGCTGGATATCCTTGCTGGTATGAGGGTCCCACACTGGGCACGCGTATTCCAGGATAGGGCGGATGAGTGAGATGCACGCTTGGCGCTTGATCTTCTGGCAGCCGATTTTGAGATTTCTTCTCAAAAAAACCAAGTGTTTTGTTGGCCTTGTTGATTACGCTGGTGATGTGGGTGTCCCACTGTAGATTGCTCTCAATGGTGACCCCCAGGTACTTGGCTTTGTCAACTGTAGGTAGAGTGTGGCCGTGGAGGTGGTATGCACAAGGCAGAGGCTTCCTTTTCCTCGTGACACGGAGTGTCTGACACTTGTCAGGATGGAAGCACATGAGCCACCGTTGCTCCCACTCTGCCAGTTGGTTGAGGTCATCTTGTAGGATGGACTGATCAGCAGTGGAGTTGACCGTTTTATGGCACATAGTGTCGTCAGCGAATAGCCGGGTTGTTGATTTCACCTTTTCTGGGAGGTCGTTAATGTATAGTACAAAGAGGCTTGGGCCCAATACGGATCCCTGAGGCACTCCAGACTCCACAGGAACAGGACCTGAGACAGCCCCGTCCACCACTACGCGCTGCTGCCTATCAGCAAGGAAGGCCTCTATCCAGCCGAGCACTTTACCGGTGATGCCATAATGGCCGAGCTTGTGGATTAGGAGCGAGTGACACACCTTGTCAAAGGCCTTGGAGAAGTCCATTATTAGGGCGTCTGTTTGCTTCCCCCTTTCAAGGTCATCCGAAAGTTCATCCACAAGCCCAACAAGCAAAAGGTGGTAGAACTTGTAATAATAATTATTATATCTAGGCTTATATGTATTTGTTATGTATTTGTCAGATCAGAAATTAGCTGAATAAACCATTGTTTAAACCAATATTAATTTTGAGTCCGATCAGTCCAAGTGCGATGCGAAGTGCTTCTCGGGCTGTGTGGATTCTTTTGGAAGGACAACTTGTCCTGTTATGTTTTTGTCCTGCAAGCTTAGGCTATATAGAAAAGGATCAGAGACAGAGAGAGGACTATAGAGGTGATGATGTTAGGGGATGGGGAGAAGTAACCTAGTGCGTGCTGGGTGTATTTGTGTAGTCGGCGCTTACCCGTCTTGCCAGGATCTTTAAATTCCACGCGATGGAGTGCATACGTACACTGACTAGACCTCGGTTTATACACCCATCAAAAGGAATAGGGGCGTAGTGTCTCATGGTAATTTTTATTTTATTTTATTTATTTTTAATTAATTAATTAATTAATTTTTATTTAGTAGTAGTAGTAGTAGTAGTAGTAGTAGTAGTAGTGTTTCTTCCTTTATTTTTGTGTGTGTTTTTCTCTCTTCTTGTATTTATTTATTTATTTACTACATTACGAGGACATCTGATGCATCACGTGTTAAAAATTAGGCTGGTCTTCGATCTTGTGTTATTTATCTCTGAATAACCTTACAGGGGAAATATCAAGATTTAAAAAAAAGAATGTTTGTTTGAATGCGTGTACAGACAAGACCTCGGTTTATAATCTCATCCCAATGCATTCTTTCCTAAAAGAACTGTTTGGTTAGTTGGTTGGTTGGTTGTTGTTGTTGTTGTTGTTGTTGTTGTTGTTGTTGTTGTTTTACCATGCAGGATATACTGATAGGATAATTGTTAAAGTTCT
Source organism: Oncomelania hupensis (assembly GCA_036898135.1). Classification (NCBI taxonomy): domain Eukaryota; kingdom Metazoa; phylum Mollusca; class Gastropoda; order Littorinimorpha; family Pomatiopsidae; genus Oncomelania; species Oncomelania hupensis. The sequence continues at coordinate 1,212,597 of CM072527.1, forward strand.
TATATATATATTTAGTACCCCCGTTGGGGTGCCGGGGGTTTCAGTATAAATAGTATCCCCACTTTCTGGAAATTTAGCGCTTTAAATTCCCACTGTCGCTGTCTTTTTCATTTTGCTCTTTCTCGTTCCTGCTCTGTTCTATCAATCTGCTATACTATCTTCTTCTTCGCTAGACCAGTCATCTACCTTTTTTCTTGAAAACTCTTCCGGGACAAGACTCCTTGTTTGTGTATGAGGTCTGTTGGATCAGCTTGGGAATATTGGACGCTTTCTGCCAGGTGGTCATTAGGGCTTCCTATGATGTTATTATTTAGCAATGTAGGCATTTTATATGTATGTGTTTGGTGATAATTTATAATGATGTTTGTATTGTATTTTGTTTTTGTAAACGGGAGTTCGATAAGTTGGGGTGAAGCCTCAGCCGTCCCCTGCGTGGGATGTCTTTATTGTAAAGTGACTGGCTGGTGGAGAGCTTTCGGTTTTACCACTAGGGTTGTTTCAGCAGATCTTTTATGCGGATCGGGGGTTGTCCGGTCCTGATTTGGCTCGGAAGAGTCCGCTGGACCTAAAGCAATAATAATGTAATGTAATCTATATATATAAATTGCTTAGCCGGAAGTCCTTCTTCGACACTACTGTAAAGTTTGTCCGGTATGGACGCTGATCTGGGCAAGTGCTGGGTGCTGGGTTTCGGCCTGTTGTGCGCTCAAAACCTGCGAAATCGTTATAGCCGACATTTCCTTACCGAACGTTTAACCGTTTCTGAGATAAATAAATAAACAAAATGTCCACAAACTGCAATAGCCTCATTCCGCGCGCGGTTTCCATTCAACCCGTGTCAAGAACTTGCCGTTCCGTAATACCGCAAATTTTGTTTTATTTCCATTCAAAACACTTTTGCACTCATGTCACCAATCTTACAAAATTTTGTGTTTAACTAATTAAATTTGATTAATTAAAAATCGAATCGAGGTTTCAGCATGTTTTCTCATATAGACCAAAAAATTTATGGTCTTTGCATGAAAGGTTGGTAGCTCAGTTGATAAGACTATTGCCTGCCGTGCAGGGGACCCGAGTTCAAATCTCCGGTGATCCATGATTTTTTTTTTTTATGTTTTTTTTTTTCTTTAACACTACAATATGGATATTTTGCTTTTTAATTTAGGCTTTTTGCCTTTAACTTATTTATTATTATTATTATTATTATTATTATTATTATTATTATTATTATTATTATTATTATTATTATTATTATAATATCTTACATCAAATTTTATTTTAAAACCCTGGTGTTTTTTATGATTTCTATTTGTATTATTCTATATTCTACATTCAATATCAATATTATTATTATTATTATTATTATTATTATTATTATTATTATTATTATTACCAAGGATCGGGATGGGGTGGTACGTGTAGGTAAAAGGGGGTTACGGGTAGGTTTAAAGGGGCATGGGTAGGCATAACGGGGATACGGGTATATATAAAGGGGTATGGTGATGGTCGATTCCTTTCATCCATACCTGCGAAACGATCAACGGGAAGTATCAAGGAGGGTACAGGTAGGTTACAAGGGGGGTACGGAAGGTATCAAGTGGGTATGGGGAGGTATCAAGTGGGTTCGGGGAGGTATCAAGGGGGTATGGTGAGTCATCATGGGGGTGGGACGGGGAGATATCAGGGGGGGTATGGTGAGGTATCAAGGGGGATATGGGGAGGTATCAAGGGGGATATGGGGAGGTATCATCGTCCAAATGAAACTCGCAGACAACAGTTGTCTCTGTCTACATTTTAAACAGCAACCTGTGTACCCTGGCTTGCCAGGGTACAAAAACCACTAGTGTAATATATATTTAGTTCAACAAGTAGGAACTGACCCTGTAGGTATACGTAGCAAAGACTTGTATAGTAGAGTAGAGTAGTGTAGAGTAGAGTAGAGTAGGGTAGAGTAGAGTAGAGTAGAGTAGAGTAGAGTAGTGTAGAGTAGAGTAGAGTAGAGTAAAGTAAAGTAAAGTAAAGTAAAGTAGAGTAGAATAGAGTAGCGATGGCATCATTGTCTATCAGCCTTTTGCCCTCTAGATAGGTGTGCGTTTAAGAGCATACTGGCAGGCTTTCAGGCATCAGTTGTCTGATGATCTTTGCCTACCAGGGATTTTACCTATACCTCGTAGAAGATTAAATGGCGTCAATTCTGGAGGTAAATCTCTTTGATCCCCGATTACAAAAAAGCCATGCAGTTAACGAATTATAGGCTGGGTAAGGTTAACTAACTAACTAACTAACTTTCTCTCTCTCTCTCCCTCCCTCCCTCACTCACTCTTTCTCTCTCTCTCTCTCTCTCTCTCTCTCTCTCTCTCTCTCTCTCTCTCTCTCTCTCTCTCTCTCTGTAAGTACAGGAGTCAATGTCCTAATACGGCGAAGAAGAACTGCAGTAAGTTCCCATATTACCGTACTTACAAGCCTGAATTCAACATCTGGTAGTCTGGTGTCCCATATTCAGTGCCTTAGAACAATGATATTCGTTCTTTGGACCGACAAAACTGTATAATGTACACATTTCATAGCCTTTTCAATACTATTTTTTCCTTTCCCTTCACAACCCTGTGCTCATGACCATCCTTGCAACTAAAATAAACGATTCGCAATTGCCTCCCGCGTTAATCTTGCGACAAATAGTCGAATAAGTGATTAACATCCTTCAATCGGCGACAAATCCTGCACTGTCGAAAGGGTCGCCATTTTGAAGGTACTTGTTAAGGGCGGTTTCGTTGGTTATCTTTTCCACTGATCAGTTGTTGTTTTTTAAAGTAATTAGAAAAAGATGGCCATCCATTCAAATGTATTCCCAAACGTTCACACATATAGCCGAATTTTGGTTTGTTGTTGTCGGTGTTGTGACTGGACTTGATCCTAAAGAAGCAAGATGAAAGCGTGGCATGACGGGTCACTTTCTAAGCGATCTGCAAGCAAAAGCATGACACAGCGTCAGATCTGAATAGAAACTGGTGAAGTACAGCGATCTTGGCCTTTGAGAAAAGCGCAATTATTATTCTTCTGCAAGGAAGCAGAAGAAGAGGAAGACAGAAAAAAGAGATGTGATGACAACATTCGAGAATGGACTACTGGCTTGACACTGCGCGAAGCCATGAGGGTTGCTGAGGACAGAGAAAGATGGAGTACGCTGGTTAAACGATCATCTGTGGTGCCCTTTCGGTTTACGGAATAGGATAGAATAGGATAGGAATTCTTAATCTTAACCTTCTTCTTCTTCTTCTTCTTCTTTTTCTTCTTCTTCTTCTTCTTCTTCTTCTTCTTCTTCTTCTTCTTCTGATTATTATTATTAATATTATTATTATTATTATTATTATTATTATTATTATTATTATTATTATTATTATTATTATTATTATTATTATTATTATTATTATTATTATTAGTATTATTATTATTATTATTATTAGTATTATTATTATTATTATTATTATTATTAGTATTTAACATGCTTAGCACTAGCTAAATACCTGTACAGCAAAAATAATCAAATATGGTTCAGCTATTATTGAAATAAGGCAAAAATCTGTCTAAAAGTGAATTCAGTGCAACGAAGCGACCTAACAGAAAACCTGAATACTACTGTGTAGTATGATTTAAAATACATGTACCTATATTCCAAAAATCAACAAAATCAGTTCATTCTTTTTTTTTGGAAGATATAGAGCAAAATGTGTTTATTTAAAAAAAGAAAAGAAGTGTCTCCGTCGACCTTTACCTTTGCAGTATGGCAAATATGATGGCAATGGGGAAGCTGGCCTCTAACGTATGTAGTGATCTTATGAAATGTGGTCAAAATTCGCTAAGTGGTTCTTTAGATATGGCCTGCAAAGGACCGGCAGACCGACACACCAACCGTCAGAGCGACATCTTGCTCATTCTTATCCTAAAGTATTTCAAGTCTAAAAATACGAAAAGAATACGTTGTTGTTGTTGTTGTTGTTGTTGTTGTTGTTGTTGTTGTTGTTGTTATTCTGCGGGCCACGTGATCGGGCTAAGCCGCCAAGTGATCAAGCGCGAAGTGGATCAGTTGGCTACCTTAAGAAAGCTGCTGATTGGTTGCTCTTTCCCGACGTCTTCTTACCCCGCTTTGAGCCAAGCAGTTTTAGCCCGGGCCATCCGGGCTAGCTGCCACCCGAATCATCGCCCCAAATCTCCTTCAGTGGTTTCATCGACCGATCTTAGCTTGGGCCGTATCGCGAAGGTCCAATACAAACAATCCCAAAAAATCAAACCCATAAAGGCACAGGGAATTGTGACATAAGAACTGTAAAAAAAATGTATTCTAAGACGAAAAAAACTCACAATTAAAAAACAAGCTTTCCAGCATTTACTTTTAAAAAAACGACTTACATACACTTTATCCAATCAATATTCGCAACGTAATACTGTAATCATACAACGCAACCAGCTTATGCGGACTAAGGTAAAGGTAAAGGTAGTCCCATAGCCTTGTGGCCGTAGGGGAGCGTGATGTTGGAGATCACACTTATCTTGGGCCAGCGTAATGAGGGTGATGCCCAACTCTCTCCCTCGCTGCTTTACCTTCCCCACACTCAAGAGAGTAGGTACTCAATCACAGTTGAGTCAACTGGGGGCGTTGTTATTTGTCGCTTCACGCCTTAGCGGTCACCCATCCAAGTGCTAACCGCACCGGACGGTGCTTCACTTTCGACACAGTAGCGAGTGCTCCAACCACTGCGGACTACAAAAGATAAAATTTTATAGAAGGTTAAAAGATCTGCCGGAATGAAATGGACCAAATCCGACAAGCCGAGAACTTCGGTAGGCAAAGATTTTAGGATCGTATGTGCAGATAGTCAAGATAAAATAAATTCCGTTCCATGGCCCATCCTGCCGCAGGGACGCTCCAGTCAGACCGTCGTTATACCATTTCAGGCTAGGCGCCCATTCATTTTAAATGTTTTTTTTAAGACTTTATTGTCCATTTTTAGGGGGAAATTCTGGGCCACCTTCCTTGGAGAAGGTGTAGTCGCAGCCTGTGGCGCGCCCAAATCAACCCACCTAATATTAAGTTGTGTTTTGGGGATTTTTATTTTTAGTTCTTGTTTGACGTTTATGCTGGGGGAGCAAACCCGAGTACTCGAAGAAAACCCCCGAGATGTTACCCGAGTCGAAAGTAAATAATAATAGGGAAAACATAATGCCCATATGCGGGAACTATCCCACTGCTGTCAGGCGCCATTGGTTTCTGGCAAGTTAGTCCCGCCTTAGACCATTCGGTTACAACAATTTACGTGGAAAAAATGACTTTATCGGTATGTATCATTATATGCTTGACAAATCCCAACAATTTTTCTTGCTTGATCTCCCATCAGTTTTTGTTATAAATTTTGTCTGTTCTTATAATTATTGTCAGTCTTATTAAGGTATTAGGTCATGGTCTTAATGTGACTATCCTTATTTCCTTGTCATTTCTCATCATGCGCTATCGGGCTGTTTGTGCTTGTGTGCGTTTGCGCAAGCGCCGCGAGTTTGTGTGTATATGTATGTGTGTGTGCGTGTGTGTGGCTGCGTGTGTATATTTGCGGCTGTGGCTATGGCTGCATATGTGTGTGTGGCTGTGTGTGTGGCTGTATGTATCTGTCTGTGGCTATGTGTTTGTGTTTGTGTGTGTGTGTGTGCGTGTGTGTGTGTGTGTGTGGATCTTGACAAAACGCCTTATCAAAGAGCACCTAAACGGGGCGCAAGGGTTGCCCGCTAACTCCGGTGTGTACCGCTAGCCAGCCTGGTACTGTTTTCTGCTGGTCGCTAGTGGCAGTGCTCTTTCACTTCCATGTTGTGTTGTTGTGGACCAGGATTTTATTTACAATGATTGTCCATCAGTTGCTGTTGCTGTTAGGTCTTGTCGCTCTCTACACATTCGGTCAGTTCATTCGTACATCATACAACATGATATTTCTGTTGTATTTCTCCCTATTAAACTCGTAGTAGATAGTAGGTCCCAGTTGTAACTAATTCCAAACAGTCTATTTAGGTCTACATTGTCAGACCTCGTCGAAACAGGAAACGAGGCAGAAACTGTACGTTTGAGAGTGATGCCGACCTAATGGGAAGTTCATCGGTTACGGACCATTTCCAAGGTCTAAAGTTAATGTGTAGCTAGCTGTCTTAGGTCTGGAACGGTTTCTGGATATCATCAGTGTTTTCGTGGCATTACAATGGATTTTGTGTTGACCACGATGACGATGAAGGCGATGAAGATGGAGGTGGTGGTGGTGATGTTTATGTTGTTGTTATTATTGTTTTTATTGGTGAAGATGGGGATAATGATGATGATGACGACGACAATGAAACTGCCGACCATAATGAAGATGATGACTGCAAAGAAGTTTTCAATGAGGACGACTATAGGATGAAAATAATGGTGATGGCAACGAAGATGATGATGATGATGATGATGATGATGATGATGATGATGATGATGATGATGATGATGATGATGATGATGATGATGATGATGATGATGATGACGACGACAATAGGAATGATGATGATGACAAATACGATGCTGATAATGCTGCTGACGCTGAGGACGATGATGATGACGACGACTATGATGATCACGATGACGACGACTATGATGAGAACGACGACTATTAAGATGATGATGATGACGACTAAGATTATGACGCTGATGATGATGATGACTAAGATTATGATGGCGATGACGACAACAACTAAGACGATGTTGATGACTGCGAGGACGAGGATGAGGATGACAACTAAGCTGATAATGATAATGACTATGACTGTGACGGTGGGTCTATTGTTGCTGGGCTCTGCACAATGGAATGCTATTACCCACTCGTCCTTCGTCGATGGGGATCGCTAGTAAATCTCCCTGTGACTCAACTTAATACATTTATAAGTTTAGCTCGGTCTGTGTTTAGGCTGGGTTTACAGAGATACAAAGAAAAATAATAAAAAATCACTGTCACACTAGCTCTCACACGGCTATGAAACATAGGTAGTCCAGCCACTTGTTAACAGTAAATATCACACATTTATTTCCTCTACTCTATACAAGATCTGCTAATCACGATACTAACTTAAAAGTTCAAATGTCAATTTGAATGGTTCGCTCCTTGATAATTCTATGCAGCTACTGTTTCTTCATCGGGCTACTCGTGCGGTCTGCCCAACGGATCAGTCTTCTGGAAAGGTGGACTAGTGATGTCCTTTGCTAACAGGTTGGGTGCACTGGTGCAAATGTCACTTAGCTATAGATTCAATAAGCTGTGTTGTGGTTGATTCTTTGATGAGCTGTGTTGTTGTGGATTCTTCTCCTTGTTGACAGACTGGCGGGCTCTCTTCACGCAGTGCGGGAGGCTCCAATACAGGCCAAATATCAGTGAAGACTTTTAATTTTCTTTCTTCTGATCGAGTCCACGATGCCTGCTCGTCTGTAACATATAAGACGAAATTCTGCAACACCATGTATACTAGGTGTGTGCAGAGCGTCTCACTGAAGGCAGAAATAGCCCTCAGTGATTAGCTCCACATATCTATATATTTAAGCGACGAACATTCTGCTAAGTCCGTGGTCCACTGGAATCTCCACTCTAATTTCCTATACATATATAAATATAAATCATGGCTAACTATACACATAGAGAAATAATTAATATTATACACATTCTCTGGTAAAGCCACTGGTCTGCAAGAATACATATAGGCTAAACAACAGAGGTTCCGTAGGGAATACATCATGGCGTCGAACCGGTCATGTTCGCCACGTCGTCACGCAACATTTTACTAGCAATCACAATTCTAAACCTGGCAAATTTCACAACATAATTCAACAATAAAATCAATACATCGCGATGAAACAAAAGATAGTTCATTTACCTTTTTGACAATGTCAGGCTGTGGCTAACTAGGTTGAATAGAGTTTCACCAGTTCCTGCTTTTAGTCTTCAGTGGAGAGATCTATTAGAGCTGAGCTCTTTCCTCTAGGCAAGTTGAACAGCAAATGACTCTCTATCTCTGTGTTCAGCTGCAGGCCCGGGAAACTAAAACTACAAGAGTCTCCATCTACCAAGGGTAGACGGGACTACTGCCTATACGTAAGCTGGATGAGGTCATTGCATACCTGTGCGAGCGTCAGCATACAAATGTGTAGGCCACAGTAGACTTCTGTCGTCTTCTGCAGAGCAGCATTACTTTACTAAGGTTACAGCTGACTAAACAAGGCGAGAAGCCATAGTGCTGTGTAAATCTGGCCTCTTATTACAATGACGACTAAGGTGATGATAATGATAATGATTCTACAATAAGGATACCGATGACGACTAGGCTGACGATACTAACGATTGTGGCACATATGTTTCAGGCCCTGTTGCGGCTAAGAATTGTTTCGATGCGAGCCCCGACAGTTGTTTTGATCTCCATGACTGTATGACCGGGTATTGGCACTGCAGTGGTATCGAGGTACACAAAAAGAAAGTTTCGCTTTCACTAAAATCAGGTTTATCCTATGGACATCCAGGATCCCCATGCCAAGGAGCAGGATGCCAAGACAATGTAACGGTTGAAACAACAGCAACAACTTCAACAACCACAATCTTTGGATAATGGATTCATCAAGGCTCTCAGGTCGAATGAATGGAGGAGGAGGAGAAGAAGAAGAAGAAGAAGAAGAAGAAGAAGAAGAAGAAGAAGAAGAAGAAGAAGAAGAAGAAGAAGAAGGAGAAGAAGAAGAAGACAAAAAAAGAAGAAGAAGAAATGTAATAGGCTTATAGCTCGGTGAAAAAACAGTATTGGTCTGAATTTTGTGTTAAAGAGGTTTCAGAAGCAAATGATATGCAAAAGGTATGGAAAAAAGTGTAAAAAATGAAAAATGGATTTAAACTTCAGTTGTATCCAATTACATTAAGCAATCATAATTTTCCAAGTGCTGATGCTTTTGTAAAGATTTTTGCAAAATATTCTTTATCATCTAGTCTTGATCCATCATACAACAATTAAGAACAGATACTGAAAATTAGAAAGAAAGAATATGAAGATCCTTTGCCAAATTATTCTTATTTTATAAATGCCCTTATTGAATTTGAAGAGTTCTTAGACTGTTTACAATCATTTTCATCAAACAAGACTGCAGTTGGGATTGATGGAATGTCATATAAATTATTAACGCATTTGCCTTTGAAATGGAAAAGAAAAAAAAATTACTACATTCATTATGCCAACAGTGTTGGCAGAGTGAAACTCTCCATATTATCTGGAAGAAGTCAGTAGTTGTTCCAGTACATAAGCAAGGTAAATCTCGTTCCTCAATTCTTAATTATAGACCAATTGCATTAAACTCACAAGTAGTAAAAGTATTTGAAAAAGTATTTGAGAAAAGATTAACATATTTTTGTGAGAAGAACAACGTAATTCCTAAAAATCATGCAGGATTTAGAAAAAGTCGATGCACAACTGACCACTTGGTAAAATTAACTAGTCATATTAAAAAAAGTTTGCTCATAGAAAAAGTACTCTTGCTGCATTTTTCGACGTCAAAAAAGCATATGACAGTGTCTGGCATGCAAAATTGTTATATAAATTTTTAAAAAAAATTGGAATAAGTGATCATATGTATAGTTATATTAAAAAATTTATTTAAATGGCAGATCTATATGTACACGAGTAGGAAACACTTATTCATCTTATCATAACATTGACATGGGAATTCCTCAGGGTTCTATAATTGCCCCATTATTGTTTTCAATACTTATTCACGATCTTCCCACTGTTATTTATAATCCATTAAATGTTGGTCAGTACGCTGATGATATTGCCATATGGATTAATACATCTCTTCGAAAACATACTAAACAGAGAGTAATAACACATGTACAGAAACAGTTTCAAGAAGAACTGAAAAACCTTAATTTATTTATGAAAATACTGGTCTGGAATTGTCATCTGAAAAAACGTTTTAATGCTTTTTAATAATGGTATTAATCCTAAATGTTTACCTGTTTTGAAATCAAATGATGAGATTCTTATATACAAGAAACAGGTTAAATTTCTTGGTGTTCAGCTAATTTCTAAATTAAACTGTACATTTCATATTGAACATTTAATAACAAAGGCAAGAAAATCCCTAAATTTATTTAAAATTATTAGTGTACAAATCCCTCTTACATTTATCAATATCACTAGTCCGTTCAAAGCTTATTTATGGTCAGGAGGTGTACTTTTCATCAAACAATACATTATTAAATAAATTACAAAGCATCGACAGTAGAGCTATTAAAGTTGCTTTATGTTAATACAATTAAAACATACCAAGAAGCTGGAATATTACCATTAAACCAACAACGTCAATTAGCTACTTCAAACTATGTACTAAGATGTTTATTTGTCCCTAATTCAGTACACGAAGAAATTTTTATAGATGCAGAAGACTATCCCAAAAGAACTAAACATATTAATTATTTGCAGCCAATTAAGAACTATACCAAAGATCTTTTTGAAAAGTGTAACATTGGTATCACAGCAATTCCTGTTATGCCCTTAATATCACCTATTACACCATGGGAGCACAGAAATACAAATTTTAACATTGATTATAGTGTAACTAAAAAAAGATGATAACACTAATCTCTTAGTAAAACAGCATATTGAAAATAATTATTTAAACAATGTGAAGATTTTTACAGATGGTTGGGTATTAGATTCTTTAGATAGTGTGTTACACTCATTCGATGTTGGTGTTTTTCTATCAGTATTTGATTCAGCCCCGATGCTTGAAATCCTGATAGGTGTAACTCTGATTTGTTTATCCACGCAGCCTGTTCACTCAGCAACAAGTCAAAGTCTTCGTATGAAGTTTTCCACTTTTATTCAGCACACATCAACAACTGCATACAATCGCCTTTTCACTCTCCTCAACCCACACACAGAGCATCCATTTTATAATTTTTCTCTAACGTCAGAAAGTTCCCGATGACGCTTTACCAACATTCAAAATAAAGTTCGTCATCACTGACTTACGTCATACATCTTTCTATACATTCCAAGAATGTTCTCAAATATTTACATTTATCGGGAATCTTCGATCGACCGTAAACACGCAAATCTAGAGAATTCTCCAATAATATCGACTAACGAAAATTATCAACGTTATACAAAGCCTCTCCTAACAACAATGCAAACTCGAATCAAAGGTAAATACACTCTATTATTGAATACTTTGCAAAGTGAAACGATTAGATCTATCGTGCGCGTTTCAGACATACTATCCTTCGCGTTTCAACGTAACATAACCCCCCACTCAAGAAGAAATTTACCCAATTTCTTTTAACAACGTTGAAACGTAATGCACAAACAAAGTCCAGAATTAAAACTTATTTCAGTCTGTCTGAACACTGTCAATGTTCACAGTCCATCCACTCAGAGTCAATGGTTTTCATCTTCAGGTCTGTCTGGATATTGCCAATGTTCTCAGTTCATTCAAACACAGTCAATGTTTTTCATATGCAAGTCTGTTTGGATACCGTCAATGTTCACAGTTTATCTACACAGAGTCAATGTTCTTTCATCCGCAAGGAAACAACGCCCTCGTCCGTTACTGTCGTCATTGGCCCAGGGTCAAAGACAGTGATCTCGTGGGCTTTCCTGGAGTCAGTGCATCCTCCGTTGTCTCCTTCTTCCATCGAATGTCCGATGAAGTCGACGTTGTCGGTTCCCAGAATGCACTTACTGGGTCTCACGGTCAAGTTGGCTTCTGTGAGACGGTGAAACAGCTCCCTCAAGGTCTGCAGATGCTCTTCCCAGGTGCGAGTGTGGACTAGCAGGTCGTCCCAGTAACACACGACGTTGTCCATCCCTTTGAGCATCTTCCTCATTCCTCTCTTCAGGGTAGCTCCGCTGCTGACCATGCCAAAGGGCATCCTTAGGCACTCGTACGTCCCATCAGGAGTTACGAAAGCAGTCTTTGGTATGTCCTGTTGCCGCACGGGGACTTGCCAATAATCCTTGCTGAGGTCAATCTTCGAGAATATTTTACTCCCCGATAGTTGGCGGAAGAGGTCTGCTGCAGTAGGCATCGGCTCGGGTCGAAGACGGTGATCTTATTAACCTTCCTGTAGTCGATGCATACTCTGTTGCTCCCGTCCTTCTTCTTCACGACCACGACAGGGGACGCGTAGGGGGAACTGGACTCCCTGATGATGCCCATCTTCAGCATCTCATCGATATCTTTCTTCAAGGATTCACGGGCCTTGAAAGGGATCGGGAAGGGTTTGCATCGAACAGGGATATTTGAAGTGAGGTGGACTTCATATTCGACCAAAGTCGTAGAGCCTGGGACATCATTGAAGCTATGGGGAAACTCGCCCATAAGGTCCTTGACCTCCAACTTTTGACCTTCCGTCAAGCTCGGTCCTAGCTTAACATCATCGATGCCTTCTTTGCTGTGGAAGTCTCCTAGTTCCAACAGTTCCTCGCTGTTGAAGCTGTCGTCGATCTCAGCTGCTGTTGCTACGTGTACAGTCTCTGGTGGCCTTTCCACGTACAGCTTAAGGAGGTTGGCGTGGTATATCTTGGAATGCTGGCCGACCTTCACCTTGTAGTCGTTAATTCCCACCACGGTCTCCACCTCGTACGGGCCTTTCCACTGCATCAGCAACATATTATGATCGGTAGGTAACAGCACCAGCACTTTGTTGCCAGGTTTGAACTTCCTGTTCACAGCCCTGTGATCATAGTAGTGCTTTTCACAGTCCTGGGACCTCTTCAGGTTTTCTCTGGCTATCTCGAGAGTCTGCTCCAGCTTCTCCCTTAGCTCAAACACGTACTGGTAGCTGTTCTTCACCTCTGGGGTCTCTACTTCTTTCGTCCACAGTTCTTTTAGGATGCACATCGGCCCTCGGATGGTTCTTCCGTACAACAGCTCGAACGGAGAAAAGCCGGTGGACTCCTGCGGTACTTCTCTGTAGGCGAAAAGTAATGCATTGATGTATCGATGCCATTGTCTGGGCTGCTCGCTGCATAGTTTCTTCAGGGTGGACTTCAGCGTAGCATTGAACTTTTCGACAAGCCCGTTGCACATTGGATGGTAGGGTGTCGTAGTTAAATGCCGGGTGCTCAGCAGTCTGTTGACCTCCTTCATGCAGTCAGATACGAACTGCGTCCCTAGGTCTGTCAGAATTTCTTCAGGCACTCCAAGTCTGCTGAACATGTCCACCAGCGCCTTTGCTACAGTTTCAATGTCAATCTTCTTCAAAGGCACTGCTTCTGGGTACCGAGTCGCATAGTCCACTAAGATCAGTACCCATCGATGACCTTCTTCACTCGGAGGTCTTATTTCGCCGATTAAGTCTAAGGCCACCCTCTTGAAAGGTCGGTCGATCAGAGGCATCCTCTGCATAGGCACTTTAGGAACCCTTCCTCGAGGTATGGTCTTCTGGCAAATGTCACATGATCGGCAGAAACGGATGACGTCCGCATGAAGTCCTGGCCAGTAGAACACCGCCTGGATTCTGTCTGACGTCTTCTTGATGCCTAGGTGACCTCCCATGATTGAGTCATGTGCTACTTCCATCACTTGGCGCCTTAAGGGTAACGGTACCAAGACTTGACGTAGTGGTTTACCTCCGTTGACCCTCGGGTGCTGGAAGATTCTGTACAGGATCTTGGCCTTCACCTCGAAATAGACCGTGCCACTGCCCTTGTTCACGTGGTCTTGGCGGTTCCTGTACTTGTTTAAAGTGCTATCAGCTTCCTGGAGCTGGAGCAGCTTATCTCTGTCAACGATGGCAGCTTTGGAGCTGTCGGCGACCTTCAGTGGCGTAGACGTCTTGTCTCTCTTGGCCTGGGCCCTAGTAGTAGCGGCACCGACGATCTCTGGTCGGCAGGGCTGAGCCGGAGTAGCCACATTGTCCCGTAGCAGCTCTGTGAGGTCTCCATCGGGAAATGGCAATGGATCCTCCTCCACAACTTCGACGCGTTGGGTTGAGGCAGGACTCCACTCTGGATCGGGGTCGTCGGGTCGTCTCGCGCCGTCGATGTTCCCGATCATCAAATCGTATAGAGGCTTCTTCAGGCAAACCGCTTCTACTTCGCCTATGTAGAAAGGAGTGCTGACTTGAATCTTCGCAACTGGCGCTCTCACACATTTGCTGTCGGCCATAAGTGTCCATTTTGAATCGCCAGTGAACTGTTCTTTAGCGATTAGGTCTTCTCTGACGATGACCCCACTGCAGCCAGAGTCTCTTAGAACAGTCACTTCATGATTTCCGACGCGTCCCTTGGAAACAAGCATGTTCTGGACGGTCACAGCTGCGCTGGCGACGACGGGGATGGATTTCCCGTTGGCAAGGAGAAGTTGGCCATCAGTCATGCACTCTTGCACGTCCGCAGGAGTTGCCGTGCGCTCGATCTCACTCGGAAGAATGACGCTCCCGCCGCACACTTGATGGTCAGATCTACTGGTTTGCCGTAGATTGGAGAACCGCCTCTGCCGGTTGCCCGCCGCTGCATTGTCCGTACTGCCCCGCTGTCCGCTACTTTTGTTTTGAGGACAGTTAGCCGCTCTGTGGTCTGTGGCGTTGCAGGTGAAACAGCCTCTTGAATGCCCTTCCCTGGGAGGTAGCGTGGAGTCCGTGTCTCTCTGGCTCGTCTGGCTCCCCTGGATCTGGTTCCCATGGTTTCCAGTCTTCTGAAATGGTTTCGTCGCCTTGGGTGGCCCCAGCGTTTTTCCGTGAGCGAGGAGATATCTTTCAGCAACCTCGGTTACATCATTAAGCGTCTGCAGCTTCTGTAATTCCAAGTGGGTCGCCATGTCCTTGTGACAGGCATTGAGGAATTGCTCCTTCACGATCAGGTCATGGAGACTGTCGTAAGACTTCCTTTCGCCTGATAGTTCCACCCACTTGTGTAAGTATGACGACAGGCGCTCCACAAATTGCTTTGGCGTCTCGTCTGACAGAGGCCGGCATTCACGAAAGCGTTTACGGTAGCCCTTCTCTGTAAAGTTGTAGCACTGCAACAGGGCCTCTTTCAAAACGTCGTAGTCTTTGGCGTCAGTATTCGACAGTCTGGTGTAGACGTCGAGCGCCTTCCCCGTCAGTAGTGCGCTGAGTATGATCGCCCAGTCTTGACGTTGCCATTTAGCGCTTTCGGCGAACCTTTCAAACCTCGCCAGATAATTGTCGATCTGGTCCTTCTCGTCGACGAACGCTGGCAATTTTGGAGCCATGTGGTCGCTGATGACTTGTGGCGCATGCTGATTGTTTTGGATACGCGCCAACTCTAGCTGGTACTGACACTCAGCTTCTCTTTCTTGTCGCTGCTCTTCTCTTTCTTGACGCCGCTCTTCTAATTCTCTTTCTTCTCGGCGACGCTGTTCTTCATTTTCTTCTCAGCGTCGCTGCTCATCTAATTCTCTTTCTTCTCGGCGACGCTGCTCTTCTACTTCTAGACGCTTCTGTTCTAATTCTATTTCTCTTTCTTCACGCCATATTCTCTCTTGAGACTTGACGTACTCTGTCAGCTGTTTGCCTTTTAGATTCAGTTCAACCCCTCTCTTCCAGAAGTCAGCCATCTTGATGCTTTTCTGGAAAGTTCTTTTCTGGAAAAGTTCTTTTCTGGAAAAGTTCTTTTCTGGAAAGTTCTTGACTGTGCTGTACCTTTCTAGACTGTTCTAGAACAGCACGCTTTCTGCAGTAGCGCTGATGCTTGTCACAAGTCGCTTTCGCTGACGCAGGCCCCGCTGTCCTCGTCGTATGCGACGCTGCACCACGCTGGTGTTGATGATTACGCTCCTGTGCTGAAGTAGACGCGACGTCCGCTCGTCACTCCCTGTAAAACTGGCGATGTAGCTCCGAGACTGTCCCTCGACGTAGTCTTATCCACGCAGCCTGTTCACTCAGCAACAAGTCAAAGTCTTCGTATGAAGTTTTCCACTTTTATTCAGCACACATCAACAACTGCATACAATCGCCTTTTCACTCTCCTCAACCCACACACAGAGCATCCATTTTATAATTTTTCTCTCGATCGAGATAACGTCAGAATGTTCCCGATGACGCTTTACCACCAATCAAAATAAAGTTCGTCATCACTGACTTACGTCATACATCTTTCTATACATTCCAAGAATGTTCTCAAATATTTACATTTATCGGGAATCTTCGATCGACCGTAAACACGCAAATCTAGAGAATTCTCCAATAATATCGACTAACGAAAATTATCAACGTTATACAAAGCCTCTCCTAACAACAATGCAAACTCGAATCAAAGGTAAATACACTCTATTATTGAATACTTTGCAAAGTGAAACGATTAGATCTATCGTGCGCGTTTCAGACATACTATCCTTCGCGTTTCAACGTAACATAGTGGATCGGCCTTTATCATTCCTGCATTAAATGTAAGACGCTCATATTATCTAGGAAAGGGGTTTTCTATATTTAGGAGTGAGCTTTATGCTATTGTAATGGCTCTCAACTACATTATGACTTTACTGTTTGAGCTCTTTGGTTTACTGATTTGTGTCGATTCAAAAGCGGTTTTGTATGCTTTCAAACAGGGTAATTCCAAAATAAGAAATGAATTCATATATGAAATTAAACATATGATCCATTGTATATTCTCTACAGGTATAGTTGTTGATTTCTGTTAGGTTCCAGCACATTGTGGAATTCATTGGAATGAAGTGTGTGACAAGTTAGCCAAAGAGGGAGCACTAAGATCATTAAATTCCATTTCTGTCAACAATTTGAGTATGTTTTGTCCTGAAATGTATTCCTTATTTTAAAAAAAAAGTAGTATGTCAAGATATTAGCATTAAAACGGTTACTATACCGAACTGTTCACGACAGTTGTCAAAATTAATATACAAGTTAAGAATGAACTCATGGAATGCTAATTATTCTGCAGATATTCAATGTATGTGTGGCAAAAATATGTTAGTTTACCGTTTTTTTTTGTGTTTTTTTTTTGGGAATGTCCAGTTTTAAATGCAATGTATGAAAACCAAGGAATCATTTGATTGAATATGGACATTCTTTATATGATGTATTACATCATTAACAGATAACAGCAGTTGTGAAAATTATTGCAATGACTCCTATTGGTAGACTTTTATAGTTTGGTGTGAAATCCCTATTCCCCTTTCATTCCATTTTGTTATAAAGTTTCTAACTTGTGATTTGATTTTTATTGTTGTTGTTATTACTTAATGTCTAATATTACCTGAATGTGTGAATAGACAATAAATGAAATATTGATTGAAGAAGAAGAAACTTGAAAATAATGATGATGGTGATGATGATGATGATGAAGATTTTGACGATGATAACGATGATGATGATGATTATGATGATGATGATGGTGATGATAATGATGATGATGATGATGATGATGATGATGATGATGATGATGATGATGATGATGATGATGATGATGATGATGATGATGATGAATGATGATTTCCAGTATTGCCAAGTATTACACGCGAATGGGCTTTACAGCCTACAATGCTATGGAATTCACGAACACGGGGCTCACGTGAGTCAATTGTTTCGTTTCCTCTTTCTTCACTTCCTCTCCCTTGACGACGGGCGACGACGACAACAACGATGATGATGATGATGATGATGATGATGATGATGATGATGATGATGATGATGATGATGATGATGATGATGATGATGATGATGATGATGATGATGATGATGATGATGAAGATAGTGGTGGTAGTGGTAGTGTAGTAGTAGTAGTAGTGGTGGTGGAGTTCTGTTCGAAACATTTCCCTTGAAGCCCATTTAGAGCACATCGCCCAGTGTCCACCGATACAGGCCAAGTATACTTCCCCAGGTCTATTGTCCTCAAAAGCTAGGTCTACGTTGGCCAGGCCTATGTTCACTCAAGGCTTTTTATTTCTATGTTCCCCAAGCCTATATTCTATATTCTATCCACCGCTTCGACTATGCCCGTCGGCTTGAAGGTATTTATGTTTTACAAATTATTAATTAATTCATTGTGGGAGTGAAACAAGAGATTCTGCAGGTGTTGTATGAAAGGCGTGTTGTGAGGAAAGCCAGTTGCATTGTGCTGGATAGCACTCATGTGCTTGCGCACCACTTCCAGCTCCTGTCTTCTGGAAGGCGCTACCAAACACCAAGGGTCAGAACTCTCAGAACGAAAAACAGTTTTATCCCAAAGGCTGTCTCATTACTTAATAAATTACATGTGTGTGTGGGTGGGTGGGTGTGTGTGTGAGTGTGTGTGTTTGTATTTGCTCAAAATAATTTCATTTAACCTTTGCTGTCGTTTAATGTTAGCATGCATAAGTGTTTTTCAGTAACAGGGTTACTCTTGTTCAATATGCTGATGACATTGCTATATGGATGAATGTTAATCTAAAAAAAGAAAACTTCTTTGTATGAACTAAAACACATTACTTTAGTTTATCAAACAGAAATAAATAGTTTAAACAAGTACATGATATCTAATGGCCTAGAATTATCTAAGGAAAAAACTAAAATGGTGCTTTTTAGTAACTGTCAAGTACCAAGAAAACTGCCTAAAATATTGATAGAAAATGAAGAAATTGAATATACTGCTGAGATTAAATTTTTAGGTGTATATCTAACAAGGAAGTTAAAATGGACAAGACATATTGAGTATTTAATTCAGAATGCTTTAAAAAGTTATTATTTATTAAAGATCATTAGTACAAAATCTTGGGGTCAAGATCTAAAGACACTCGTTCATTTAGCAACTTCACTTGTCAGATCTAAATTAATGTACGGGCAGGAAGCATATTTTTCAGCTCCGAAGAGTTATTAAAATAAGTTGAAAAGTCTAGATAGCAAGGCTATAAAATTAGCCTTAGGGGTTCCCGTGCATACCAATACATATAAAGCTTATATGTTAGCAGGAATTATGGCCCTGGATGAACAGAGAAAGTTGGATTGTGTTAAATATATCGTAAGAGCACAAAATATTTGCAATAGTACTAATGAAGAGTTGTTGTTTAGGTCTGATTTAGAATACCCATAACGAGCACAAAATGTTAGATTCTTAGAAACGATTTCTACATATACTAAAGACTTAATTGATTCTACGGTAGAGGATATAAAAAGACTTAGGACAGATATTTCTTCACCAATGCCTCCTTGGGAGATGATGAAGGGTACTTTTGATATTCATTATTGTAACACATTCAAAAGTGTTAATAGTAACTTAGTTACAACTGAGGCTCGTGAACACATAGATTCTGTTTATTCTCAACATTTAAAAGTGTATACTGACGGTTCTGTTTTATCATCAGGTGAAACAGGTGCAGCATATGTTATTCCTGATTTAAAAATGAACGAATCATTTTACTTGGGCAAGAATATATCTATATTTACAGCCGAACTGATAGCAATCTTAATGGCACTAAGAAACATATCCAGTCTTCAGATCAGTATTTTTCAAATAGTCATATGTGTTGATTCAATGTCAGTGCTAGAAGCGTTACAATCTCACAATAATAAAAATAGAAGAGATTTAATAATAGAAATTAGACATATTATTCACAGCTTAATCATTAATGGCACAAACATCTCTTTCTGCTGGTTACCATCACATTGTGGTTTTTTCTATAATGAATTAGCAGATAAAGGGGCTAAACAAGGTGCTTTACAATTAAATTCTCGATACATTGAAGTTATGAAATCTTCAACAGAAATTCAAAATGAAATTGAAAGTATAATGAAAAGTACTCTTGACTTTAAGAAACAAGACAATCCATTACATGGTTACTCAAGAGCTGTGCTTACGATGACTAACAGAATTTTGCTCAAAACTAAGCACTGTAAAGATGTAAAGTGTGTTTGTGATGCATCCATCTCATTACAGCATGTTTTATTTGAATGTGATCAAATTAAGCCCTTACTGCCATATGAATTGCAAGGGAAGGTCAGTTTCAGTGATGTAGATTTTCAACTCGGAATCAAACTGTCCAAAGTATTGCTGAACTCTCCTGTTGGTAATCTCATCTAAATTTTTTAATTTTTTTTTTTTTTTTTTTTATTATTTTATTTTTTTTATTTATTTTTTTTTAAAATCATTATTATTATTATTATTATTATTTTTTAAAATGTCTTATCAGCTTGCTGGAAAAGACAATAAACAAACTGAACTGAACTGAACTGATGCATAAGTGTAATTATATTAATGTGCGACTGTGCAGTTTTATCCTCATTGTCATCATGATTGTTGTTATTATTATTGTGATGTTTATTCCTTGTTGATTGTAATTGTACACCACAATGTAATTTCTTGTAAAAGATAATAAAGTTGTCTTATCTTATCTTATCTTATTCAATCATTCATATTGCTCCCAGAGTGTTTTTCTCCTGGGTCTACAAGGTCTTCATTAAACACCGTTTACCAATTATGCTATGTTTGCGAACAAGTAATGGGTAACATAAACCGAAAGGATTAAAACCCTGGTGATTCATAAACCTGAGGAACATAGAACTTGGAGAATAAAGACCTGGGGAACAAAGACCTAAGTGAACATAGACCCGGGAAAATGAAAACATTGGGGAGCATGGATCTTGGAGAACAAAAGATATGCTCCCAGTGGTCTACGGTATATAAGGGGATACATTGTATCAGCTGGTGGTAAAGATACCAAACAATGTTCAAGAGAATTGAACCTGAACGTTGCCACAGAGTGAGAACCACTGCCAGCGCAGTGCCACCATGGCTTGTTGTGAAACAGAGGCGTGCGTCCGTAACCTTCTACAAGTAGCAGCAACAGCATCATTGGCAGTTACAGATGACCATAGTACTTTGCGTAAGAACAAACGGCGTTCGTTGCTGTACAAATTTTATGTGTGGTCGTGTTGAGTGGGAGAAAATAACGGAGCAACAGAGATGGAGAGAGAGAGAGAGAGAGAGAGAGAGAGAGAGAGAGAGAGAGAGAGAGAGAGAGAGAGAGAGAGAGAGAGAGAGAGAAACATAAAGACAGACAGATATAGAGAGACAGAGGGAGAGACAGAAACAGAGACAGAGATGGATAATGAGAGAGAGAGAGGGAGAGACAGAGACAGAGAAAGATAGTGGGAGAGAGAGAGAGATAGTGGGAGAGAAAGAGAGAGAGAGAAAGGGAGAGGGAGAGACTGTCTTTCTGATGTTGAAATTCAAGCATGATGATAGTGACGACTGCGACGACGAAAAACGCGATGGTGTTGACGATGATGATGATGATGATGATGATGATGATGATGATGATGATGATGATGATGATGATGATGATGATGATGATGATGATGATGATGACTTTTCTTCTGTACAGCACCATGCCTAGACTTGTATAACGGGGATTGTAGTGTAGATTTTGCTGGCATGTGTGGTGACCAGACCGTCGCCGACGTGTGCAAGAAAACATGCAACTGCCCGTGTAAGTCAAGTGTTGGTAATTATAATAATAATAATAATAATAATAATAATAATAATAATAATAATAATAATAATAATAATAATAATAATAATAATAATAACAATAATAATAATAATAATAATAATAATAATAATAATAATAATAATAATAATAATAATAGCACTCATCATATTTATTATTATTATTATTATTATTATTATTATTATTATTATTATTATTATTATATTGGAGGCATTTTACGCGCTTTTTTCCTAATTCAGGTTGAAACGTGGCGATCTGTATCTAACCTACATGCTTACATGTTTACACACAGCTTACTCTTACGTACACAGATGTGGTGTCAAGGCAGCTAGTAGTAGTAGTAATAGTAGTCGGGTAGTAGTAGTAGTAATAGGCAGGGATATCGCTATAATAAGCAGTAGTAGGCAGGGAGATTGCTTTTACAAGTAGTAGTAGGCAGGGAGATTGCTTTTAGAAGCAGTAGTAGGCAGGGAGATTGCTGTAAGAAGCAATAGTAGGTAGGGCGATTGATTTTAAAAGTAATAGTAGGCAGGGAGATTGCTTTTAGTAGCAGTAGTAGGCAAGGAGAGTGCTTTAGAAGCAGTAGTAGGCAGGGAGATTGCTATAAGAAGCAGTATTAGGCAGGGAGATTGCTATAAGAAGCAGTAATGGACAGGGAGATTGCTATAAGAAGCAGTAGTAGGCAGGGAGATTGCTATAAGAAGTAACAGCAGGCAGTGTTCCCAGTGTAGATTTCCCGTCTCCAGTTGGCAGTATCACATTGCCCTATACTTTGAAGGTAAGGGCAAAGTCTCACTGCAATACTCAGCACTGGAACACTTCGGCACAGTATTTTATTTGAGGTTGGACTGGAGCCATATACCACTTCAGCAGAGTGACCCAGCGTGTGTCTGATGATGACCTTCCAAGGTGGGAACAGCTGTCACACATTTTGGTCTCAACCAAGAGTGGTCCTCCAATATAGGGTGTAGGACGGTTTGTTAGAAAGACTGTCCTTACCTTCAGAATATAAGGCAATGTGATACTATCAGCTTTGATGTCAAATCTTAATTGGGAGCACCGAGTAATATATTTTATTTTTCTACAGCCTGTAGGCTATAATTGTGACACAATCATTTAATCAGAGGACTGTTTCACATTCTTCATCTTCAAAGCAATATATAGGTATACAGGGTACCTCCGATTTCGCTAAGCCAACAGACCCCATATATTAATAATAATTGTTACAATCACAGTACATGTAGCTCGTTGCTTGCGTGTGTGAGACAAAGAGTGGGTATAAATGTGCGTGCGCGTGTTCACGTGTGTTGAGATTTCTCATGGCTGAATGGCAATGGGTGTTTTCTTTTCCACCACAGGTTTTGACCATTACAAGGGAGACTGTGCTGCTGCTTTCCCGGGCCAATGTGGCAACGTGGACATTGCTAACATGTGCCAGAAGACCTGTAACACCTGTCCCCGTGAGTAACCAATACACCCTTTGCAACTGCACTAGGTCCGGCCACAGATGGAATGCTACTAGCGTACAGGAGGAGCCTGCCCAGAAAGCGACGCTGACCCACATTTTTGAATGTCATGGGATGTAGAGGAATATTGCAACAACACCTTATGCTTGTTAGACTAGATCCTTGACAGTTTGCGCGGAGTTCAGAGGAGAAAGTCGGCTCTACTGGAAGTTGGCCTATTATTGGGAATCGCCGATGCATGGCGCTGGTGGTTTTATGCCAGACTTTGCACTTAGTGGTGTTTGTGGAAAGGGTAAAAGTTAGTACGGGTCACAGTATAGCATACCGTGCTGACTTCAATGACAGTGACGACGCTTTACCTTTCGTTTTTCCAACTGTACATTTGAGTAACGTTTAGAGATTGTTCTATTAAGACGTTAAAACAATAAAACAGCTCATCGATTAACAAGTTATGCAAGTTTGCCATTTCACTGTCTGCTTTGTGGATTGATGTTCATGTCTTGAATCAATGGGTGACAAGTTTTAATTACATTTTGTTTTCAGAAATCACTACAACTACAACGACCACGACCACCTCAAAACCTACAACAATAGCAGGTACTTTTCCAGTTAAGACAAAGCAATACGTTCTTCATCTTTATTTCAAATCTTCATGGACAATATGACGGGGTCAGCACCTCACCTTGCAGCTCGCCAAATATTTAAAACTTGTGTACAGATGTCGTGCTGTTGTGTGCAGGGATAAGCCATTCTGCTTGATGTGACGCACGTTATAAGCGGTGGTGTAATGACAGACAATCTTCGTGATGTCAAATGCTAGTATTTAGTCAACAAGACTGTATAGTAAGTCCTCGGGTTACGCTGGTCTCGGCTTACGTTGTTTCGTGGTTACGACGCTCCTCCCCATACAAATATAATAAATAATATTACGCGTCGTTCCGTCTTACGCGGTTTAGCGTCGTAAGCGACGTAAACAAACGGGAGCTAGTTTCTGGCAAGCGGCGGAAGAATACGCTTTGTTGTGGTTATACGCGGGGAAGACGGCGTCGCTTCCTACGCTGGCGTCGCTTCGTACGCTCAGTCACTGTACATACGCCATTTTGGTTGTTTACGCCTCTATCTCTCTCACGTGTTTTATCGTTTGTTGCCCTTGGTTATGGCTCCCAAACGTAAGTCAGACTCTTCTGATGGTAGTGCATCAAAGAAAAGAAAGGCCATCACCATGGAAGTTAAAATGGACATTATAAAGCGATCTGAAAAGGGAGAAACATTAACAAACATTGGCCGGTCGCTTGACCTTAGTCGTTCGACTGTGGCTACCATTCTCAAAGATAAAGTTACAGTACAGTATCTAGCACTGTACGTACAATACAGGTATTTTTCTGTATGTTCCGACTTACAGGTTACGACGCGTCCAACGAACGGATCAACGTCGTAACTCGAGGACCGCCTGAACTTGTAAATCTTTGACTTGTGATATTGCGTAGAATGAACTGACTTCTGTATAACATGCATCACCTTCCCCACCTCCACAATGGGTTCCGTCTAAATGTATGACTGGTGCTTTGATCCTTTTGTTTCTGACAGCATTTAACACTTTGCACCACTGCGTTAGCTGACCCTTTTAATCAAAGACCTTGGTGTGTTTGTTTGGTGGATAATGAGGATAATGATAATGATAATGAACATGATGAGGATGATGAGGAGGTTGAAGATTTACGCTGCTCGTTTCAGCTTTGTGCAGTGATCATGTGGCGGGCGACTGCGCCACAATCTTTGCTGGACGTTGTAACGAACCAGACATCCAGAACGTTTGTCAAAAAACATGCAACCTCTGTGGTGAGCTATTTTGTTTCAACTTATTCCTACGTTGCAATTTATAGAAAAGCTTTAAAATATACAGGATTTGTTTTTTGGCGGGGGGTGTGGGGAGAGGGGTGCGTTGGGAATTTCTGTTATGCTATATTTGTCACACGATAGTGTATTTTTTTTTATGTTCAACGTCAACAACTCAAATGACAGTGTATCAACGGAGGGGTGGGGGATGAGTGTGGGTAGAAAGTAAAGAGAGAGAGAGAGGGAGAGAGAGAAAGAGAGAGGGAGAGAAAGAGAGAGAAAGAGAGAGAGGGAGAGAGAGAAAGAGAGAGAAAGAGAGAGAAAGAGAGGGAGAAAGAGAGGGAGAGAAAGAGAGAGAGAGAAAGAGAAAGAGAAAGAAAGAGAGAAAGAGAAAAAGAGAGAAAGAGAGAGAGAGAGAGAGAGAGAGAGAGAGAGAGAGAGAGAGAGAGAGAGAGAGAGAGAGAGAGAGAGAGAGATGGTGATTACGATCATAGGATGCCGAATGTTAGAAGCTGTACAGTTGAATATAATGAAGATGATCGCAACAACGACGGCGAAGACGACGAGGATGGCGGCGACATTGATGATGATGATGATGATGATGATGATGATGATGATGATGATGATAATGATGATGATAATGATGTTGATGATGATGATTGCTGATTGATTGATTGATGATTGATATTGATTGAGGATGATTGAGGATGAGGAGGATGGATGGATGATATGGAGGATGGATGGATGATGGATGGATGATGATGATGATTGATTGATGATGATGATGATGATGATGATGATGATGATAATGATGTTGATGATGATGATTGCTGATTGATTGATTGATGATTGATATTGATTGAGGATGATTGAGGATGAGGAGGATGGATGGATGATATGGATGATGGATGGATGATGGATGGATGGATGATGATGATGATTGATTGATGATGATGATGATTGATGATGATGATGATTGATTGATGATTATGATGATAGATTGATGATTGATTGAAGATTGATTGATGTTTGATTGATGATTGACTGATGATTGATTGATGATTAATTGATGATTGATTTCTTTTGTCAGCTACAACGACAACGGCAGCAACAACGCCAGCAACAACGCCACGACGTGAGTACACTTTTAACACAACTCCAAGTATTCTCCAAACGACGTTTACTGTGTTCAAGAAATGTGTTTTTTCCAATCACAACTTGCACTAATAAAATTACCACAGTCCATTTAATACCAGTGGGAAAAAAAAGTTTTAGCATAGGGATTGTAACCCTACAGTTTTAGCCAAAAGATTGTTAGATTTCAAAGTCAGCCATGGAACTGCTTGCTGCCAGTCTCAGGCCGAAGATTGCTCTGACTGTTGTAAAAATATGGTAACTGTCAGCTCTGACTGTTGTAGGAAGAAGAAATTAACTGTCATCTCTGACTGTTGTAGGAAGAAGAAATTAACTGTCATCTCTGACTGTTGTAGGAAGAAGAAATTAACTGTCATCTCTGACTGTTGTAGGAAGAAGAAATTAACTGTCATCTCTGACTGTTGTAGGAAGAAGAAGGTAACTGTCATCTCTGACTGTTGTAGGAAGAAGAAGGTAACTGTCATCTCTGACTGTTGTAGGAAGAAGAAGGTAACTGTCATCTCTGACTGTTGTAGGAAGAAGATGATAGCTGTCAGCTCTGACTGTTGTAGGAAGAATGTTATAACTGTAATTTCTTACTTTCAGCGTGTAGTGACGACTTTGCTGGAGACTGTAGCGTGACATTTGCCGGGCGCTGTGGGGAGGACCTGGTTTCCAACTTCATCTGCAGGAAAACGTGTGGAACGTGCAGTGAGTCCGCATCTCCAATCTCTGCTTTGAGCCACTCGTGTAATTGAGCATGGCAGGAATAACATCCGATACAGCATTGATGATAACGGTATAATTAGACCTCAATTATTATCTTCCTCTTCCTCGTCATCATTATGATCATCATCAGCAGCAGCAGCGGCGTCAGCAGTAATAGCAAATCAGTATACTGCTATTCGTAATCGGTTGTAATCAGAAGACTAAACTAATTTTTGAAGGGAATACAAATTAGTTTTTACCGATTAGAATTTAGCTTAACTGTCTTGTTGTCTCATAGGCGAACCAAGGCAGTTGTGATCAATGTCTTTGGTGAAGCTAGTTGTCAAGCACGAGGTGGTTTTTTTTTTTCATTTCTTCGCATAATGTTGTGGCATTAGAATACATCCGTTCAAGTTTTTGTTGTCGTTGTTGTTGTTATTTTATCATAGTCGACTGTTGTTGTCATCGTTGTTGATGATAACGGTTGTGCCGGTGTTGATGCTGCTGCTGCTGCTGATGATGATGATGATGATGATGATGGTGATGATGATGATGATGATGGTGATGATGATGATGATGATGATGATGATGATGATGATGATGATGATGATGATGATGATGATGATGATGATGATGATGATGATGATGATGATGATGATGATGATGATGATGATGATGATGATGATGATGATGATGATGATGATTTCTACAGCATCATGCACGGATCTGTTCACGGGTGACTGTGCCGCCACCTTTCCTGGACGCTGTAACGAACCAGACATTCAGCATGTCTGTCAGCGAACCTGTAACCTCTGTGATGGTGAGGTTTCTCCCTCCTCCTACTTCTGTTCGTTTTTATCTCCTCGTCTTGGCTTTTTTGGGAAATGAATGGCTCAGCATTTCCATCAGCCTCGTTAGCAACAGCCTAGTGACAACAGTACCAAGAATATTAACCCTTTTGAAAATGCTTATTTTGCGGTTATGTGTGAGTGCTTGCAAATACATTAGAATGGCATGCCACATGGGTTTTTTTTATGCTACTTAATAAATCTTATTCTTCTCCTCTTTGCCATCTCTGGATTGTGTGTGTGTGTGTGTGGGTGCGTGTGTGTGTGTGTGTGTGCGTGTGTGTGTGTGTGTGTGTGTGTGTTTCATCCATAATTTTCCTGTCCACTCATTTTCCGTCATCTTCTGCTCCTTCTACTTAAGTCTGCTCATCTTCTGTGCATCTCTTTTCTTTCGTCAGTTATCCTAGATTATGTCATCGTCGTCGCCGTCTTCATCATCATCATCATCATCATCATCGTCACCATTTACTTCGTCATCATCGTAATCATCATCATCATCGTCATCCTCATCATTAACATCATCCTCATCCTTACCTTCAATCTCATCATTAACATCATCCTCATCATTACCTTCAATATCATCATTAACATCATCCTCATCATTAACATCATCATCACCATTTACATCGTAATCATCATCATTAACATCATCATCATCATTAACATCATCATCATCATGGTCATAGCTGGCTTGTGCTGCTTCAGTGACTCCATTGATTTCTTGCAGTCTTCATTTCAAACATTTTATTGATCATTACAGCTCATTTTGCTGTACTTTGTTTTTATTTCAGTGGTGCTCACGGCAAAACCAGTAACAACAGCGACAACTACAACAACGCCATCCCCCACTACAGCAGGTGAATATCATTCTGTTCTGGCCCTGAATGGTTTCTGTCCAGCGACAATATCCAGCGTCGCACATGAACATGTCCAAAATGTAGGTTATTATCACACACACACACACACACACACACACACACACACACACACACATGACAGCTGAGTGAGCCATGCAGTTGCATCCCGTGATATCACAATATCTCTTGTGTATAGTCACGTGGCAATAAAGGTTTTGGTTTCCCTGTACCATCTGTCACGTGGGGTTTATGGGCTCTGCACAATGGAATTATGGACCCTCACGTTTATTCGGTGGGAACTGCTAGTAAGTCACCCTATGAATTACTTTAATAAATTTATTTGTTTAGCTCGTTCTGTGTTAAGGTTGGGGTACAGAAATAGATAGAAAAACGGTAAAAGAATACTGTCACACTAGCTTTCACACGGCTATGAATCATATGTAGTCCAGCCACTTGATAACAGTTAAAATCACACATTTATTTCTTCTACTCTATACAAGATTCTCTAAGTACTAAAAAAAAAAAGGTAAAGGTAGTCCCATAGCCTTGTGGCCGTAGGGGAGCGTGATGTTGGAGATCACACTTATCTTGGGCCAGCGTAATGAGGGTGATGCCCAACTCTCTCCCTCGCTGCTTTACCTTCCCCACCCTCAAGAGAGTAGGTACTCAATCACAGTTGAGTCAACTGGGGGCGTTGTTGTTTGTCGCTTCACACCTTAGCGGTCACCCATCCAAGTGCTAACCGCACCGGACGGTGCTTCACTTTCGACACAGTAGCGAGTGCTCCAACCACTGCACTATCCGACACCCCACTAAGTACTAATCTAACTTAAAAAGTCTCTTTCAATGCTAATAGTTCGATCGCTGATAGTCTAGGCAGCTGTTATTTTCTTCCTCGGGCACTTTGCTACTAGATTGCATGTAGATTTGGACTACTGTGGTCCGTTTTACAGTTTCTGAAGAGTTGGACTACTGTGGTCCTGTTATGATCAGTTTAAGTGCACCTTCGCCTTATGCACTTAACTTTCTTATGGTGCGTTCGAAGTCCTTCTGTGAGGTAGCTTCTGGTCCACCTGTGTCGTTGTGTAGTTGGGTTCCCTTGCCACGCTGTGGGGTCTGACAGGGTGTCTTTCAAGGCAGCTCTTTCCGTCTTGTGCGGTAGAGGATCCTCAACCAACTAGTCGTTTCTGTGGAGTGGGGTGCACAGGATAGCTCGGGATAGCTCGGGATAGCTCGCCTGCTCTTCTGTAATATAAGAGACGAAATTCTGCACAACCCTGAATAATCGGTTTGTGCAGAGCGTCTCACTGAAAGCCAAGTAGCCCTCAGTGATAGCTCCACATCTCTATACATAAGCGACGAACATTCTGCTACTTCCGGGTTCCACTGGAATCTCACTCTAAATTCCTATACATACATAAATATCAATCGTGTCTAACTATACACATACAGAATTAATAATAATATAAACATTCAGTGGTACAGCCACTGGTCTGCAAACATACATATAAGTTAAACAACAGTGGTTCCGTATGGTATACAACATGGCGGCGCAACCGGTCGTGTTGAACCTCGTGGACGGCTCTTCCACGTGGTACGGCAAATTCGGATTAACAATTCACATTTATGCATAGCAAATTCTACAAACATAATTTCAACAATAATACAAATATATCACGATGAAACAGAAGGGTGTTCATTTACCTGTTTGACAAGTTCAGGCCCGTGATGACTTGAGAGAATTCTAAGATTTCAAAGTCCTGCTTCCTGGTCTATGAGTGTAGAGATTTCTCTAGCTGTGGAGATGTTGACTCTACCTCGTCTCACACACGACTAATTCAAACTGTGCTAAGATCTGACACAGTCAAACTGCTCTACCCACTGAGCCTGCTTCTGATTGGTTAAAACGGTCCGATTCAAAGCTCAAGTGCTGACTCACTGCGATGTGGGTGGCTCGCTCGCCGTGTGTGGTCTGCTGTGTAATTTACTTGCTGCTGTGTAATAGTCTAACTTCTCTACTGTTACAAAGACTACACATGGCTAAATAGTAATAAGCAGAGTTAACACTAGCCAGTTCGTGACAGTGAGAGTGTGCACCCCGGCGGGTGGTTGGAGGGAGTCAGGTCGCTGTTTAGCGGAGGCTCACAGCCGGCCTGGGTTCGACCACACGTGAGGGAGGGGGCCATTGCACTCTCCATCCGGTTCGCTACGTCGCGGGCCAGTTTCCACTGTTTGAGTGGGAGGAGGTGGGTGATAGAGAGGGAAGATAGCTTAGTTAGGTAGTTAGTATCTAGGGCTAGGCTAGGTTAGGTAAGGTTTGCAGGGATTGTTGACTTGTTTTTGGTGTTGTTGTTGCTTTTCTTAAGCAGGATGGCATCGATCGAGGAGGCTGAAGGAGTGTCACCGATCGCGGCTCGTACGCGTTCTCGCGTGGGTGTCACGACGGACGAGCGGATGACGTCAGCGGTTGATTCAGGAGTCACCGATCTACCTTCTGCGACCGAGCAGCGGAGATCGCCGGTTCGGTCATCGCGTCGTGGGTCAGTAGACGAGGAGTCGACAACGATGGAAGCCAGAGACACAGTGAGTGATCCTTTTGTGACGGGATTTGGCGCGACTGGCGGGATGTCAGCAGGCACCGACGTCTACGGAGACCAGGATCGTCTGAGCGACGCAACGAGGCTGAAGAGGTTTGAGACCAATCCTTACCGTTCGGTCTACAAGGTCGAGGCGGCACCTACGCGGAGGACAGGACCGTTCGCGGACGAGACGCCGATGGAGAGGATCTTGAGACTCGCCAAGCGCGAAGGACTGAAGGGCCAGGCAGCGTTAGACTACGCGATGGACCAAGCGGCTAGGGCGGCCCGGGAAGACGCCGAGTTGAGGGCTAGCGAAAGAGACGCAGACCGGAGGGAGAGAGAGAGGGAGAGAGAGATAGCGCTGAGGGAGAGAGAGATGGAACACGAACTAGCGATGGCGCAGCTGACGGGGCAAGGCGCCGGGAACCGCAGGAATCGTCAACCCGAGTTCGAGACGGTCAAGCTCAGGTTACCGTTCTTCGAAGACAAGGACGACCTAGAGACCTACTTGTGTCAGTTTGAGCGATTCGCCAAGGCTCAAGACTGGAACAAGGACACGTGGGCTATTCGCTTAGGGACCTTGCTGAAGGGGAAGGCGAGGGAAGTTTACGTTGGTTTGAATGAGGACGACTCTGCCGACTACGAGATCCTGAAGGCAGCGTTGTTGGTACGTTTCAACCTGACGGCCGAGACGTATCGCAAGAAGTTTCGCCAGCTACGAAGGGAGCCACCAGAGACTTTCAAACAGTATCTGCGGAAGTCAGAGTTGTTCCTGGAGCGCTGGATGGGACTAGCGAACAAGAAGGCCACGTATGCGGACTTACTGGACTTAGTGCTGATGGAACAGATGGTCAACGGTTTGACACCAGAACTGGTCACGTTCGTGCGCGAGCGCAACCCAGCAACGGTGGAGGAGGCCGCGACGTTAGCACAGCAGTACGTCGACGCCAGGGCGGGAACCAATCTACGTTTCCCACCACGTCAACCCTTTACACCCAGGGACAAGAGTGAGGGCCGCAAGCCAGCAGGACCGCGACCCAACTCGCCGGACAAGCGGGAGTGCTACAGCTGTGGGCAGAAGGGGCACCTTAAGCGAGATTGTCCGAAACGCAGCAAGCGAAGTGGAGGAGCGTTGCGCATCTTGAAGGAGGCAGGCAAGAGGGGAGATCCTCGGTTCCAGAGCCAAGTGGTAGTGGAAGGTGTTCCGCTGACGGCTGTGAGGGACACGGGGGCCGACTTGATTTGCCGGCGGAAGGGAGAGGTTGCCAACCTGGTCTACACAGGACGCACGCGGCGTGTCGGATTCGCCATTCGACAGTTGTCCAAGTCACTGCCAACAGCGTGGGTGCAGTTGGAATCACCGTTCTACACCGGAAGAGTGGAGGTAGTGGTGGTGCCGGACTTGATCTACCCAGTGGTAATCGGCAACTGGGTGAGAACGGAACGGCAGCCAGACACAGCACTGCCGGTGTTCGTCGAGGGAACCGCAGAGTGTTGTGCGGTGCAGACCCAAGGATCAACCAGCCAAAGAGACAGACGCTGCGGAACTGCTGGTAGTCGGACCGAGCAAGAGCGTCGTCGCCACGCCGGAAGAGATTCGCCAACTGCAGTTGGAAGACGGCGAGCTTGCGAAAGTACGGCAGCTAGCAGACCGGAAGGCAGGGAAAGAGAAACGTGGCAAAGGGCAAGTGGCATTTGTCTGGAAGCGGGGCCTGTTGTACCGCGAGTATACAGGACAAGACAAAGTGGATCACAGCCAGTTGGTGGTGCCAGCGAAGCTTCAGTCGGAGGTGCTACGCACGGGACACGACACGCCTATGGCTGAACATCTGGGAGCCAGGCAGACCCTAGATCGAGTGTGGGCCGAGTACTACTGGCCAGGGATGTGCCGCGACGTGAGGAGGTTTTGTGCTTCGTGCGACATATGCCAGCGGACGACACCCAAGGGGCGCATCAGGAAAGCGCGTGTTCAGAGAGCTGGCAAGAGCAGGAAGTTGAAGCGTTACGTAGTGCGCAGAGTAGAACCAGAGACAACGGTGGCCGTCGTGTTGGACCAAGATGGAACAGAGGGAACGACAGATAACAGCTACCAGGGTACCGTACCACTGGTACCACTACGAGCGAGCGAAGGGCTAGTGGACGTACAGGTAGACACGGAGCTGTCAGCACTACATGAGAGAGCACTGCCGCTACCCAACCTGGACGAGTGCGAGGTGGTGTCGACCGACGACAACCCTGTGCGTACACATCAGCATCCGCTACCATTTTCGCAGATGGAGGTCGTCAAGAGTGAAGTGGGATCGATGCTGGAGTTGGGGGTTACCGAGTCTTGTACGTCGCCGTACAGAGCACCGATCGTGCGAGTAAGGAAGAAGGGAGAGGTCAACAGAAGGGATGACTGCCAGAAAGCTTTCAACGAGTTGAAGGAGGCGCTGACCAGTGAGAGCCAGGGGTCAAGTTATCGAACTTGGATAAGGGGTTCATCTGGAGGACGGACGCACCTCAACAGTGCCAGACTCACCCGATGGGCTATGCAGCTGCAGGCCTACGTCTTCACAGTTCGACCGATTCCAGGAAGAGACAACATCGAAGCGGATTTCCTCAGCAGATCTGACCCTGTGGAAGATTAAGTTTTGAACTCTCCGTAGGTTCGTCTTGGGAGGGGGGTGTGTCACACGGCAGCCTGTGATGAAACCGGGTAGAAGGTGTGGGTGGAGAGTTAATGAGTTGGGGTAGTAACTGCGCGCTGTCGTATGTTTGGTTATGCGTGGAGAGCGTGATTTTGAATAGCAGAATTCGGCCAGCCAGTTTTGGAATGTGTTCACTGTAGTCAGAACACGTTTTGCAGAGTAACGGAGAAGACCTGTGGTCTTGTGTCTCTGGGTATTTTGTTCTGGAAGTAAGGTTGGGACAGTTGTTAACGTAAATGATAACTGGTTCTAAAAGAAAACCTAGTGGGAAATGTTACGGTTTTGGTAACAAGCTCAAGGAAGTGTAGAGCAAATAACTAAGTTTGTGTGTTGTGGTAAGTTAGTGTAGAGGTGGTCCACTAACAGGAATTACTACGCACTGGATACCTTACTTGGAGTACTGTGTAGGCGAGCAGTGGAAAGGGCTAGCTACAGGTACTTTACATTCGAGCCGTGTGGGTAAGTGTGATGGTGATCTTCCTTTACTGTGCTAATGACCGATGGCCGGCTGTTGGGGTGTTGAACGATAGCTGTGCGTGAGGCTGGGGGAAGGATGGTTGCACTGGGGAGAGGCAGACGAAAGGAAGAGTGCGACTGAAGGAGGGAGAATGAGGGTGAAGTGTGGTGAAGGTAGGATGGAAGTGGTTGCTGTTGTTGAGGTTGCGGTTGCTCAAGATGGATAATGTGTTGATGATTACATGTATTCATTTGCAGCATCGTTCATTTCATGCATTCATAATGTCATTTAGTTTTTTTGAATTATGTGTTTGATTACAAGAGACAGAAATAGTAGTCAAGGGAAGTGAAGTGGACAGCAGTGGCGCTTCCTCAAGATACAGGAATTAGTTAGTGTAGTGGGGGGAAGAGTGTGAGGAGGGAGGGGGACAGAATCGGGTGGACATGACATTAACAATAAGACAAGCATGTTGCAGGTTCGAAAGTTCGTTGTTCGAGGGTCTTCGAAGTTCGTCGAATTCATCAGCTCGACACGGAGTAACGTTGACCAGCGTCGCGCAACAACGACGACGACATTTGGTCGTGTGGACCCAGCATCATCATCACCACCCGTTCGTCCTCGTCCGTGTTGGTGTGTACATCTCCATTGATCCACAACCCCACCTTTTCCGCGGTGGTTGTGACGTCTGTGTTTGGAACCCGGCCTCGACGTCACAGAGTTAGCCGACTGGAGGAGTTAGGCTGGGAGGCGTCGAAGGTGGCAGGGCTGCCGCAACTACAGCGTCATCATCATCATCATCATCGTCAGCGGTGGGAGGGAGTGGCGACACCACTACGCCTGGATTCCATAGCGACAGTCCGGTGACAGTCACGAGGAGGGGCAGCTACTTTCGGAGACATCAACGGGGACGCCCTACTATCAGGTCGGCTTGTTCTTTGTTGTCCCCCTCTTGATACTCGACCCCCCCTGTGTTCGGACATTTGCAGTGCACAGTCGTTAGTTAGACGTGGTTGATTAGCAACCCTCGTTCATCTGACATTCCATTTCATTGTTCATCGACCCATTGATTGTTCCATCACCATTTTTCTCGTTTCATGTGTAAATGTTGTATGTGTATGAGTGTGTGGTATGAATGAATAAATAGCTTGAAAGTTGTATATATAATCGTTGTGTTTTCATCCCTTCACGTCTGCGGGAAATCGCCATTCTGTCTGGGTTGTCTGCGTGTGGAAGGTGTTTGTTTGTGGCGTTTGCCCGGAGAGAGTCGTGGCGGTGACAATGATGATGATGATGATGATGATGATGATGATGATGATGATGATGATGATGATGATGATGATGATGATGATGATGATGATGATGATGATGGCGGTAATGGTGGTAATTGTGATGATGATGTTTCAGTGCACACAACGCCAAAGACAACTGCGAGCCCAGTCCCTCTGACGTGTAACGATCTGGCGGTTTTGAACTGCGGCTCTCTACTTCCCATCTGTCACGCTGTCAATTGCCCCGACCTTTGTGACCCATGCTGTAAGCGCGCCGTCATCTTCATCATCATCATCATCATCATCATCATCATCATCATCGTCGTCGTCGTCGTCGTCGTCATCGTCGTTGTTGTCTAAATCGTCATTTACGTAGCTGATGCAGACCACGGCGACAACAATATAGGTCAGTAACGACGATTAGTAACGTTGAAATAGCTGCTGCTGCTGCTGCTGCTGCTGCTGCTGCTGCTGATGATGATGATGATGATGATGATGATGATGATGATGATGATGATGATGATGATGATGATGATGATGGTGATGGAGATGGTGATGATGATGATGATGATAATTGATGATTGATGATTGATGATTGATGATTAATGATGATGATGATGATGATGATGATGATGATGATTGATTGATTGATGATTGATTGATGATGATGATGATGATGATGATGATGATGATGATGATGATGATGATGATGATGATGATGATGATGATGATGATGATGATGATGGTCGTGTTGTATTTTTAGTGAACCCGCCAACACAGGCACCGACTACAGCAATAGTCGCTGCCGGCACTTTGACGTGTCATGACCTACAAGGGATGAACTGTGGAGTGCTGGACGCTCTCTGCCCTCTTGTGCACTGCCCATCTATCTGCGATCCTTGTTGTAAGGACATCTTCCTCTTCCTCCTCCTCCTAATCATCATCATCATCATCGTCGTCATCATCATCATCATCATCGTCACCATCTTTGTCATCATCATCATCATCATCATCATCATCATCATTATCATTATCATCACCACCACCGTCATTGTAGTCGTGGGGAAGGCGGTGGCAATAGGCCATAGCTACACAAGCCATCGTTGTCGTCCGTCATCACCGCGTATTTGAATTGTTGTGTCGCATTGTTGATCCATTAAATAGTTTTTGCATCAGCATCATCATGAATATCTATCATTGTTATTGTTGTTGTCATCGCAATCATAATCGCCATTATCATCTTCATTGTGGTTTTACGAGTCCCTACAACAGTCCCTTATCTGCTACAGAAATTTTCGACTTTCACCTGTTATCTGCTTTTGTTGATGGATG
The DNA here is from genome assembly GCA_036898135.1 of Oncomelania hupensis. Taxonomy (NCBI): domain Eukaryota; kingdom Metazoa; phylum Mollusca; class Gastropoda; order Littorinimorpha; family Pomatiopsidae; genus Oncomelania; species Oncomelania hupensis. Next base: position 1,249,268 of record CM072527.1, read on the forward strand.
GGGAAGTAACTCTCTCTCTCTCTCTCTCTCTCTCTCTCTCTCTCTCTCTCTCTCTCTCTCTCTCTCTCTCTCTCTTTCTTTCTTTTTCTGTCTCTCGCTCTCTGTCTCATCCTCTGTCTCTCTGTCTGTCTCTTTCTCTCTCTCTTTCTCTCTCTCTCATTTGATAGCATATCCAAGGGAAATAACTTTCTCTCCCTCTATCTCTCTGTCTCTGTCTCCGTCTCTGTCTGTCTGTCTGTCTGTCTGTCTCTCTCTCTCTCTCTCTCTCTCTCTCTCTCCTGATAGTATATCCAAGGAAAATAACTCTCTCTCACTCTCTCTCTCACACACACACACGCACACACACACCCCACCCCCCACACACACACACACACACACAACTTTAGTGTAAATCTTTGACGTTAAACTGTTACCTATAATTTATATGTATCCTAGGCCAGATGTTTCGTCCAAGGGATACTGCCCACTGATTTGAAGCTCGAGGGGCCAGTTAACCCCAGAGCGCTTTCTGACTTGGTGGAACGAAGAAGTTTATGCATAGGTCTATAGCGCAAACCTTTATAGGTCTACAGGATAGGACGTGCTCGCCTTATCAATATCGAAGTCCCTAACCCTGATGTTTTGTTCCTTTGCGTGAATTTTGTTCCCATTGTCCTCCGTTCATCCCTTCCTTTGTTCCTGATATTTTCAGTATCGTCTATTCAGACGCAAACAATGACGACGATGAAGCCAACGACGACGATGTTGCCAACGACGACGAAGGAGCCGGTTACCAATTCGGGTGGCTTGTCGGGCCTAGTTTAACACTGCACTATCCTAGGGTCCTATTTACAAACTAATTAAGTTGCTCTACCTGAGCTGCAATGCTATGCCAGGTAGCTATGGACACTAGTGACAGGGTATTACTGGGCGGGGACGAATTCTGGTGCTGTGGCCCTTAGTTGTATTGGGTGGGCGACAGCTGCTGTGTCCTCCACGAGATGGCGACTGAGGTAGTCGGCTCCGTGGTTTTCCTTGCCGGGGATGTACTCGATTTGGAATGAGTATGCTTGAAGGGTGAGTGCCCATCGCATCAGGCGAGAGTTCAAGGATTTGGAGGCTGCCAGGAACGATAGTGGTTGGTGGTCCACCTGAACTGTGAAGTGGGTCCCATACAGGTAGAGTTGGAATTTCTGTATGGCCCAGACTAGTCCAAGACATTCTTTCTCCGACGTGGCGTAGTGGGTCTCGGCGGGTCTCAATTTTCTGCTGGCGTAGGCGACAGGGAATAGTGTCTCTGTGTTCTTTGGGTCGCGCTGTAGCAGTACTGCTCCGAGGCCTAAGTCGCTTGCGTCGGTGCGAAGAACGAATGGCTGAGTCAAATCGGGTAGGTGGAGTACTGGCGCCGATGTCATTCTGTCCTTGAGTGTTTGGAATGCTGTCTCACATTCCGCTGTCCAAACTACTTTGTCCGGGGCGATTTTCCGGGTTCCATTTGTCAGTGGCACGGCGATGCTGTTGTAGTTGGGGATGAACTTCTGGTAGAAGCCGCAGAGTCCTAGAAATGACTGCACTTCCTTCTTTGTCTTGGGCCTAGGAGCGTCGAGTAGGCGTTTCACTGTCTTCTCTACCGGTCGCAGGCTTCCTTGACTGATGGTGTGTCCCAGAAATTCTAGTTCTGTGAATCCAATCTGACATTTGGTGGGTCTTGCCGTCAATCCCGTGTCTCTGAGGCGGGCGAGTAGTTGTTGTAGGAGCGTGACATGTTCCTCCCACGTAGGTGTGGCGATGAGGATGTCGTCCATAAACGAGTGTAGGTGCTCGCTGCTCAGGGGTGCCAGGAGTTTTCGCATCATGGCGCTGAAGATGCTGGGTGCGTTGTGGAGTCCGAATGGAAGTACATTGAACTCGAAGTGTCCTTCCTTAGTGCTAAACGCTAGGTACTTTCGGACTTGTGGTTGCACTGGTATCTGGTAGTATCCTTTGCTGAGGTCGATGCGTGAGAAGTACTTTGCTCGCTGTAGCTTGGCAAATAGGTCGGTCTGGTCCGGGAGTGGCTCTGGCTGGAATTGCGTTACGGCATTCAGGAGTCTGAAGTCGATGCACAGTCGGTGCTCTCCGTTGGGTTTTCGCAACAATACCGTGCCTGCGCTGTAGGGTGAGGTAGACTCTGAGATGATTCCGGCTGCCAGTAAAGTGTCTATCTCTTCCTTGATGGCTCGCTGCTGAGACAGTGGCATCGGGTAGAGCTTCTGGCGGACGGGTGTTGGGTCGGTCACCGTTAAGGTTACTTCGACGAGGTCTGTCCTCCCTGGTCGGTCTGTTAGCACAGTCTGATGTTGTCGAATGACCTGTAGTACTTGCTGTTGCTGTGTAGCGGCTAGGTCTCCGTTGAGTATCACGTCTTTGTAGGTTTCTTTGGAGTGCAGGGGATACTCTACTGCATTGGTCTCCATGCTTTCTCCTTCTTCCGCAATGGCGATGGCTAGCAAGTTGTGAGTGCTGGGGGTCGCTGGTCGGTCCGTATACTTCTTGAGGAGATTAATGTGGTGGTATCGGGTTCTCCCGTTTACCTCTATTTGGTAGACTGTCTTGGATTTCTTGGCAGTCACCCGGTACGGTCCTCTCCAAGCGATGTCCAGCTTGTTGGTTCCACTTGGAAGTAAGAGTAGCACTTGATCGCCGACTTGCAGTTCTCTGTCCTTCGCGTGGCGGTTGTAGTACTTCGCCTGACGGGCTCTTGCCTTCTTCAGTGCTTCACCAGCTTTCTTCCACGTTGCTTTGAGGGTTTCCTACAGGTCTGCGACGTACTTTGTGGCACCTCTTGGTGTGTCGTCTATCTTGGCTTCCGTCCAACTTCTGCGTAGGGCTTCTAGCAGTCCTGCTAGCGGTCTGCCGAATAGCAATGTTGACGGGGTGTAGCCTGTGGCTGCATGGGGTGTTTCTCGGTATGCGAACAGTGCCGCATTCACGTAGGTGTCCCACGCTTCTGGATTGTCGTCGGCGACTTTCCTGAGTATGGTGAGAAGGGTTCCATTCAGTCTTTCTACTTGTCCGTTGCTGGCTGGGTGGTATGGTGGTGTGCGAATGTGATGAACTTGTATCAACTCGAACACGTCTTGCATCAGGCGGCCGGTGAACTGAGATCCGTTGTCCGTTCTAATGCTGTCCGGGAATCCGACTCTGGTAAAGATGGCGATGAGTGCATCTGCAATCTTCTTGGTGTCGATCGCTGGCAACGGGACTGCTTCGCACCACATCGTACATGCGTCGACGAGTGTGAGTAGAAATCTGTTCCGCTTCTTGGTCATGGGCAGTGGTCCTACTATGTCTACTGAGACTTGCTGGAATGGCACGCCGACTACTACTGATGGTCCTAAGGTAACTGGTACGGTGTGATGTCGCGGGGAATATCGTTGACATTGGTGGCAAGATTTCACGTAGCGCTTGACATCCTCCGTGATTCCTGGCCAATAGTAGTGTGCGCTGATTCTCTGCACTGTGGCTCCAATTCCCATGTGTCCGCTGAGTGGCATGCTGTGGCCTAGTTCTAGTACTTGGGCTCGAAGGGTGGCTGGTAGTACTAGTTGGGTGTGATCTCCATCTCCTTGTCGAGGAAGAATTCCCTCTTCCATGTAGAAGTCTCCCTTGTGCGGGGGTGTGTGCGCCTTGGGTAGCTTCTGGAAGCACTTCGCTATCGAGGTGTCTTCTTTCTGTGCTGTTTTGATCTCTTCGAGTCCTGGATTCGGAGCGAACTCGGGCTGGGGTGGTTGGGTTTTAGCTTGGGCCCTGGTTTGCACTGCAGCTATCTCTACAGTTTTAGGGGGCGTGCCTAAGAACACATACCTACAACCTAGCACTAGATCATACAGGGGTTTCTGTAAAACAGCTGCTTGGATTCGTCCTGTGACGTACCTACTCTCTACTTCTATCCAAGCTATTGGGCAAGTAGTCGTCGGTTTCGTCAAGTCTGCTCCTTGTAGTTCGACTGTCTTGTCTGTCAAGTCCGCGCGCGATACAAGAGATTCGCTAACTATCGCGTCGTATGATAGACCTGTGTCATACAGACAGTTCGCTTCTTTTCCGTTGACCTTGACCGTGTCTGTCACCGATGGGTGATCTCCGATCGTGTGTGGCTTGTTACCGCTACTTTGAGTTAGAACTCTGTGCGCTGGCCGGCTTTCGCGCTCTTCCCTACGTTGTGCGGCCAACTTGAAACATTCTGCGGTGGAGTGATTGTTTCTGTAGCAGAACGAACAATACCGTCTCTGTTCTGCGGGACCTCTTTTCCCGAATTCCGTGTTGGGTCCTTTATTTTGCCCAGGTCTGGGGTTATTCGGCTTATTCGCGGTGCGCTCTTCCCGGTTAGGGCTTCGTTTCTGTGCCTCTTTCCCGTTAGGCTTTAGGTCTCGCCTGAAGCTCTTGGCTTCTCCGTGGGCGGCCACGTACCTATCTGCGACCTTGACCAGATCTTCTAGTCTTTCCGCGCCCTGCTCTACTGAGAATGTCCTCAGCTCGGGGGTCATGGTTTCCCGTAGCTGTTCCCATACTATCAGTTCTGTCAGTCCATCATACGTTTTAGCCGTGGCTGACTGGCTAATCCACTTATCCAGCATGGTGGACAACCTATCCGCGAACTGCGCATAGCTCTCTCCTTTCACTCTCCGATTGGTGCGGAATTTTTGCCGGTAGCAGTCTCCTGTTAGTTCGAATCCCGTTAGGAGTGCCTCTTTTACTTTGTGATAGTCAGTCACTCTGTCAGTTGGTAGCTTACTGTAGATGTCATAAGCCTTTCCTCTAAGCCCTTGACTAAGCTTAAAAGACCAATGAGTGGGATCTAGTTTATACTCTGTTGCTAGACGCTCAAACCTAGTCAAATAGAGATCTAGACCTTCTTCTCTCTCATTGAATGTTCCCAGTGGAAATGACATTCCTTGTACAGGGTTGGATGCTACCTCTAGCTGATCTGAGTGGGAAGGGGTTGAGGAAGAACTTGAAGCTCCTGATCCCAATCTTCTTAGCTCTAACTCATGCTGTCTTTCTTTTTCCTTTTCTTCCCTCTCTTTTTCTTTTTCTGCCCGCTCATACTCCCATCTCCTAACTTCTGCTTCTCTCTCTGCTGCTAATGCTGCCTTCTTCTGTTCTCCTTCTAATTCTAATTTCTTCTGCTCTGCTTCTAATTTCTTCTGCTCTGCTTCTAATTCTAATTTCCTCGTTTCTCTCTCTGCCTCTAATTTCTTCTGCTCTGCTTCTAGTTCTGCTTTTCTCTGTTCTGCTTCGAGTTTCTTCGCCTCTCTCTCTGCTGCTCTCTCTGCCTTAGCTTCCTGTTTCTCTACCTCTGCATTGATATACGCAATTAGGTCTGCCCCTGCTAAGTGTAAAGCTTCTCCTAGTTCCTTGAAGCGCAATCTCAAGGCCACTGGGTCCGACATTGCCAAACGTGTCTATGAACAACCTCTGAATCACGTGGAATACCAATGCAAAGACCATACAATTCGTAATCAATAATAGAATACAACAAGAGTCAAATGGCATACAACAGTTATTTAAGCAAAACCTGCAAAAGAACAATGCAACATACAGGCACAAAAATATTTGAAGCAAAAAAGTTTTTAACTAAAGAATAGTGCACCCAAACTGATTAGTCCTTGTTACCACTATTCTAAGTTATTCTACTACTCCTACTGTTATCTAATTTTATTGTACTTAGGTCCGGTTATACCCAATTCCTATTATACACAGATCCTGGCTAGGCTCGCCAATTAAAGTGTCACGTGGGGTTTATGGGCTCTGCACAATAGAATTATGGACCCTCACGTTTATTCGGTGGGAACTGCTAGTAAGTCACCCTATGAATTACTTTAATAAATTTATTTGTTTAGCTCGTTCTGTGTTAAGGTTGGGGTACAGAAATAGATAGAAAAACGGTAAAAGAATACTGTCACACTAGCTTTCACACGGCTATGAATCATATGTAGTCCAGCCACTTGATAACAGTTAAAATCACACATTTATTTCTTCTACTCTATACAAGATTCTCTAAGTACTAATCTAACTTAAAAAGTCTCTTTCAATGCTAATAGTTCGATCGCTGATAGTCTAGGCAGCTGTTATTTTCTTCCTCGGGCACTTTGCTACTAGATTGCATGTAGATTTGGACTACTGTGGTCCGTTTTACAGTTTCTGAAGAGTTGGACTACTGTGGTCCTGTTATGATCAGTTTAAGTGCACCTTCGCCTTATGCACTTAACTTTCTTATGGTGCATTCGAAGTCCTTCTGTGAGGTAGCTTCTGGTCCACCTGTGTCGTTGTGTAGTTGGGTTCCCTTGCCACGCTGTGGGGTCTGACAGGGTGTCTTTCAAGGCAGCTCTTTCCGTCTTGTGCGGTAGAGGATCCTCAACCAACTAGTCGTTTCTGTGGAGTGGGGTGCACAGGATAGCTCGGGATAGCTCGGGATAGCTCGCCTGCTCGTCTGTAATATAAGAGACGAAATTCTGCACAACCCTGAATAATCGGTTTGTGCAGAGCGTCTCACTGAAAGCCAAGTAGCCCTCAGTGATAGCTCCACATCTCTATACATAAGCGACGAACATTCTGCTACTTCCGGGTTCCACTGGAATCTCACTCTAAATTCCTATACATACATAAATATCAATCGTGTCTAACTATACACATACAGAATTAATAATAATATAAACATTCAGTGGTACAGCCACTGGTCTGCAAACATACATATAAGTTAAACAACAGTGGTTCCGTATGGTATACAACATGGCGGCGCAACCGGTCGTGTTTCGGCTCGTGGACGGCTCTTCCACGTGGTACGGCAAATTCGGATTAACAATTCACATTTATGCATAGCAAATTCCACAAACATAATTTCAACAATAATACAAATATATCACGATGAAACAGAAGGGTGTTCATTTACCTGTTTGACAAGTTCAGGCCCGTGATGACTTGAGAGAATTCTAAGATTTCAAAGTCCTGCTTCCTGGTCTATGAGTGTAGAGATTTCTCTAGCTGTGGAGATGTTGACTCTACCTCGTCTCACACACGACTAATTCAAACTGTGCTAAGATCTGACACAGTCAAACTGCTCTACCCACTGAGCCTGCTTCTGATTGGTTAAAACGGTCCGATTCAAAGCTCAAGTGCTGACTCACTGCGATGTGGGTGGCTCGCTCGCCGTGTGTGGTCTGCTGTGTAATTTACTTGCTGCTGTGTAATAGTCTAACTTCTCTACTGTTACAAAGACTACACATGGCTAAATAGTAATAAGCAGAGTTAACACTAGCCAGTTCGTGACAGTGAGAGTGTGCACCCCGGCGGGTGGTTGGAGGGAGTCAGGTCGCTGTTTAGCGGAGGCTCACAGCCGGCCTGGGTTCGACCACACGTGAGGGAGGGGGCCATTGCACTCTCCATCCGGTTCGCTACGTCGCGGGCCAGTTTCCACTGTTTGAGTGGGAGGAGGTGGGTGATAGAGAGGGAAGATAGCTTAGTTAGGTAGTTAGTATCTAGGGCTAGGCTAGGTTAGGTAAGGTTTGCAGGGATTGTTGACTTGTTTTTGGTGTTGTTGTTGCTTTTCTTAAGCAGGATGGCATCGATCGAGGAGGCTGAAGGAGTGTCACCGATCGCGGCTCGTACGCGTTCTCGCGTGGGTGTCACGACGGACGAGCGGATGACGTCAGCGGTTGATTCAGGAGTCACCGATCTACCTTCTGCGACCGAGCAGCGGAGATCGCCGGTTCGGTCATCGCGTCGTGGGTCAGTAGACGAGGAGTCGACAACGATGGAAGCCAGAGACACAGTGAGTGATCCTTTTGTGACGGGATTTGGCGCGACTGGCGGGATGTCAGCAGGCACCGACGTCTACGGAGACCAGGATCGTCTGAGCGACGCAACGAGGCTGAAGAGGTTTGAGACCAATCCTTACCGTTCGGTCTACAAGGTCGAGGCGGCACCTACGCGGAGGACAGGACCGTTCGCGGACGAGACGCCGATGGAGAGGATCTTGAGACTCGCCAAGCGCGAAGGACTGAAGGGCCAGGCAGCGTTAGACTACGCGATGGACCAAGCGGCTAGGGCGGCCCGGGAAGACGCCGAGTTGAGGGCTAGCGAAAGAGACGCAGACCGGAGGGAGAGAGAGAGGGAGAGAGAGATAGCGCTGAGGGAGAGAGAGATGGAACACGAACTAGCGATGGCGCAGCTGACGGGGCAAGGCGCCGGGAACCGCAGGAATCGTCAACCCGAGTTCGAGACGGTCAAGCTCAGGTTACCGTTCTTCGAAGACAAGGACGACCTAGAGACCTACTTGTGTCAGTTTGAGCGATTCGCCAAGGCTCAAGACTGGAACAAGGACACGTGGGCTATTCGCTTAGGGACCTTGCTGAAGGGGAAGGCGAGGGAAGTTTACGTTGGTTTGAATGAGGACGACTCTGCCGACTACGAGATCCTGAAGGCAGCGTTGTTGGTACGTTTCAACCTGACGGCCGAGACGTATCGCAAGAAGTTTCGCCAGCTACGAAGGGAGCCACCAGAGACTTTCAAACAGTATCTGCGGAAGTCAGAGTTGTTCCTGGAGCGCTGGATGGGACTAGCGAACAAGAAGGCCACGTATGCGGACTTACTGGACCTAGTGCTGATGGAACAGATGGTCAACGGTTTGACACCAGAACTGGTCACGTTCGTGCGCGAGCGCAACCCAGCAACGGTGGAGGAGGCCGCGACGTTAGCACAGCAGTACGTCGACGCCAGGGCGGGAACCAATCTACGTTTCCCACCACGTCAACCCTTTACACCCAGGGACAAGAGTGAGGGCCGCAAGCCAGCAGGACCGCGACCCAACTCGCCGGACAAGCGGGAGTGCTACAGCTGTGGGCAGAAGGGGCACCTTAAGCGAGATTGTCCGAAACGCAGCAAGCGAAGTGGAGGAGCGTTGCGCATCTTGAAGGAGGCAGGCAAGAGGGGAGATCCTCGGTTCCAGAGCCAAGTGGTAGTGGAAGGTGTTCCGCTGACGGCTGTGAGGGACACGGGGGCCGACTTGATTTGCCGGCGGAAGGGAGAGGTTGCCAACCTGGTCTACACAGGACGCACGCGGCGTGTCGGATTCGCCATTCGACAGTTGTCCAAGTCACTGCCAACAGCGTGGGTGCAGTTGGAATCACCGTTCTACACCGGAAGAGTGGAGGTAGTGGTGGTGCCGGACTTGATCTACCCAGTGGTAATCGGCAACTGGGTGAGAACGGAACGGCAGCCAGACACAGCACTGCCGGTGTTCGTCGAGGGAACCGCAGAGTGTTGTGCGGTGCAGACCCAAGGATCAACCAGCCAAAGAGACAGACGCTGCGGAACTGCTGGTAGTCGGACCGAGCAAGAGCGTCGTCGCCACGCCGGAAGAGATTCGCCAACTGCAGTTGGAAGACGGCGAGCTTGCGAAAGTACGGCAGCTAGCAGACCGGAAGGCAGGGAAAGAGAAACGTGGCAAAGGGCAAGTGGCATTTGTCTGGAAGCGGGGCCTGTTGTACCGCGAGTATACAGGACAAGACAAAGTGGATCACAGCCAGTTGGTGGTGCCAGCGAAGCTTCAGTCGGAGGTGCTACGCACGGGACACGACACGCCTATGGCTGAACATCTGGGAGCCAGGCAGACCCTAGATCGAGTGTGGGCCGAGTACTACTGGCCAGGGATGTGCCGCGACGTGAGGAGGTTTTGTGCTTCGTGCGACATATGCCAGCGGACGACACCCAAGGGGCGCATCAGGAAAGCGCGTGTTCAGAGAGCTGGCAAGAGCAGGAAGTTGAAGCGTTACGTAGTGCGCAGAGTAGAACCAGAGACAACGGTGGCCGTCGTGTTGGACCAAGATGGAACAGAGGGAACGACAGATAACAGCTACCAGGGTACCGTACCACTGGTACCACTACGAGCGAGCGAAGGGCCAGTGGACGTACAGGTAGACACGGAGCTGTCAGCACTACATGAGAGAGCACTGCCGCTACCCAACCTGGACGAGTGCGAGGTGGTGTCGACCGACGACAACCCTGTGCGTACACATCAGCATCCGCTACCATTTTCGCAGATGGAGGTCGTCAAGAGTGAAGTGGGATCGATGCTGGAGTTGGGGGTTACCGAGTCTTGTACGTCGCCGTACAGAGCACCGATCGTGCGAGTAAGGAAGAAGGGAGAGGTCAACAGAAGGGATGACTGCCAGAAAGCTTTCAACGAGTTGAAGGAGGCGCTGACCAGTGAGAGCCAGGGGTCAAGTTATCGAACTTGGATAAGGGGTTCATCTGGAGGACGGACGCACCTCAACAGTGCCAGACTCACCCGATGGGCTATGCAGCTGCAGGCCTACGTCTTCACAGTTCGACCGATTCCAGGAAGAGACAACATCGAAGCGGATTTCCTCAGCAGATCTGACCCTGTGGAAGATTAAGTTTTGAACTCTCCGTAGGTTCGTCTTGGGAGGGGGGGTGTGTCACACGGCAGCCTGTGATGAAACCGGGTAGAAGGTGTGGGTGGAGAGTTAATGAGTTGGGGTAGTAACTGCGCGCTGTCGTATGTTTGGTTATGCGTGGAGAGCGTGATTTTGAATAGCAGAATTCGGCCAGCCAGTTTTGGAATGTGTTCACTGTAGTCAGAACACGTTTTGCAGAGTAACGGAGAAGACCTGTGGTCTTGTGTCTCTGGGTATTTTGTTCTGGAAGTAAGGTTGGGACAGTTGTTAACGTAAATGATAACTGGTTCTAAAAGAAAACCTAGTGGGAAATGTTACGGTTTTGGTAACAAGCTCAAGGAAGTGTAGAGCAAATAACTAAGTTTGTGTGTTGTGGTAAGTTAGTGTAGAGGTGGTCCACTAACAGGAATTACTACGCACTGGATACCTTACTTGGAGTGCTGTGTAGGCGAGCAGTGGAAAGGGCTAGCTACAGGTACTTTACATTCGAGCCGTGTGGGTAAGTGTGATGGTGATCTTCCTTTACTGTGCTAATGACCGATGGCCGGCTGTTGGGGTGTTGAACGATAGCTGTGCGTGAGGCTGGGGGAAGGATGGTTGCACTGGGGAGAGGCAGACGAAAGGAAGAGTGCGACTGAAGGAGGGAGAATGAGGGTGAAGTGTGGTGAAGGTAGGATGGAAGTGGTTGCTGTTGTTGAGGTTGCGGTTGCTCAAGATGGATAATGTGTTGATGATTACATGTATTCATTTGCAGCATCGTTCATTTCATGCATTCATAATGTCATTTAGTTTTTTTGAATTATGTGTTTGATTACAAGAGACAGAAATAGTAGTCAAGGGAAGTGAAGTGGACAGCAGTGGCGCTTCCTCAAGATACAGGAATTAGTTAGTGTAGTGGGGGGAAGAGTGTGAGGAGGGAGGGGGACAGAATCGGGTGGACATGACATTAACAATAAGACAAGCATGTTGCAGGTTCGAAAGTTCGTTGTTCGAGGGTCTTCGAAGTTCGTCGAATTCATCAGCTCGACACGGAGTAACGTTGACCAGCGTCGCGCAACAACGACGACGACATTTGGTCGTGTGGACCCAGCATCATCATCACCACCCGTTCGTCCTCGTCCGTGTTGGTGTGTACATCTCCATTGATCCACAACCCCACCTTTTCCGCGGTGGTTGTGACGTCTGTGTTTGGAACCCGGCCTCGACGTCACAGAGTTAGCCGACTGGAGGAGTTAGGCTGGGAGGCGTCGAAGGTGGCAGGGCTGCCGCAACTACAGCGTCATCATCATCATCATCATCGTCAGCGGTGGGAGGGAGTGGCGACACCACTACGCCTGGATTCCATAGCGACAGTCCGGTGACAGTCACGAGGAGGGGCAGCTACTTTCGGAGACATCAACGGGGACGCCCTACTATCAGGTCGGCTTGTTCTTTGTTGTCCCCCTCTTGATACTCGACCCCCCCTGTGTTCGGACATTTGCAGTGCACAGTCGTTAGTTAGACGTGGTTGATTAGCAACCCTCGTTCATCTGACATTCCATTTCATTGTTCATCGACCCATTGATTGTTCCATCACCATTTTTCTCGTTTCATGTGTAAATGTTGTATGTGTATGAGTGTGTGGTATGAATGAATAAATAGTTTGAAAGTTGTATATATAATCGTTGTGTTTTCATCCCTTCACGTCTGCGGGAAATCGCCATTCTGTCTGGGTTGTCTGCGTGTGGAAGGTGTTTGTTTGTGGCGTTTGCCCGGAGAGAGTCGTGGCGGTGACAATGATGATGATGATGATGATGATGATGATGATGATGATGATGATGATGATGATGATGATGATGATGATGATGATGATGATGATGATGATGGCGGTAATGGTGGTAATTGTGATGATGATGTTTCAGTGCACACAACGCCAAAGACAACTGCGAGCCCAGTCCCTCTGACGTGTAACGATCTGGCGGTTTTGAACTGCGGCTCTCTACTTCCCATCTGTCACGCTGTCAATTGCCCCGACCTTTGTGACCCATGCTGTAAGCGCGACGTCATTATTATCATCATTGTCGTCTTCATCATCATCATCATCATCATCATCATCATCATCATCGTCATCGTCATCATCATCATCATCATCATCATCATCATCATCATCATCATCGTCGTCGTCGTCGTCGTCGTCATCGTTGTTGTCTAAATCGTCATTTACGTAGCTGATGCAGACCACGGCGACAACAATATAGGTCAGTAACGACGATTAGTAACGTTGAAATAGCTGCTGCTGCTGCTGCTGCTGCTGCTGATGATGATGATGATGATGATGATGATGATGATGATGATGATGATGATGATGATGATGATGATGATGATGATGATGGTGATGGAGATGGTGATGATGATGATGATGATAATTGATGATTGATGATTGATGATTAATGATGATGATGATGATGATGATGATGATGATGATGATGATGATGATTGATTGATGATTGATTGATGATGATGATGATGATGATGATGATGATGATGATGATGATGATGATGATGATGATGATGATGATGATGATGATGATGATGATGGTCGTGTTGTATTTTTAGTGAACCCGCCAACACAGGCACCGACTACAGCAATAGTCGCTGCCGGCACTTTGACGTGTCATTACCTACAAGGGATGAACTGTGGAGTGCTGGACGCTCTCTGCCCTCTTGTGCACTGCCCATCTATCTGCGATCCTTGTTGTAAGGACATCTTCCTCCTCCTCCTCCTCCTAATCATCATCATCATCATCGTCGTCATCATCATCATCATCATCGTCACCATCTTTGTCATCATCATCATCATCATCATCATCATCACCATCATCATCATCATCATTATCATTATCATCACCACCACCGTCATTGTAGTCGTGGGGAAGGCGGTGGCAATGCAATAGGCCATAGCCACACAAGCCATCGTTGTCGTCCGTCATCACCGCGTATTTGAATTGTTGTGTCGCATTGTTGATCCATTAAATAGTTTTTGCATCAGCATCATCATGAATATCTATCATTGTTATTGTTGTTGTCATCGCAATCATAATCGCCATTATCATCTTCATTGTGGTTTTACGAGTCCCTACAACAGTCCCTTATCTGCTACAGAAATTTTCTACTTTCACCTGTTATCTGCTTTTGTTGATGGATGGGGAAGTAACTCTCTCTCTCTCTCTCTCTCTCTCTCTCTCTCTCTCTCTCTCTCTCTCTCTCTCTCTCTTTCTTTCTTTTTCTGTCTCTCGCTCTCTGTCTCATCCTCTTGTCTCTCTGTCTGTCTCTTTCTCTCTCTCTTTATTTCTCTCTCATTTGATAGCATAACCAAGGGAAATAACTTTCTCTCTCTCTCTCTGTCTCTGTCTCCGTCTCTGTCTGTCTGTCTGTCTCTCTCTCTCTCTCTCTCTCTCTCTCTCTCTCCTGATAGTATATCCAAGGAAAATAACTCTCTCTCACTCTCTCTCTCTCACACACACACACGCACACACACACCCCACCCCCACACACACACACACACAACTTTAGTGTAAATCTTTGACGTTAAACTGTTACCTATAATTTTATATGTATCCTAGGCCAGATGTTTCGTCCAAGGGATACTGCCCACTGATTTGAAGCTCGAGGGGCCAGTTAACCCCAGAGCGCTTTCTGATTTGGTGGAACGAAGAAGTTTATGCATAGGCTATAGCGCAAACCTTTATAGGTCTACAGGATAGGACGTGCTCGCCTTATCAATATCGAAGTCCCTGCCCCTGATGTTTTGTTCCTTTGCGTGAATTTTGTTCCCATTGTCCTCCGTTCATCCCTTCCTTTGTTCCTGATATTTTCAGTATCGTCTATTCAGACGCAAACAACGATGCCAACGACGACGATGATGCCAACGACGACGATGATGCCAACGACGACGAAGGAGCCGGCTACCAATTCGGATGGCTTGTCGGAAATGACTTGCGGCAGCCTCGCGAGCTTAGACTGTAGTGTTCTCGATGACCTCTGTCCACTTGTCCACTGCCCGGCAATCTGTGACCCTTGTTGTGAGTGGTCATCATCTTCATCATCGTCTTTGTCCTCGTCACCTCACCGTCAGTGTCATTGTTTTCGTGTTAACATTATCGAATCGTCTCCTTCCGTCGTCATTGCCGTCGTCATCAACATTTTCATCATCACCGGCATCATCCTCTTCATCATCGTCTTCTACACCGTCATCAGCGTCGTCTTTGTCGTCGTCAATATCATCATCATCATCATCATCATCATCATCCTACATATTATCATCTATATTATAATCTCTACGTAACGCCAAGATATTTGGATTTTTAAATTTTTTTTAAAGTCCTTATATAGAACTTTTCCAGCTCAAGAGCTGCTCAAGGCGCTGGCCGATCCAGGATCTAACTCCTTTCGGTCGAGGCGCCCATTTGCAGCCTTTTGGCGCATTGTCTGACGCCCAGACGACTGAGCACCATCCTTGGCGTTCGGATATGTAGGGAAAGGGATCTAGCACTTGCTGTGTGTATTTGTTTAGCCGGCACTCACACGACTATGACATGGGCGTCAGGATCTTTAACGTCCGTTGTGATATAATGGGCGTACGTGCACAGACTAGATTACATTACATTACATGGTTATTGATTAAGGTCCAGCTGACTCTTCCGAGCCAAATCAGGACCAGAGAAACGTTATCTTAAAATATTATAAAATGGTTGAAATCTTAAAAAATAAGCCTGTTACTCTTAAATATTAACAAACTTTCACGCGCAACCTCTTGAAAAGTCTTCTTTAAATCTGATGTATTAAAAATACGTTCTCTTTCTTCAATCAAATCACTAAAATCAGTCTTACCAATAAAATCCAACCAACAACACAAAACAAGACGACATGATTTATATGCGATTAAACAAATCAACATCATGTACAAATTAAAACAGGTGTTGACCATCGCATACTTTAAAAATCTCTTTGAAAGGTATTGAACCAAAATATCTTTCTCTTTCATCAAGCAGATAGCACATTCAGACATGAAATGGCGAACAGAAAAGGATTTATCATATGCAAGGCATCATGGTGGTTCTTCTCCTTTTAGAAGGAAACTGTGGGTGACATAAGTATGCCCAATATGAAGGCCAGACAGAGCTGTTTTTTCTTTGCGAGTGGATGCAAAGTTAGGCAAAGAAGCTGACAAATCGGGAAGAATTTGAAATAATTTCTTATTGATATGGTTAAGTCATAACAGCCGTTTACAATAAGATCCAGAAAAAAAAAAAAACAAGAAGAACAACAACAACAACAACAACAACAAACAACAAAACGAAAAAGAAGAAAGAGAGAAGAAGAACAAGAACAAGACAAGAACAGAAGAACAGAAAAGAACAAGAAGAAAACAAACAAGAAGAAGAACAAAGAAGAAGAAAAAGATAATTATTGAATTTTATTTTTATTTTAATATTTTAATTCATGTTAATCTATTTATAATTTAATATGTTATCGAATCACAGATGTGAATCTATAATAAATAAGATATGAATATAAAGATAGATGAAAAGAAAAAGAAGTGAAGATGAAGATGATGATGATGATGATGAGATGATTGATGAGTGATGATGATGAACGATCGATGATGATGATGATGATGATAAGATGATGATTAATGATGATGATGATGGTTTGATGAGATGATGATGATGAGATGATGATGATGATGATGTTGGATGATGATGTTGATGCATATTATTTTCATGATAATGATGATGATGGGCGATGATATGTATGAGATGTGATAGTCGCCACAAAGTTTGTGTAATATGAAACGCATTACACACCACTCCCAACGCCCCCTCACTCACCCCCCACCTCACACCTCTCCCCCCCCATTACTGTTGTTTATGTTTCAGTGATCCCGGCCACCACACCACACCAATCCCCTCAATAAGGTGTGTCATTGTTGCCGTCGCTGATGTGTTGTTTTGTTGTTGTTATGTTGTTGTTGCTGCTGATAATGATGATCTCTCTCTCTCTTTCACTCTCTCTCTCTCTTGTGTCTCTCTGTGTTTTCTTCTCTGTCTCAGTTGTGTTGTCTCTCTGTCTCTCTCTCTCTCTCTCTCTCTCTCTCTCTCTCTCTCTCTCTCTCTCTCTCTCTCTCTCTCTCTCTCTCTCTCTCTCTCCTGTCTCTCTCTCTCTCTCTCTCTCTCTAGTACAGACTTCTTCTCTCTCTCTCTCTCTCTCTCTCTTGTGAAATACATTGAATGTTTTGGTTTAATTGTTTGTGTGTTGTGTTTGTTGGGTGTTTGTGTGTGTGTGTGTGGTTTGTGTGTGTGTGTGGTGTGTGTGTGTGTGTGTGTGTGTGTGTGTGTGTGTGTGTGTTGTGTGTGTTCAATTGTACTACGTAATATCCTTTCAATATTTTTTCTCCTTCTTAAAGAACCACCCCGTGGCCGCGAGGAAAACCAAAGGAACATGAATGATGATCACTTTGATAACACAGGAAGTGTGGTTGATCACAGCCTCAGTGTTGAGGTATAAATAAATAAAAAAATTAATGTGATGTACGCTATTTCACGAAAATTTGTCATTCTGTGTTCTTTGTTTGGAGGGGTTAGTTAACGTGTGTGTGTGTGTGTGTGTGTGTGTGTGTGTGTGTGTGTGTGTGGGCACACTTACACAGTGTTATCTGGACAAATCAGTGAACACCTACATAACTTGTATTGACATGCCTACTTGTTTTGACGTCAGAACAATGATCCGTTAGGGTTAGGGCTGGGTTAGGGTTAGTGTTCGAACACTGCAAAGTACTTAAAAATGGGGACGAAATATAACCCATTGTCAGCACAACGTATGAGGCGTTTCGGGAAAGTCATGATAATACTGTGTAACCTCGGCTGTGTGTGCGTGTGTGTGTGTGTTTATGTGTGCCTGTCTTTGTGTGTGCGTGTCTGTACGCGCGCGTATGTTGTTGCGTCGGTTTCAGTTCAACGCTGCGACGACGATGATGATGATCTTGATGATGAGGAAGAAAGAAGAAGAAGAAGAAGATGATGATGATGATGATGATGACGATGATGATGATGATGATGATGACGAGGAGGAGGAGGAGGATGTCCACTTCTAACGCGCAGGTAATCATCCCGAAGCACGCTGGTTGCGCATAAGGAGACCATTAGAAAACGAAAACGATAGGACAGCGAATGTCCGATAGGACAAGGGTTAATGGAATAGACCATAGACACTCTCTATGAATAGATAATCAGCATCAGATGTTACGAAATCGGCGACGACCATACGATAACAACGACGATGACGACCATTATGATGATGATGAGGAGGAGGGCGGCGATCTGTAACCAAAATACACGCTCATGTTGTTGTTTTTTGTTTTGTTTTGTTTTGTTTCCATGTAATCAATCTTATCTCAAGAGCTGCTCAAGGCGCTGGTCGATACAGGATCTCACTCAAGCCGCCGGAGACGCCCACCTGCAACCTTTGGGCGCATAGTCTGACGGCCAGACGACTGAGCACAAATCTGGGCAACCGGGGATGGGGAGAATGGACCTAGTGCCTGCTGGGTGTATTGGTGTAGCCGGCACTCACCTGTCTAGAACATGAGCGTCAGGATCTTTAACACCCATGCGATGAAATGCGTGCGTTCACAAACTAGACCTCGGTTTATACTCTTATCCGATGGCGCAGAGTCGCAAAGTAATGTGGTTTTTTTTTTCGTTATTAATTATTATTATTATTATTATTATTATTATTATTATTATTATTATTATTATTATTATTATTATTATTATTATTATTTTACTCCCGACCTTTAACGAGGTTTGAACCACAGCCTGTGCAGGTTGCAATGTTATCGCCTGACGTTTGAGTACACTGCCAATACCACTGAGCCAATTGGGCACACACGTTACGTTACCTGGGTAGATTAGAGTCCCCGGACACATAGCGTATAGGAGGGGCCGGGTAGCTCAGTTGGTAAGAGCGTCTTGCTAGTAACCGAAAGGTCGCTGGTTCGAATCCCGGATTGGTCAACGGTCAACGTGTGATCAGATTATTTTCCCCCTTACCAACAACTGGCCCGCTGGAGTCAGTATAAATCGGTCCAGTAGTCACCTATATGCGAAAGTGTCGTGTGACTATAATCTACATACAAACAAACATAGCGTATAGGGGACTGGGCACACACTCGCTCACACACACACTTATACCACAGGCGCCTAAACTAAGGAGAATGGATCGTCGATAGCATGGGGGTAGATACATGCTACTGCTACCCCTATGCTGTCGACGATCCATGCTTCTTGGTTAATGTGCCTGTGCTGTTACATTATACAAAAAAACACAGATCAATCACTGAGACATGTGGTGTAAAGGAAGTAATGAAATTTTATTTTGGAAAATGTTGATGATGATGATGATGATGATGATGATGATGATGATGATGATGATGATGATGATGATGATGATGATGATGATGATGATGATGATCAAGAACAGGAGGAGGGGGAGATGATGGTGGTGGTGATGATGACGATGATGAAGATGATGATGATGGTGATGAAG
Organism: Oncomelania hupensis; assembly: GCA_036898135.1. Lineage (NCBI taxonomy): Eukaryota > Metazoa > Mollusca > Gastropoda > Littorinimorpha > Pomatiopsidae > Oncomelania > Oncomelania hupensis. The sequence continues at coordinate 1,268,290 of CM072527.1, forward strand.
ATGATCCCAATCACCACGTATCTCTCTCACCCAATCATAAACACACACGCGCACACACACACACACACACACACACAAAACCGTGTAATAACGCCGTTGTGGTGACTTTCATGAAACTCTACATACGTTACTTTGACATTTTACAAATTTGTCAATTTTTTGAAGCTATCCCTAACTCTAACCCTAACCCTAACCCTTAATCTAATCCTAAGCCTAACAAAGCCCTAACCCTAACGGAACACTGTTTTGACGTCAAAATAACGGGGTCCGTCAAAAGAAAATACGTAGAGGTTCAAGTGTATGTCAGAATAAAGGCGCTTCTACCTAGCCTCCCACCCACCCACCCACCCACCCACCCACACACACACACACACACACAAAACGCCGTCTAAACATAAACACACACGCATACACACGCAAGCAAACACATACTCACATACAGGCTCTCACTCCTACTTCTCCTTCCCACCTCCCACCCCCCTCTTCCATTATTAACAGTCCAATATGGAATACCCCCTCTTTCTCTTATACCGCCAAGGAAATATCTCTCTGTCTGTCTCTCTCTGTCTGTCTGTCTCTCTCTCTCTCTCTCTCTCTCTCTCTCTCTCTCTCTCTCTCTCTCTCTCTCTCTCTCTCTCTCTCTCTCTCTCTCTGGAAGTACAAACTATGGAATCACATCTCCTACATTCAGTGACTACAGAAATTCGCAGCCAAATCACGTTGTTTTCATCTTGTCTTCGGTACTTCCGGTTGCAGAAAGTCAGTGCTTTCAACTGTAAAACTGAGCAATCAAGGACCAACTAGATGACATTGTTGAGGTTTGTACAGGCAGATTTGAAAGAGCAAGACCACAGGAGAAACTTTGCACAGATGCTGTTGGTGGTTCGTGTCGTAGTTCAAATTTCTGTCAGTTTTTTTTTTTCTTTTTTCTTCAGAAATGCTAAGCATCTATAATGTACCCACCTGGTTGGCATATCTGAGGAATCTGCGGGCGACAAGCCCCCTGTTCTGCTATTCTTGCTATGATTTTCAACTTTCACTGCTGCCTGAAACAGGTGCAAGTTAATGTAGCCTAGTTGTGACAAGAAAAATAATTCGTATACCCGCTGTTGAAATAAAAATAATAACGCACTAAGAATTAACATAAATTATCTTCTTTTGACAAGTGACATATGAACTTATTGGGATCCATGTTCTCTCTCTCTCTCTCTCTCTCTCTCTCTCTCTCTCTCTCTCTCTCTCTCTCTCTCTCTCTCTCTCTCTGTCGTTGATCGTTTTGCTCTTGGCGATATTGCGTATGTATTAATAAAATAATATTTTGAGACCTGATATTTCGATGCATCCACTCCCAACTTTCCCAATTTGAAATGAACATGTTGTTTATTCAATAAAATGTCAAATGTCAAATCTCTCTCTCTCTCTCTCTCTCTCTCTCTCTCTCTCTCTCTCTCTCTCTCTCTCTCTCTCTCCGGTGTGGGCGGAGCTTCTGTCAGCCAGATCGCGTGATGACTCCGCTTGAACGAGGACACGATCGGTCAAGGGAGATTACCGATCTCTGGAGGGTGGAGTTATACCGCCCGAGGCACGCGCTCACGAGGGCACGCGAAGGAGTGAAGATTAGCCCCGCCCACTACCGCCCAGTGATTGATCGGGGCACTAAGGAAATTGACCACCCGTTTGACAATTATGCATCATAACACCGTTCGTTACTATAACGTTAGTCCTAACGGGAGAAGTGGCGAACCTGAAATTAATTTTGTTTTTAAATAATCCGAAGGGAATTTTACAACAACAAACTTGTCGACCTCTACAAAATTGCAGTTTATTAAACATAATCTCCATCAGTGGTAATAACTTTTGCGACAACAGTAAAAGGGAATTTGTTGACGTCTGCTTCAGTGTTGTCGTCTGCTTGTGTTCCTCAAAACGTGTGATTGTCTTGTCTCGGTATATCCACATCTACGCACTGCACGGACGGACGACAGCACATTTTTGGGACGCAGTGCTTGAAACATTTCTGAAACTGACAGACGATTAATTAATTCTACCACCGTAAGAACTTCATTGCTCTTTACATAGGCTCTCGCCAGAATTACACCGTTGCAACTGAACAGTTCCTAACAACGCATTTATTAATTCAAGTACAGCGACTTTAGGGTGGTGTTGTGTTTTTCTCGGAACACATTGCTTTATTTATTAATTTATTTATTTATTTATTTCTTGTATTTCCTTTTTGGAAAAGACAGAGACAAGACCACAATTACAATTTTATAAAAAGAAAAAAAAGAACTCGGTGCCTGCGAATAACAACTATTTTTTTTATTTGTGTAGAAAGATTTCAAAGCGTCGTGTGCATGAAAATAATACAGTATTAGTTCTGATTTGGGCAGAAAGATTTGAAAGTCTGCATGAAAACAATTAGTCAGTTTTCATCACTGTGAAAGACAGGCCAAACTGATCAGTTAATCAGTCAATGACCAATCAATCAATCAATGAAAACTAAGACCCAGGAGAGCCCAGTGACCGCGACTGAATACGTGTATTCAACATAGGAGTCGACTAGACGTTCCGTGAGGGAACGTAATAAATATTAATGGTTTTACAAAGTATCTGCTGCATGGGGTGACCTCCTAGCGCAGTGAGTTAGCCGCCTGTTTCCTATGCCGAAGGTCGCGGGCTCAATTCCCGCAAGGGGCGAAGTTATGTGGCTTAGATACGAGACTATTCAGGTCACCGAGAGTTTTATCCGGGTACTCCGGTTTCCTCCTTCCCTTCAGTTATGGTATTGGATGCAGTCAATCTAACACGTTTTTTTCAAAAATAAAAAATTCGGTTTCTCTTCCGTCTTCTAATAGCGATCTCCCTGCCTTTACACCACATGTTTGAGTGATAGATGTGTGTTTGTTGAGTGGGTGAAACATGTGAGCGTGTATGTTGGTACAGATAGTCGCCATTTGAGCTTGATTGTTAGTTTGGGCGCGGTTGTTGCATCCAGTATAATTATTATGGTGGAGGTTTGGGTCGGGGTGCTCGAACTATTAAAATACTTATGTGAATTCGCTCACATGAGTTTTGTTTACATTATTATTTTGGTTATAATTAATTATAAACATCAAGCAAGTTGTACTTGTAGTTGCATTACTACAATTGTTAACGATAGAGCTTTTAATTTAATTTTTTTTTGCGCTATAGCTACTAGTCACTACTACTACTACTACTACTACTACTATAGGCCTGTTCATGTTCAGAATAGATACAATAATTATTATTATTTGTGCCACTACAGAAAGCTTTTTTTGTGCGATGAATGTCAAAAGCAATATAAAAATATTGTTACAATGAGTGACCAGTTTAAAAAATATCGACCCTTTGTGTAGATTCTTTATTTGAGGTAGTAAAGATGTGTTGTATTGCATCTTGATGAGGTATGAAGTATGCTGCTACTTTTACCGATTTTCAGCGAAACTGGAACATTTATTTAGCATACGCCATGTCGATCTTAAATGCCTTTCAAACTTTAAAAACAAAAACAAAAGGTCTGAGGCTACTGACTGTGAAATAATGATTTTGCTGTCTCCAGTGTGTCAGTGTAGCAGGCAATGCCATCATGTATGCTTGCGTTTATTTCACCATATTTCTACAAACGTAGCCTATTAAAAAAATGGATTAGACAATTATTGTAATCACGTTTCGGTTCTACTGCATAAGATCATGAAGTATTCCTGAAAAAATCGTGCATTCCTTTACAACAATTTTCTGGATCCCCCATTGCTTGTTGAAAACTCTGCGTATAGTTTCCAGTGTTTTCGTCAATATAGTGTGATGATGTTTCCACTCCAGCACTGATGCTGATTTACTTTAACGCAGCAATGACACAAACATGATCTCTCATACCTAGACGCACTGGATAAAATTTACAACGTCAAGAATACTCCAAAATGGCTGCTGTTATTCCGCGAATCAACTTGCAGGGTACGTAGTATACCTAGTGTGGTTGTTGTTGGTGGTGGTGGTGGTGGTGGTGGTGTTATTGTTGTTGTTGCTGTTGTTGGTGTTGTTTTTGTTGTTTTAAGGGATGGTGGTGGAAGGTAGAAATGAAAGGGAGTATTTTGGGAGTGGTTGTGGTGGTGATGTTTTGTTGCTGGTGATGGTGTGTGTGTGTGTCTGTGCGCACGTGCGTGTGTATTGGCCTGCGTGTATGATATTTAGTCCCTTTTAGTGTATGTGCGTGCGCGCAGGAGTGCGTCAGCATTATTTTTATTTATTTAGGTATTTATTTTAGATAGTTATTTTTTTTTTCAAATATGTGATGGCCTCGTTCAGCTGATAAAGTTCAATTATAATATTAGAACAGGCGTTACATTTAAAAACAGATGCAACATACGAAAACACTGTAATTGCTTGCCTGACATGATACCCATCAAACACAATGTTTGGAACGAAAACATTTCTCTTTCTTTTCTTTTCTCATTTTTTTCTGTTTCTTTTTCATAGGAAATATTGCCATAACATGGCGCAAGAGACAGACAGAAGTATGTGGTTAGAATAACTCTGGCGAGTCGCAATTTGTGTCTTATTGTTAACAGTTGTTTCCAGTGGTAGACGTCAATTAAGGCTCGGTGTTTTGATCTGTCTGTAATCGACTTACGCTTGAATGTGTGTTTGTCAACATAGGGCCCCTTCATGTGTGTTTGTCAACATAGGGCCCCTTCATGTGTGTTTGTCAACATAGGGCCCCTTCATGTGTGTTTGTCAACATAGGGCCCCTTCATGTGTGTTTGTCAACATAGGGCCCCTTCATGTGTGTTTGTCAACATAGGGCCCCTTCATGTGTGTTTGTCAACATAGGGCCCCTTCATGTGTGTTTGTCAACATAGGGCCCCTTCATGTGTCATTAAGGACTGCCCAACGAGTGAAGGATAACCACCGATGGCCTAGTTAGGAACGAACTAACTACAAACACAATCCACATTTCAACGACAAACTAATATTCTCACTTCTGAAAGCGCCCGTCCTGCCTTGTAGGGATCTGCGACGTCTTAAACACCATCTTTTATTTTTTTATTTATTTATTTATTTATTTAGTCGTTCTTGTATAGCGCTTTTCCAGTTCAAGAGCTGCTCAAGGCGCTGGCTGATACAGGATCTAACGCAAGCCGCCCGAGGCTCTTACTTGCAGCACTTGGGCGCATTCTCTAACGCCTAGACAACTGGGCACAATCCTGGGCGACCGAGTATGGGACAAAAGGGGCGTCAGTGCTTGCTAGTGCTAGGGTAGCTCAGTTGGTAAGAGCGTCTTGCTAGTAACCGAAAGGTCGCTGGTTCGAATCCCGGATTGGTCAACGTGTGATCATATTATTTTCCCCTTTACCAACAACTGGCCCGCTGGTGTCAGTATAAATCGGTCCAGTAGTCACCTATATGCGAAAGTGTCGTGTGACTATAATCTACAAACAACAACAACAACAGCTAGTGCTGGGTGTATTTGTGTAGCCGACACTCACCCCTCTAGGACATGCGCTTCAGGATCTTTAAAATCCTTGAGATGGAATGCGTGTGTGCACAGACTAGACCTCGATTTATACTGTCATCCGAAAGTGTAATTTACAGAGACTCTCAGAATACCTAAAGGTGGTAGAACTTGTAATAATAATTATTATATCTAGGCTTATATGTATTTGTTATGTATTTGTCAGATCAGAAATTAACTGAATAAACCATTGTTTAAACCAATATTAATTTTGAGTCCGATCAGTCCAAGTGTGATGCGACGTGCTTCTCGGGCTTTGTGGATTCTTTTGGAAGGACAACTTTTCCTGTTATGTTTTGTCCTGCAAGCTTAGGCTATGTAGAAAAGGATCAGAGACAGAGAGAGGTCTCTAGAGGTGATGATGTTAGGGGGTGGGGAGAAGTAACCTAGTGCGTGCTGGGTGTATTTGTGTAGTCGGCGCTTACCCGTCTTGCCAGGGTCTTTAAATTCCACGCGATGGAGTGCATACGTACACTGACTAGACCTCGGTTTATACACCCATCAAAAGGAATAGGGGCGTAGTGTCTCATGGTAATTTTTATTTTATTTTATTTATTTTTAATTAATTAATTAATTAATTTTTATTTAGAAGTAGTAGTAGTAGTAGTAGTAGTAGTAGTAGTAGTAGTAGTAGTAGTAATAGTAGTGTTTCTTCCTTTATTTTTGTGTGTGTTTTTCTCTCTTCTTTTATTTATTTATTTATTTACTACATTACGAGGACATCTGATGCATCACGTGTTAAAAATTAGGCTGGTCTTCGATCTTGTGTTATTTATCTCTGAATAACCTTACAGGGGAAATATCAAGATTTAAAAAAAAGAATGTTTGTTTGAATGCGTGTACAGACAAGACCTCGGTTTATAATCTCATCCCAATGCATTCTTTCCTAAAAGAACTGTTTGGTTAGTTGGTTGGTTGGTTGTTGTTGTTGTTGTTGATGTTGTTGTTGTTGTTGTTGTTGTTTTACCATGCAGGATATACTGATAGGATAATTGTTAAAGTTCTTATATATATTTAGTACCCCCGTTGGGGTGCCGGGGGTTTCAGTATAAATAGTATCCCCACTTTCTGGAAATTTAACGCTTTAAATTCCCACTGTCGCTGTCTTTTTCATTTTGCTCTTTCTCGTTCCTGCTCTGTTCTATCAATCTGCTATACTATCTTCTTCTTCGCTAGACCAGTCATCTACCTTTTTTCTTGAAAACTCTTCCGGGACAAGACTCCTTGTTTGTGTATGAGGTCTGTTGGATCAGCTTGGGAATATTGGACGCTTTCTGCCAGGTGGTCACTAGGGCTTCCTATGATGTTATTATTTAGCAATGTAGGCATTTTATATGTATGTGTTTGGTGATAATTTATTGTGACAAGGCGTGCAATCGCACCTCTGAGCTTGGCTGCAAGCACTCCACACCCACGCTCAGCCAGCCATCATTTCCCCTTAACCAGCCATCACTAGCAGGCCCGCTCGCCCAGTCGCTTAAGCCCCGCCCCCCGGGGCATCGCCTTAAAGCCTGCCACAAAACCTGACATAGTGTCAGACCCAAGCCTTCCAGCATTGAAGTCACAACCTGTCCGAAGACACGTCTCCATCACCGAGTGACCTCTGAGCTTCGACAGTACACTTGTGCTTCCACCCGTCTTAAGTCAAGGTAAGAGAGGGAACTTACTCTTTGTCATATAGCAGACCCATCACCCGTCGTTCGCCCATCATGTTCATGCGTCCTGTCAATATGTATGTTCATGTTTATAGTTTTGCCTTGATGTGTTGCTATGACTTGTATTTATCCCTTGCACATATTTTCTACCTTGTATATGACCCATGACATGTTTGGATTTATGCTTGTATGCTCCGTTAGCCCCATGTGTAAATACCCCATGCCATGCTGTCCCTCCACATAGATTAAAGTCCCCAGTACAGCCCAGACCTACAACCCCTTTGCCCTGTACCCTTACATTTGCCTTCCACCATGCTCCCAATGTATAAATATTTGCCCTGTTGCCAACCCCATCCTAATGCGCCGAAGGTATCTTATACTAGCGGCTGCCAATAAACTCCACTTTGGCCCAGTAAATCTAGTTGCATTGTTGACTGTTGGTATATGCACTGGCTCAACCCTTGACCGGTCAACCAATGTGAATTCTGAGAAGGGCTATTATACCACAGGCCCTGAATCCACACTATCCCGATCCCCCGCTGATACAGCGTCTGTATTACATTACAGACGGGTTCCTGTACCGGGCGAATCACCCCGGCCTTGTATCATCTCCCAGTCGCTGACCCGCTGCAGGCCCCTGACAACCCAGGAGGTCAATGAGAAGCGTGATTTGGGACTTCGCCATTTTCTAGACGGCTAGCTACGAAAGCCGATTTCTAGGCCTGTACCATCACAAGACAATCACTCGTGATCGATGCGTCACCGCGTGACCACTGACCTGCATCATCACCGCCCACGCCACTGACCGTGCTAACAAGCCACCCAGAGTATCCTGGACCCATCGCCGCACTGCAGTACAGAGCTAAGTGCTTAGCCTCCGAGAATCCCCACTCGCCAGATTATCAGAGAGACTCTGGAAACCATACAGATACACTCTAGCCCTGTGATGAAATCAGTCTACAGTCGCTCTAGTACCCCAAATATTGACTACCCAGAATATCACCGAACTACTCCTTACTGAAAGACGCTTTGCCAATGACTCACTTTAGAAGTATTTGACCTACACTCCCCATTTCAAATTAATAAAAGTAAATAGTTATAGAAATTGCAATTACCCTGACTGGCCTTTGAATGTGAATTTCTTAACTAGTGTAGCCTTACTCTCCATCTCGTCTTTACCCTGTATGTCTGTCTGTCTATTAAGTTGGCCCAGCCTTAATCTCTTGAATGTCATCGCACCATTAACCTATCAAAGGAGGTAATACAGCGCTAGAGATTAAGAGCTTACCCCCATCCCCCAACCCCTCTCTTCGTGACATTTATAATGATGTTTGTATTCTATTTTGTTTTTGTAAACGGGAGTTCGATAAGTTGGGGTGAAGCCTCAGCCGTCCCCTGCGTGGGATGTCTTTATTGTAAAGTGACTGGCTGGTGGAGAGCTTTCGGTTTTACCACTAGGGTTGTTTCAGCAGATCTTTTATGCGGATCGGGGGTTGTCCGGTCCTGATTTGGCTCGGAAGAGTCCGCTGGACCTAAAGCAATAATAATGTAATGTAATGTAATATATATTTAGTTCAACAAGTAGGAACTGACCCTGTAGGTATACGTAGCAAAGACTTGTATAGTAGAGTAGAGTAGTGTAGAGTAGAGTAGAGTAGTGTAGAGTAGAGTAGAGTAGTGTAGAGTAGAGTAGAGTAGAGTAAAGTAAAGTAAAGTAAAGTAAAGTAGAGTAGAGTAGAATAGAGTAGTGATGGCATCATTGTCTATCAGCCTTTTGCCCTCTAGATAGGTGTGCGTTTAAGAGCACACGTATTACTTGTCATACTGGCAGGCTTTCAGGCATCAGTTGTCTGATGATCTTTGCCTACCAGGGATTTTACCTATACCTTGTAGAAGATTAAATGGCGTCAATTCTGGAGGTAAATCTCTTTGATCCCCGATAACAAAAGCCATGCAGTTAACGAATTATAGGCTGGGCAAGGTTAACTAACTAACTAACTAACTTTCTCTCCCTCCCTCCCTCACTCACTCTTTCTCTCTCTCTCTCTCTCTCTCTCTCTCTCTCTCTCTCTCTCTCTCTCTCTCTCTCTCTCTCTAAGTACAGGAGTCAATGTCCTAATACGGCGAAGAAGAACTGCAGTAAGTTCCCATATTACCGTACTTACAAGCCTGAATTCAACATCTGGTAGTCTGGTGTCCCATATTCAGTGCCTTAGAACAATGATATTCGTTCTTTGGACCGACAAAACTGTATAATGTACACATTTCATAGCCTTTTCAATACTATTTTTTCCTTTCCCTTCACAACCCTGTGCTCATGACCATCCTTGCAACTAAAATACACGATTTCGCGATTGCCTCCCGCGTTAATCTTGCGACAAATAGTCGAATAAGTGATTAACATCCTTCAATCGGCGACAAATCCTGCACTGTCGAAAGGGTCGCCATTTTGAAGGTACTTGTTAAGGGCGGTTTCGTTGGTTATCTTTTCCACTGATCAGTTGTTGTTTTTTAAAGTAATTAGAAAAAGATGGCCATCCATTCAAATGTATTCCCAAACGTTCACACATATAGCCGAATTTTGGTTTGTTGTTGTCGGTGTTGTGACTGGACTTGATCCTAAAGAAGCAAGATGAAAGCGTGGCATGACGGGTCACTTTCTAAGCGATCTGCAAGCAAAAGCATGACACAGCGTCAGATCTGAATAGAAACTGGTGAAGTACAGCGATCTTGGCCTTTGAGAAAAGCGCAATTATTATTCTTCTGCAAGGAAGCAGAAGAAGAGGAAGACAGAAAAAAGAGATGTGATGACAACATTCGAGAATGGACTACTGGCTTGACACTGCGCGAAGCCATGAGGGTTGCTGAGGACAGAGAAAGATGGAGTACGCTGGTTAAACGATCATCTGTGGTGCCCTTTCGGTTTACGGAATAGGATAGAATAGGATAGGAATTCTTAATCTTAACCTTCTTCTTCTTCTTCTTCTTCTTTTTCTTCTTCTTCTTCTTCTTCTTCTTCTTCTTCTTCTTCTTCTGATTATTATTAATATTATTATTATTATTATTATTATTATTATTATTATTATTATTATTATTATTATTATTATTATTATTATTATTATTATTAGTATTATTATTATTATTATTAGTATTTAACATGCTTAGCACTAGCTAAATACCTGTACAGCAAAAATAATCAAATTTGGTTCAGCTATTATTGAAATAAGGCAAAAATCTGTCTAAAAGTGAATTCAGTGCAACGAAGCGACCTAACAGAAAACCTGAATACTACTGTGTAGTATGATTTAAAATACATGTACCTATATTCCAAAAATCAACAAAATCAGTTCATTCTTTTTTTTTTTGGAAGATATAGAGCAAAATGTGTTTATTTAAAAAAAGAAAAGAAGTGTCTCCGTCGACCTTTACCTTTGCAGTATGGCAAATATGATGGCAATGGGGAAGCTGGCCTCTAACGTATGTAGTGATCTTATGAATTGTGGTCAAAATTCGCTAAGTGGTTCTTTAGATATGGCCTGCAAAGGACCGGCAGACCGACACACCAACCGTCAGAGCGACATCTTGCTCATTCTTATCCTAAAGTATTTCAAGTCTAAAAATACGAAAAGAATATGTTGTTGTTGTTGTTGTTGTTGTTGTTGTTGTTGTTGTTGTTGTTATTCTGCGGGCCACGTGATCGGGCTAAGCCGCCACGTGATCAAGCGCGAAGTGGATCAGTTGGCTACCTTAAGAAAGCTGCTGATTGGTTGCTCTTTCCCGACGTCTTCTTACCCCGCTTTGAGCCAAGCAGTTTTAGCCCGGGCCGTCCGGGCTAGCTGCCACCCGAATCATCGCCCCAAATCTCCGTCAGTGGTTTCATCGACCGATCTTAGCTTGGGCCGTATCGCAAAGGTCCAGTTTTAAAAATCCCATAAAATCAAACCCATAAAGGCACAGGGAATTATGACATAAAAACTATAAAAATGTATACTAAGACGGAAAAAACTCACAATTAAAAACAAGCTTTCCAATTCTCAACTCAACTCAACAACTTTCACAGCAACTCTCCAAATCACTATCAACAACTTTACTATCTCTCAACAGCAACTCGGCACACGATTAAATAACCTCTCTCTTTTCCGGAAGAATTTCGAATACAGTAGAAATGACGCACTGCCACCAATCGAATAAAAGATCGTCATCACTGACTTACGTCATACATGTCAAAAGAATGTTCTCCATTATCTACGTCCATCAAGAAGCTTCGATCGATAGTAAACAAACGAATCCAGAAGATTCTCCAACAATATCGACTAACGAAAATTCTCAACGTTATACAAAGCCTCTCCTAACAACAATGCAAACTCAAATCAAAGGTAAATAAACTCCATTATTGAATACTTTGCAAATCGAAACGATTAGATCTATCGTACACGCTTCCGACATACTTTCGTTCGCGTTTCAACGTAACATAACCCCCCACTCAAGAAGAAATTTACCCAATTTCTTTCAACAACGTTGAAACGTAATGCACAAACAAAGTCCTCAATTGAAACTAATTTAAGACTTTCTGAATACTGTAATTGCGCTCAGCTTATCTACACAGAGTCAATGGTTTTCATCTTCAAATCTGCCTGGATATTGTCAATGTTCACAGTTCATTCACACAGAGTCAAAGTTTCTCATCTGCAAGTCTTTCTGGATACTGTCAATGTTCACAGTTCATTCACACAAGGTCAATGTTTCTCATCTGCAAGTCTGTTTAGATATTGCCAATGTTCTCCACACAGTCAATGTTCTTTCAACCGCAAGGAATCGACGCCCTCGTCAGTTGCGGTCGTCATCGGCCCAGGGTCAAAGACGATGATCACGTGGGCTTCCCTGGAATCAGTGCGTCCTCCGTTGTCTTCTTCTTCCATCGGGTGTCCGACGCAGTCGACGTTGTCAGCTCCCAGGATGCATTTGCTGGGTCTCACGGTCAGGTTGGCTTCTGCGAGACGGTGGAACGGCTCCCTCAAAGTCTGCAGATGCTCCTTCCAGGTCTGGGTGTGGACTTCATGTTCGACCAAAGTCGTAGAGCCTGGGACATCACTGAAGCTATGGGGAAATTCGCCCATAAGGTCCTTGAGCTCAATCTTTTGACCTTCTGTCAAGCCTGGTCCTAGCTTAACATCATCGATGTCTTCTTTGCTGTGGAAGTCTCCCAGTTCCAACAGTTCTTCGCTGTCAAAGCTGTCGTCGGTCACAGCTGCTGTGGCTGCGTGCACAGTCTCTGATGGCCTTTCCACGTACAGCTTAAGGAGGTTGGCGTGGTATATCTTGGAATGCTGGCCGACCTTCACCTTGTAGTCGTTGATTCCCACCACGGTCTCCACTTCGTACGGGCCTTTCCACTGCATCAGCAACTTATTGTGATCAGTAGGTAGCAGCACCAGCACTTTGTTGCCAGGTTTAAACTTCCTGTTCACAGCCCTACGGTCATAGTAGTGCTTTCCACAGTCCTGGGACTTCTTCAGGTTTTCTCTGGCTATCTCGAGAGTCTGCTCTAGCTTCTCCCGTAGCTCAAACACGTACTGGTAGCTGTTCTTCACCTCTGGGGTGTCTACTTCTTTTGTCCACAGTTCTTTTAGGATGTGCATCGGCCCTCGGATGGTTCTTCCGTACAGCAGCTCGAACGGAGAAAAGCCGGTGGACTCCTGCGGTACTTCTCTGTAGGCGAAAAGTAAGGCGTTAATGTAGCGATGCCATTGTCTGGGCTGCTCGCTGCACAGTTTCTTCAGGGTAGACTTCAGCGTAGCATTGAACTTCTCGACAAGCCCGTTGCACATCGGATGGTAGGGTGTCGTAGTCGAATGCCGGATGCTCAGCAGTCTGTTGACCTCCTTCATGCAGTCAGAGACGAACTGCGTCCCGAGGTCTGTCAGAATTTCTTCAGGCACTCCAAGTCTACTGAACATGTCCACCAGTGCCTCTGCTACAGTTTCAGTGTCAATCTTCTTCAGCGGCACTGCTTCTGGGTACCGAGTCGCATAGTCCACTAAAGTCAGTACCCATCGATGACCTTCTTCGCTCGGAGGTCTTATTTCGCCGATTAAGTCTAAGGCCACCCTCTTGAAAGGTCGGTCGATCAGAGGCATCCTCTGCATAGGCACTTTCGGGACCCTTCCTCGAGGTATGGTCTTCTGGCAAATGTCACATGATCGGCAGAAACGGCTGACGTCCGCATTAAGCCCTGGCCAGTAGAACACCGCCTGGATTCTGTCTGACGTCTTTCTGATGCCTAGGTGACCTCCCATGATAGAGTCATGAGCTACTTCCATCACTTGGCGCCTTAGAGGTAACGGTACCAAGACTTGACGTAGTGGTTTCCCTCCGTCGACCCTCGGGTGCTGGAAGATTCGGTACAGGATCTTGGCCTTCACCTCAAAATAGACCGTACCACTGCCTTTGGTCACGTGGTCTTGGCGGTTCCTGTACTTGTTTAAAGTGCTATCAGCTTCCTGGAGCTGGATCAGCTTATCTCTGTCCACGATGGCAGCTTTAGAGTTGTCGGCGACCTTCAGTGGCGTAGACGTCTTGTCTCTCTTGGCCTGGGCCCTGGTAGTAACAGCACCGACGATCTCTGGTCGGCAGGGCTGAGCCGGAGTAACCACATTGTCTCGTAGCAGCTCTGTAAGGTCTCCATCGGGAAATGGCAATGGATCCTCCTCCACAACTTTGACGTGTTGAGTTGAGGCAGGACTCCACTCTGGATCGGGGTTGTCGGGTCGTCTCGCGCCGTCGATATTCCCGATCATCAAATCATACAGCGGCTTCTTCAGGCAAACCGCTTCGACTTCGCCTATGTAGAAAGGGGTGTTGACATGAATCTTCGCAACTGGCGCTCTCACACATTTGCTGTCGGCCATAAGTGTCCATTTTGAATCGCCAGTGAACTGTTCTTTAGCGATTAGGTCTTCTCTGACGATGACCCCACTGCAGCCAGAGTCTCTTAAAACAGTCACTTCATGATTTCCGACGCGTCCCTCGGAAACTGGCATGTTCTGTACGGTCACAGCTGCGCTGGCGACGACGGGGATAGATTTCCCGTTGGCAAGGAGGAGTTGGCCATCAGTCATGCACTCTTGCACGTCCGCAGGGGTAGCTGTGCGCTCGGTCTCACTCGGAAGAATGACGCTCCCGCCGCACACTTGATGGTCAGATCTACTGGTTTGCCGTTGATTGGAGAACCGCCTCTGCCGGTTGCCCGCCGCTGAATTGTCCGTACTGCTCCGCTGTCCGCTACTTTTGTTTTGAGGACAGTTAGCCGCTCTGTGGTCTGTAGCGTTGCAGGTGAAACAGCCCCTTGAATGCCCTTCCCTGGGAGGAGGCGTGGAGTCTGTCTGTCTCTGGCTCGTCTGGCTTCCCTGGATCTGGTTCACATGGTTTCCAGTCTTCTGAAAATGTTTCGTCGCGCTGGGTGGCCCCAGGGTTTTCCCATGAGCGATGAGATATCTTTCAGCAGCCTCAGTCACATCTTTAAGCGTCTGCAGCTTTTGTTCTTCTAAGTGGGTCGCTAGGTCCTTGTGACAGGCATTGAGAAATTGTTCCTTCACGATCAGGTCATGGAGACTGTCGTAAGACTTCGTTTCGCCTGATAACTCCACCCACTTGTGTAGATATGACGACAGGCGCTCCACAAACTGCTTTGGCGTCTCGTCTGACTTAGGCCGGCATTCACGGAAGCGTTTACGGTAGCCCTTCTCTGTAAAGTTGTAGCACTGCAATAGGGCCTCTTTCAAGACGTCGTAGTTTTTGGCGTCATCGTTCGACAGTCTGGTGTAAACTTCGAGCGCTTGCCCTGTCAGAAGTGCACTTAGTCGAATCACCCAGTCTCGAGGTTGCCAATTGGAGCTTTCGGCGAACCTTTCGAATCTCGCCAGATAGCTGTCGATCTGGTCCTTCCCGTCGACGAATGCTGGCAATTTTGGAGCTTTGTTGTCACTGATAACTTGTGGCGCATTCTGCTGTTGCTGGATACGCGCCATTTCTAGCTGGAACTCAAGACGCTTCAGCTCGAATTCTCTGTCTTTTTCTTGCCGCTGCTGTTCAATTTCTAGACGCTTCTGTTCTAATTCTCTTTCTTCACGGCGACGCTGCTCTTCTAATTCTCGTTCTTCACGGCGACGCTGCTCTTCTACTTCTAGACGCTTCTGTTCTAGTTCTATTTCTTTTTCTAAACGCTTCTCTTCCAATTCTCTTTCTTCGCGCCTTCGCTGTTCTTCTCTTTCTTCACGCAATATTCTCTCCTGGCATTTGACGTACTCCGTCAGCTGTTTGCCTTTTAGATTTAGTTCAACCCCTTTCTGCCAGAAGTCAGCCATCTTGATGCTTCTGGAAAGTTCTTTTCAAGAAAGTTCTTTTCTGGAAGGTTCTTCTTCTAGAAAGTTCTTGACTGTAGAGTTCTTTTTTTTCTGGAAAGTTCTTGACTGTGCTGTACCTTTCTAGACTGTTCTAGAACAGCACGCTTTCTGCAGTAGCGCTGATGCTTGTCACTAGTCGCCTTCGTTGACGCAGGCCCCGCTGTCCTCGTCGTATGCGACGCTGCACCACGCTGGTGTTGATGTATACGCTCCTGTGCTGAAGTAGACTCGACGTCCGCACGTCGCTCTCTCTAATACTGGCGATGTAGCTCCGAGACTGTCCCTCGACGTAGTCCCGCGGCAGCCACGTAGTCCCGCTCTGTTGTTCGCTCACGAAGCAACTCTTCGGCGACTACACGCCCTTGCAGTCAACCCGTACCTATCGGTGATGTAGTCCCAGTATGTTGGCCCCTCTCGACGCAACTCGTTGGCGGCTACCCTCGATGACTGCCTCTCGTAACGTTGACTCGCTTGTTGTAGCAGTTGAACCCTTGGCTATGGCGTGAATCGCGGCTTGACCCCCAAAATGTTACACTCGACTCGATGTTGGTGTTTTCTATCAGTATCTGATTCAGCCCCGATGCTTGAATTCCTGATAGTTGTGTAACTCAGATTCGTTTATTCACGCAACCCGCTCAAATCTGCATACAAGTCACAAAGTCGACGTATGAAGTTTTCCACTTTTATTCAGCACACACCAACAACTGCATACAATTCTCAACTCAACTCAACAACTTTCACAGCAACTCTCCAAATCACTATCAACAACTTTACTATCTCTCAACAGCAACTCGGCACACGATTAAATAACCTCTCTCTTTTCTGGAAGAATTTCGAATACAGTAGAAATGACGCACTGCCACCAATCGAATAAAAGATCGTCATCACTGACTTACGTCATACATGTCAAAAGAATGTTCTCCATTATCTACGTCCATCAAGAAGCTTCGATCGATAGTAAACAAACGAATCCAGAAGATTCTCCAACAATATCGACTAACGAAAATTCTCAACGTTATACAAAGCCTCTCCTAACAACAATGCAAACTCAAATCAAAGGTAAATAAACTCCATTATTGAATACTTTGCAAATCGAAACGATTAGATCTATCGTACACGCTTCCGACATACTTTCGTTCGCGTTTCAACGTAACACACTCTATCCAATCAATATTCGCAACGTAATACTGTAATCATACAACGCAAACAGCTTATGCGGACTACAAAAGATAAAGGTTAAAAGATCTGCCGGATTGAAATGGACCAAATCCCAAGCCGAGAACTTCGGTAGGCAAAGATTTTAGGATCGTATGCGCAGATTGACAAGATAAAATAAATTCCGTTCCATGGCCCATCCTGCCGCAGGGACGCTCCAGTCAGACCGTCGTTATAGCATTTCAGGCTAGGCGCCCATTCATTTTAAATTTTTTTTTTACACTTTATTGTCCATTTTTAGGGGGAAATTCTGGGCCACCTTCCTTGGAGAAGGTGTAGTCGCAGCCTGTGGCGCGCCCAAATCAACCCACCTAATATTAAGTTGTGTTTGGGGGATTTTTATTTTTAGTTCTTGTTTGACGTTTTTGCTGGGGGAGCAAACCCGAGTACTCGAAGAAAACCCCCGAGATGTTACCCGAGTCGAAAGTAAATAATAATAGGGAAAACATAATGCCCATATGCGGGAACTATCCCACTGCTGTCAGGCGCCATTGGTTTCTGGCAAGTTAGTCCCGCCTTAGACCATTCGGTTACAACAATTTAAGTGGAAAAAATGACTTTATCGGTATGTATCATTATATGCATGACAAATCCCAACAATTTTTCGTGCTTGATCTCCCATCATTTTTTGTTATAAATTTTGTCTGTTCTTATAATTATTGTCAATCTTATTAAGGTATTAGGGCATGGTCTTAATGTGACTATCCTTATTTCCTTCTAATTTCTCATCATGCGCTATCGGGCTGTTTGTGCTTGTGTGCGTTTGCGCAAGCGCCGCGAGTTTGTGTGTGTATGTATGTGTGTATGGGTTTGTGCGTGTTTGTGGCTGCGTGTGTATATTTGCGGCTGTGGCTATGGCTGCATATGTGTGTGTGGTTGTGTGTGTGGCTGTATGTATCTGTATGTGGCTATGTGTTTGTGTTTGTGTGTGCGTGTGTGTGTGTGTGTGGATCTTGACAAAACGCCTTATCAAAGAGCACCTAAACGGGGCGCAAGGGTTACCCGCTCACTCCGGTGTGTACCACTAGCCAGCCTGTTACTGTTTTCTGCTGGTCGCTAGTGGCAGTGCTCTTTCACTTCCATGTTGTGTTTTTGTGGACCAGGATTTTATTTACAATGATTGTCCATCAGTTGCTGTTGCTGTTAGGTCTTGTCGCTCCCTACACATTCGGTCAGTTCATTCGTACATCATACAACATGATATTTCTGTTGTATTTCTCCCTATTAAACTCGTAGTAGATAGTAGGCCCCAGATGTAGCTATTTCCAAATAGTCTATTTAGGTCTACATTGTCAGACCTCGTCGAAACAGGAAACGAGGCAAAAACTGTACGTTTGAGAGTGATGCCGACCTAATGGGAAGTTCATCGGTTACGGACCATTTCCACGGTCTAAAGTTAATGTGTAGCTAGCTGTCTTAGGTCTGGAACGTTTTCTGGATATCATCAGTGTTTTCGTGGCATTACAATGGATTTTGTGTTGACCACGATGACGACGAAGGCGATGAAGATGGTGGTGGTGGTGGTGGTAGTGGTGATGTTTATGTTGTTGTTATTATTGTTTTTATTGGTGAGGATGATGATAATGATGATGATGACGACGACAATGAAACTGCCGACCATAATGAAGGTGATGACTGCAAAGACGTTTTCAATGAGGACGACTATAGAATAATAATAATTGTGATGGCAACGAAGATGATGATGATGATGATGATGATGATGATGATGATGATGATGATGATGATGATGATGATGATGAAGACATCGATGACGACGATAGGAATGATTATGATGACAAATACGATGCTGATAATGCTGCTGAACTGAGGATGATGATGATGACGACGACTATGATGATGACGATGA
This sequence comes from Oncomelania hupensis, assembly GCA_036898135.1. NCBI lineage: Eukaryota > Metazoa > Mollusca > Gastropoda > Littorinimorpha > Pomatiopsidae > Oncomelania > Oncomelania hupensis. The sequence goes on from CM072527.1 coordinate 1,286,959, forward strand.
CGACGACGACTATGATGAGAACGACGACTATTAAGATGATGTTGATGACGACTAAGATGATGATGATGATGATGATGATGATGATGATGATCATGATGATGATCATGATGATGATCATGATGATGATCATGATGATGACTAAGATTATGATGGCGATGACGACAACAACTAAGACGATGTTGATGACTGCGAGGACGAGGATGAGGATGACAACCAAGCTGATAATGATAATGACTATGACGACTAAGGTGATGATAATGATAATGATTCTACAATAAGGACAACGATGACGACTAGGTTGACGATACTGACGATGGTGGCACATATGTTTCAGGCCTTGTTGCGGCTAAGAATTGTTTCGATGCGAGCCCCGACAGTTGTTTTGATCTCCAGGACTGTATGACCGGCTATTGGCACTGCAGTGGTGTCGAGGTACACAAAAAGAAAGTTTCGCTTTCACTAAAATCAGGATTATCCTATGGACATCCAGGATCCAGGTTATCCCCATGCCAAGGAGCAGGATGCCAAGACAATGTAACGGTTGAAACAACAACAACTTCAACAACCACAATTTTTGGATAATGGATTCATCAAGGTTCTCAGTTCGAATGAATGGAGGAGAAGAAGAAGAAGAAGAAGAAGAAGAAGAAGAAGAAGAAGAAGAAGAAGAAGAAGAAGAAGAAGAAGAAGAAATGTAATTGGGTTATAGCTCGGTGAAGAAGGAAATTGTCTGAATTTTGTGTTGAAGAGGTTTCAGAAGCAAAAAATATGCAAGAGGTATGGAAAAAAGTTTAAAAAAAATAAAAAATGGATTTAAACTTCAGTCGTATCCAATTAAATTAGGCAAGAATAATTTTCCAAGTGCTAATGCTTTTTTAAAGATTTTTGCAGAATATTCTTTATCATCTAGTCTTGATCCATCAGTACAACAATTAAGAAAAGAAAAAGAAAATGAGAAAGAATATGAAGATCCTTTGCCAAATAATTCTTATTTTATAAATGCCCCTATTGAATTTGAAGAGTTCTTAGACTGTTTACAATCATTTTCATCAAACAAGATTGCGGTTGGGATTGATGGAATGTCATATCAATTATTAACGCATTTGCCTTTGAAATGGAAAAAAAAATTACTACATTCATTATGCCAACAGTGTTGGCAGAGTGAAACTCTCCCTATTATCTGGAAGAAGTCAGTAGTTGTTCCAGTACATAAGCAAGGTAAATCTCGTTCCTCAATTCTTAATTATAGACCAATTGCATTGAACTCACAAGTAGCAAAAGTATTTGAAAAAATAATTCAGAAAAGAATAACATATTTTTGTGAGAAGAACAACGTAATTCCTAAACATCATGCAGGATTTAGAAAAAGTCGATGCACAACTGACCACTTCATAAAATTAACTAGTCATATTAAAAAAAAGTTTGCTCATAGAAAAAGTACTCTAGCTGCATTTTTAAAAAAAGCATATGACAGTGTCTGGCATGCAAGATTGTTATATAAATAAATAACAAAATATTGGAATAAGTGGTCATATGTATAAAAATTTATGTAAATGGCAGATCTATATATACACGAGTAGGAAACATTTATTCATCTTATTTTAACATTGACATGGGAACCCCTTAGGGCTCTATAATTGCCCCATTATTGTTTTCAATACTTATTCACGATCTTCCCACTGTTATTTCTAATCCATTAAATGGTGTTCAGTACGCTGATGATATTGCCATGTGGATTATTACATCTCTGCGAAAACATACTAAACATAGAGTAATAACACATGTACAGAAACAGTTTCAAGAAGAACTGAAAAACCTTAATTTGTTTATGAAAAATAATGGTCTGGAATTGTCATCTGAAAAAACGTTTTAATGCTTTTTAATAATGGTATTATTCCTAAATGTTTACCTGTTTTAAAATTAAATGATGAGATTCTTATATACAAGAAACAGGTTAAAATTCTTGGTGTTCAGCTAACTTCTAAATTAAACTGGAAATTACATATTGAACATTTATTAACAAAGGCAAGAACATCCCTAAATTTATTTAAAATTATTAGTGTACAAATCTCTCTTACATTTATTAATATCACTAGTCCGTTCAAAGCTTATTTATGGTCAGGAGGTGTACTTTTCATCAAACAATACATTATTAAATAAATTACAAAGCATCGAAAGTAGAACTATTAAAGTTGCATTAGGTGTTCCACTTCATGTTAATACAATTAAAACATACCAAGAAGCTGGAATATTACCATTAAACCAACAACGTCAAAATGTTTATCTGTCCCTAATTCAGTACAAGAAGAAATTTTTATAGATGCAGAAGACTATCCCAAAAGAACTAAACATATTAATTATTTGCAGCCAATTAAGAACTATGCAAAAGATCTTTTAGAAAAGTGTAACATTGATATCACAGCAATTCCTGTAATGCCATTAATATCACCTATTCCACCATGGGAGCACCGAAATACAAATTTTAACATTGATTATAGTGTAACTAAAAAAAGATGATAACACTAATCTCTTAGTTACTGAGGTAAAAGAGCATATTGAAAATAATTATTTAAACCATTTGAAGATTTTTACAGATAAGATGGTTCGGTATTAGATTCTTTAGATATTGGATCGGCCTTTATCGTTCCTGCATTAAATGTAAGACGTTCATATTATCTAGGAAATGGGTTTTCTATATTTACGAGTGAGCTTTATGCTATTGTAATGGCTCTCAACTACATTATGACTTTACCGTTAGAGCTCTTTAATTTACTGATTTGTGTCGATTCAAAACCGGTTTTGTATGCTTTAAAACAGGGTAATTCCAAAGTAAGAAATGAATTCATATATAAAATTAAACATATGATCCATTATATATTCTCTAGAGATATAGTTGTTGATTTCTGTTGGGTTCCATCACATTGTGGAATTCATTGGAATGAAGTGTGTGACAAGTTAGCCAAAGAGGGAGCACTAAGATCATTAGATTCCTTTTCTGTCAACAATTTGAGTATGTGTTGTCTTGAAATGTATTCCTTATTAGAAAACGTAGTATGTCAAGATACTGGCATTAAAACGGTTACTATACCGAACTGTTCACGACAGTTGTCAAAATTAATATACAAGTTAAGAATGAACTCATGGAATACTAAATATTCTGCAGATATTCAGTGTATGTGTGGCAAAAATATATCAGTTTACCATATTTTATTTGAATGTCCAGTTTTAAATGCAATGTATGAAAACCAAGGACATCATTTGACTGAATATTGTCACGTGGGGTTTATGGGCTCTGCACAATGGAATTATGGACCCTCACGTTTATTCGGTGGGAACTGCTAGTAAGTCACCCTTTGAATTACTTTAATAAATTTATTTGGTTAGCTCGTTCTGTGTTAAGGTTGGGGTACAGAGATAGATAGAAAAATGGTAAAAGATTACTGTCACACTAGCTTTCACACGGCTATGAATCATATGTAGTCCAGCCACTTGATAACAGTTAAAATCACACATTTATTTCTTCTACTCTATACAAGATTCTCTAAGTACTAATCTAACTTAAAAAGTCTCAGTCACTGCTAATAGTTCGATCGCTGATAGTCTAGGCAGCTGTTATATCTTCATCGGGCACTTGCTATAATATCTCATGTAGATTTGGACTACTGTGGTCCGTTTTACAGTTTCTGAAGAGTTGGACTACTGTGGTCCGTTTTACAGTTTCTGAAGAGTTTAAGTGCACCTTCGTCGATTACACTTAACTTTCTGATGGTGCGGTCGAAGTCCTTCTGTGAGGTAGCTTCTGGTCCACCTGTGTAGTTGTGTAGTTGGGTTCCCTTGCCACGCTGTGGGGTCTGACAGGGTGTTTTTCAAGGTAGCTCTTTCCGACTTGTGCGGTAGCGGCTCCTCAACCAACTTGTCGTTTCTGTGGAGTGGGGCACACAGGATAGCTCGCCTGCTCGTCTGTAATATAAGAGACGAAATTCTGCACAACCCTGAGTGATAGCTCCACATCTCTATACATAAGCGACGAACATTCTGCTACTTCCGGGGTCCACTGGAATCTCACTCTAAATTCCTATACATACCTAAATATCAATCGCGTCTAACTATACACATACAGAATTAATAATATTATAAACATTCAGTGGTACAGCCACTGGTCTGCAAACATACATATAAGTTAAACAACAGTGGTTCCGTACGGGATACAACATGGCGGCGCAACCGGTCGTGTTTCGCCTCGTGCTCGGCTCTTCCACGTGGTACGGCAAATTCGGATTAACAATTCACATTTATGCATAGCAAATTCCACAAACATAATTTCAACAATAATATAAATATATCACGATGAAACAGAAGGGTGTTCATTTACCTGTTTGACAAGTTCAGGCCCGTGATGACTTGATAGAATTCTATGATTCTAAGTCCTGCTTCCTGGTCTAAGTGTGGAGAGATTTCTCTGCCAGCTTTCTAGCTGTTAACACTTCGGTGTATTCCTCCCAACTGACCAAAGCTGTGTTAGGCTCGGACCCAGTCAAACTGGTTCGAACCGCTTTGCCTAAGCTCTCATTGGGTAAAATGTTTACGACTCTCGCACACAGTGCTGATTAACTACGCAGCGTGGGTCGGGCTCGCGGTGTGTACTTGTATTGCTGCTGTGTTATATACTGACTCTCTACTATTACAAAAACTACACAAGGCTAAATAGTCACTGAGCAGAGTTAAAACTAGCCAGTTCATGACAAATATGGACATTCTTCAGATGATGTATTACACCATTCACAGATAACAGCAGTTGTAAAAATGATTGCAATGACTCCTATTGGTAGACTTTTATAGTTTGGTGTTAAATCCCTCTTCCCATTTCATTCCATTTTGTTATAAGGTTTCTTAATTGTGATTTGATTTATATTGTTGTTATTATTTAATGTCTAATATCACCTGAATGTGTGAATATACAATAAATGAAATATTGATTGAAGAAGAAGAAACTTGAAAATAATGATGATGGTGATGATGATGAAGATTTTGACGATGATAGCGATGATGATGATGATTATGATGATGATGATTGTGGTGATGATAATGATGCTGATGATGATGATGAATGATGATTTCCAGTATTGCCAAGTATTACACGCGAATGGGTTTTACAGCCTACAATGCTATGGAATTCGTGAACACGGGGCTCACGTGAGTCAATTGTTTCGTTTCCTCTTTCTTCACTTCCTCTCCCTTGACGACGGGCGACGACGACAACAACGATGATGATGATGATGATGATGATGTTGATGGTGATGATGATGATGATGATGATGATGATGATGATGATGATGATGATGATGATAGTGGTAGTGTAGTAGTAGTGGTGGTGGAGTTCTGTTCGAAACATTTCCCTTGAAGCCCATTTAGAGCATATCGCCCAGTGTCCACCGATACCGGTGCAAAGGAAAGCCAGGCCAAGTATACTTCCCTAGGTCTATTGTCCTCAAAAGCTAGGTCTACGTTGGCTATGTTCACTCAAGGCTTTTTATTTCTATGTTCCCCAAGCCTATATTCTATATTCTATCCACCGCTTCGACCATGCCCGTCGGCTTGAAGGTATTTATGTTTTACAAATTATTAATTAATTCATTGTGGGAGTGAAACAAGAGATTCTGCAGGTGTTGTATGTGTCATGAATTGGCTAGTTTTAACTCTGCCCAGTGACTATTTAGCCATGTGTAGTACTTGTAACTTTAGAAGTTAGACTATAACACAGCAGCAATTAAATTACACAGCAGACCACACACCGCGAGCCCGACCCACGCTAGCGCAGTGAGTCAGCACTTGAGCTTTGAATCGGACCGTTTTAACCAATCAGAGCAGGCTCAGTGGGTAGAGCAGTTCTGACTGTGTCAGATCTTAGCGCAGGTTGAATCAGTCGTGTGTGAGACGAGGTAGAGTCAACATCTCCATAGCTAGAGAAATCTCTACACTCATAGACCAGGAAGCAGGACTTTGAAATCTTAGAATTCTCTCAAGTCATCACGGGCCTGAACTTGTCAAACAGACGAGCAGGCGAGCTATCCTGTGCGCACCACTCCACAGAAACGACTAGTTGGCGGAGTATCCTCTACCGCACAAGACGGAAGGAGCTACCCGGAAAACTCCCTGTCAGACCCCACAGCGTGGCAAGGGAACCCAACTACACAACGACACAGGTGGACCAGAAGCTACCTCACAGAAGGACTTCGAACCCCCACTCATGAGTTAAGTGCATAACACGAAGGTGCACTTAAACTGATCATAACAGGACCACAGTAGTCCAACTCTTCAGAAACTGTAAAACGGACCACAGTAGTCCAAATCTACATGAAATATTATAGCAAGTGCCCGAGGAAGAAAAAACAGCTGCCTAGACTATCAGCGATCGAACTATTAGCATTGAAAGAGACTTTTTAAGTTAGATTAGTACTTAGAGAATCTTGTATAGAGTAGAAGAAATAAATGTGTGATTTTAACTGTTATCAAGTGGCTGGACTACATATGATTCATAGCCGTGTGAAAGCTAGTGTGACAGTATTCTTTTACCATTTTTCTATCTATTTCTGTACCCCAACCTTAACACAGAACGAGCTAAACAAATAAATTTATTAAAGTAATTCATAGCGTGACTTACTAGCAGTTCCCACCGAATAAACGTGAGGGTCCATAATTCCATTGTGCAGAGCCCATAAACCCCACGTGACACTTTAATTGGCGAGCCTGCCAGGATCTGTGGATAATAAGAATTGGGTATAACCGGATCTAAGTACAATAAAATTAGATAACAGTAGAAGTAGAATAACTTAGAATAGTGTAAGGGTATAACACTGATCAGTTGGGTGCACTATTCTTTAGTTAAAAACTTTTTTGCTTCAAATATTTTTGTGCCTGTATGTTGCATTGTTCTTTTGCAGGTTTTGCTTAAATAACTGTTGTATGCCATTTGACTCTTGTTTTATTCTATTATTGATTACGAATTTGATTGTCTTTGCATTGTTGTTATTGACTTGCAATATTGCTAGTGTTTTGGTATTCCACGTGATTCAGAGGTTGTTCATAGACACGTTTGGCAATGTCGGACCCAGTGGCCTTGAGATTGCGCTTCAAAGAATTAGGGGAAGCTTTACACTTAGCAGGGGGAGACCTAATTGCGTATATCAATGCAGAGGTAGAGAAACAGGAAGCTAAGGCAGAGAGAGCAGCAGAGAGAGAGGCGAAGAAACTAGCATTAGAAGCAGAGCAGAAGAAACTAGCATTAGAAGCAGAGCAAAAGAAAGCAGAGTTAGAAGCAGCAAGAGAACAGAAAAAAGCAGAGTTAGAAGCAGCAAGAGAACAGAAAAAATTAGAATTAGAACTAGAGCAGAAGAAATTAGAGGCAGAGAGAGAAACGAGGAAATTAGAGCTAGATGCAGAAAGAGAACAGAAGAAGGCAGCATTAGCAGCAGAGAGAGAAGCAGAAGTTAGGAAATGGGAGTATGAGCGGGCAGAAAAAGAAAAAGAGAGGGAAGAAAAGGAAAAAGAAAGACAGCATGAGTTAGAGCTAAGAAGATTGGGATCAGGAGCTTCAAGTTCTTCCTCAACCCCTCCCCACTCAGATCAGCTAGAGGTAGCATCCAACCCTGTACAAGGAATGTCATTTCCACTGGGAACATTCAATGAGAGAGAAGAAGGTCTAGATCTCTATTTGACTAGGTTTGAGCGTCTAGCAACAGAGTACAAACTAGATCCCACTCATTGGTCTTTTAAGCTTAGTCAAGGGCTTAGAGGAAAGGCTTATGACATTTACAGTAAGCTACCGACTGACAGAGTGACTGACTATCACAAAGTAAAAGAGGCACTCCTAACGGGATTCGAACTGACAGGAGAATGCTACCGGCAAAAGTTCCGCACGAATCGGAGAGTGAAAGGAGAGAGCTATGCGCAGTTCGCGGATCGGTTGTCCACAACGCTGGATAAGTGGATTAGCCAGTCAGCCACGGCTAAGACGTATGATGGACTGACAGAACTGTTAGTATGGGAACAGCTACGGGAAACCATGACCCCCGAGCTGAGAACATTCTCAGTAGAGCAGGGCGCGGAAAGACTGGAGGATCTGGTCAAGGTCGCAGATAGGTACGTGGCCGCACACGGAGAAGCCAAGAGCTTCAGGCGAGACCTAAAGCCTAACGGGAAAGAGGCACAGAAACGAAGCCCTAACCGGGAAGAGCGCACCGCGAATAAGCCGAATAACCCCAGACCTGGGCAAAATAAAGGACCCAACACGGAATTCGGGAAAAGAGGTCCCGCAGAACAGAGACGGTATTGTTCGTTCTGCAATAGAAACAATCACTCCACCGCAGAATGTTTCAAGTTGGCCGCACAACGTAGGGAAGAGCGCGAAAGCCGGCCAGCGCACAGAGTTCTAACTCAAAGTAGCGGTAACAAGCCACACTCGATCGGAGATCACCCATCGGTGACAGACACGGTCAAGGTCAACGGAAAAGAAGCGAACTGTCTGTATGACACAGGTCTATCATACGACGCGATAGTTAGCGAATCTCTTGTATCGCGCGCGGACTTGACAGACAAGACAGTCGACTTACAAGGAGCAGACTTGACGAAACCGACGACTACTTGCCCAATAGCTTGGATCGAAGTAGAGAGTAGGTACGTCACAGGACGAATCCAAGCAGCTGTTTTACAGAAACCCCTGTATGATCTAGTGCTAGGTTGTAGGTATGTGTTCTTAGGCACGCCCCCTAAAACTGTAGAGATAGCTGCAGTGCAAACCAGGGCCCAAGCTAAAACCCAACCACCCCAGCCCGAGTTCGCTCTGAATCCAGGACTCGAAGAGATCAAAACAGCACAGAAAGAAGACACCTCGATAGCGAAGTGCTTCCAGAAGCTACCCAAGGCGCACACACCCCCGCACAAGGGAGACTTCTACATGGAAGAGGGAATTCTTCATCGACAAGGAGATGGAGATCACACCCAACTAGTACTACCAGCCACCCTTCGAGCCCAAGTACTAGAGTTAGGCCACAGCATGCCACTCAGCGGACACATGGGAATTGGAGCCACAGTGCAGAGAATCAGCGCACACTACTATTGGCCAGGAATCACGGAGGATGTCAAGCGCTACGTGAAATCTTGCCACCAATGTCAACGATATTCCCCGCGACATCACACCGTACCAGTTACCTTAGGACCAGCGGTAGTAGTCGGCGTGCCATTCCAGCAAGTCTCAGTAGACATAGTAGGACCACTGCCCATGACCAAGAAGAGGAACAGATTTCTACTCACACTCGTCGACGCATGTACGATGTGGTGCGAAGCAGTCCCGTTGCCAGCGATCGACACCAAGAAGATTGCAGATGCACTCATCGCCATCTTTACCAGAGTCGGATTCCCGGACAGCATGAGAACGGACAACGGATCTCAGTTCACCGGCCGCCTGATGCAAGACGTGTTCGAGTTGATACAAGTTCATCACATTCGCACACCACCATACCACCCAGCCAGCAACGGACAAGTAGAAAGACTGAACGGAACCCTTCTCACCATACTCAGGAAAGTCGCCGACGACAATCCAGAAGCGTGGGACACCTACGTGAATGCGGCACTGTTCGCATATAGAGAAACGCCCCATGCAGCCACAGGCTACACCCCGTCAACCTTGCTATTCGGCAGACCTCTAGCAGGACCACTAGAAGCCCTACGCAGAAGTTGGACGGAAGCCAAGATAGACGACACACCAAGAGGTGCCACCAAGTACGTCGCAGACCTGCAGGAAACCCTCAAAGCAATGTGGAAGAAAGCTGGTGAAGCACTGAAGAAGGCAAGAGCCCGTCAGGCGAAGTACTACAACCGCCACGCGAAGGACAGAGAACTGCAAGTCGGCGATCAAGTGCTACTCTTACTTCCAAGTGGAACCAACAAGCTGGACATCGCTTGGAGAGGACCGTACCGGGTGACTGCCAAGAAATCCAAGACAGTCTACCAAGTAGAGGTGAACGGGAGAGCCCGATACCACCATATCAATCTCCTTAAGAAGTATACGGACCGACCAGCGACCCCCAGCACTCACAACTTGCTAGCCATCGCCATCGCGGAAGAAGGAGAAAGCATGGAGACCAATGCAGTAGAGTATCCCCTGCACTCCAAAGAAACCTACAAAGGCGTGATACTCAACGGAGACCTAGCCGCTAAACAGCAACAGCAAGTACGACAGGTCATTCGCCAACATCAGACTGTGCTAACAGACCGACCAGGGAGGACAGACCTCGTCGAAGTAACCTTAACGGTGACCGACCCAACACCCGTCCGCCAGAAGCTCTACCCGATGCCACTGTCTCAGCAGCGAGCTATCAAGGAAGAGATAGACACCTTACTGGCAGCCGGAATCATCTCAGAGTCTACCTCACCCTACAGCGCAGGCACGGTATTGTTGCGAAAACCCAACGGAGAGCATCGACTGTGCATCGACTTCAGACTCCTGAATGCGGTAACGCAGTTCCAGCCAGAGCCACTCCCGGACCAGACCGACCTATTTGCCAAGCTACAGCGAGCAAAGTACTTCTCACGCATCGACCTCAGCAAAGGATACTATCAGATACCAGTACAACCACAAGTCCGAAAGTACCTAGCGTTTAGCACTATGGAAGGACACTTCGAGTTCAACGTACTTCCATTCGGACTCCACAACGCACCCAGTATCTTCAGCGCCATGATGCGAAAACTCCTGGCACCCCTGAGCAGCGAGCACCTACACTCGTTTATGGACGACATCCTCATCGCAACACCTACGTGGGAGGAACATGTCACGCTCCTACAACAACTACTCGCCCGCCTCAGAGACACGGGATTGACGGCAAGACCCACCAAATGTCAGATTGGATTCACAGAACTAGAATTTCTGGGACACACTATCAGTCAAGGAAGCCTGCGACCGGTAGAAAAGACCGTGAAACGCCTACTCGACGCTCCTAGGCCCAAGACCAAAAAGGAAGTACAGTCGTTTCTAGGACTCTGCGGCTTCTACCAGAAGTTCATCCCCAACTACAACAGCATCGCCGTACCACTGACAAATGGAACCCGGAAAATCGCCCCGGACAAAGTAGTATGGACAGCCGAATGCGAGACAGCATTCCAAACACTCAAGGACAGAATGACATCGGCGCCAGTACTCCACCTACCCGATTTGACTCAGCCATTCGTTCTTCGCACCGACGCAAGCGACGTAGGCCTCGGAGCAGTACTGCTACAGCGTGACCCCAAGAATGCAGAGATGTTATTCCCTGTCGCCTACGCCAGCAGAAAATTGAGACCCGCCGAGACCCACTACGCCACGTCGGAGAAAGAATGTCTTGGACTAGTCTGGGCCATACAGAAGTTTCAACTCTACCTGTATGGGACACACTTCACAGTTCAGGTGGACCACCAACCACTATCGTTCCTGGCAGCCTCCAAGTCTTTGAACTCTCGCCTGATGCGATGGGCACTCACCCTTCAGGCGTACTCATTCCAAATCGAGTACATCCCCGGCAAAGAGAACCACGGAGCCGACTACCTCAGTCGCCATCTCGTGGAGGACACAGCAGCTATCGCCCACCCAACACAACTAAGGGCCACAGTACCAGAATTCGTCCCCGCCCAGTAATACCCTGTCACTAGTGTCCACAGCTGCCTGGCATAGCATTGCAGCTCAGGTAGAGCAACTTAGTTAGTTTGTAAATAGGACCCTAGGATAGTGCAGTGTTAAACTAGGCTCTGTAGTAGAAAAAGGTCGAATCCAGTAGTCATCGCCTTTTTTCAGTTGAGGGAGCCTGTCATGAATTGGCTAGTTTTAACTCTGCCCAGTGACTATTTAGCCATGTGTAGTACTTGTAACTTTAGAAGTTAGACTATAACACAGCAGCAATTAAATTACACAGCAGACCACACACCGCGAGCCCGACCCACGCTAGCGCAGTGAGTCAGCACTTGAGCTTTGAATCGGACCGTTTTAACCAATCAGAGCAGGCTCAGTGGGTAGAGCAGTTCTGACTGTGTCAGATCTTAGCGCAGGTTGAATCAGTCGTGTGTGAGACGAGGTAGAGTCAACATCTCCATAGCTAGAGAAATCTCTACACTCATAGACCAGGAAGCAGGACTTTGAAATCTTAGAATTCTCTCAAGTCATCACGGGCCTGAACTTGTCAAACAGACGAGCAGGCGAGCTATCCTGTGCGCACCACTCCACAGAAACGACTAGTTGGCGGAGTATCCTCTACCGCACAAGACGGAAGGAGCTACCCGGAAAACTCCCTGTCAGACCCCACAGCGTGGCAAGGGAACCCAACTACACAACGACACAGGTGGACCAGAAGCTACCTCACAGAAGGACTTCGAACCCCCACTCATGAGTTAAGTGCATAACACGAAGGTGCACTTAAACTGATCATAACAGGACCACAGTAGTCCAACTCTTCAGAAACTGTAAAACGGACCACAGTAGTCCAAATCTACATGAAATATTATAGCAAGTGCCCGAGGAAGAAAAAACAGCTGCCTAGACTATCAGCGATCGAACTATTAGCATTGAAAGAGACTTTTTAAGTTAGATTAGTACTTAGAGAATCTTGTATAGAGTAGAAGAAATAAATGTGTGATTTTAACTGTTATCAAGTGGCTGGACTACATATGATTCATAGCCGTGTGAAAGCTAGTGTGACAGTATTCTTTTACCATTTTTCTATCTATTTCTGTACCCCAACCTTAACACAGAACGAGCTAAACAAATAAATTTATTAAAGTAATTCATAGGGTGACTTACTAGCAGTTCCCACCGAATAAACGTGAGGGTCCATAATTCCATTGTGCAGAGCCCATAAACCCCACGTGACAGTATGAAAGGCGTGTTGTGAGGAAAGCCAGTTGCATTGTGCTGGATAGCACTCATGTGCTTGCGCACCACTTCCAGCTCCTGTCTTCTGGAAGGCGCTACCAAACACCACGGGTCAGAACTCTCAGAACGAAAAACAGTTTTATCCCAAAGGCTGTCTCATTACTTAATAAATGACAAGTGTGTGTGTGGGGGGGGGGTGTGAGTGTGTGTGTTTGCATTTGCTCAAAATAATTTCATTTAACCTTTGCTGTCGTTTAATGTTAGCTAGCATGCATACGTGTAATTATATTAATGTGCGACTGTGCAGTTTTATCCTCATTGTCATCGTGATTGTTGTTATTATTATTGTGATGTTTATTCCTTGTTGATTGTAATTGTACACCACAATGTAATTTCTTGTAAAAGATAATAAAATTGTCTTATCTTATCTTATTCATTCATTCATATTGCTCCCAGAGTGTTTTTCTCCTGGGTCTACAAGGTCTTCATTAAACACCGTTTACCAATTATGCTATGTTTGCGAACAAGTAAGGGGTAACAAAGACCGAAAGGATTAAAAGCCTGGTGATTCATAAACCTGAGCAACATAGAACTTGGAGAATAAAGACCTGGGGAACAAAGACCTAAGTGAACATAGACTCGGGAGAATGAAAACATTGGGGGGCATGGATCTTGGAGAACAAAAGATATGGTCCCAGTGGTCTACGGTATATAAGGGTATACATTGTATCAGCCGGTGGTAAAGATACCAAACAATGTTCAAGAGAATTGAAACTGAACGTTGCCACAGAGTGAGAGCCACTGCCAGCACAGTCCCACCATGGCTTGTTGTGAAACAGAGGCGTGCGTCCGCAACCTTCAACAAGTAGCAGCAACAACATCAATGGCAGCTACAGATGACCATAGTACTTTGCGTAAGAACAAACGGCGTTCGTTGCTGTACTAATTTTATGTGTGGTCGTATTGAGTGGGAGAAAATAACGGAGCAACAGAGATGGAGAGAGAGAGAGAGAGAGAGAGAGAGAGAGAGAGAGAGAGAGAGAGAGAGAGAGAGAGAGAGAGAGACAGAGACAGAGAGACAGAGACAGAGACAGACAGAGACAGACAGAGACAGAGACTGACAGACAGACAGACAGACAGACCGAGACAGAGAGACAGACAGAGAGAGGGAGAGACAGAGAGACAGAGAGACAGACAGAGACAGAGAGACAGACAGAGACAGAGACAGAGAGAGATAATGAGAGAGAGAGGGAGAGAGAGAGACAGAGACAGAGACAGAGAGATAGTGAGAGAGAGACAGAGACAGAGAGAGAGAGGGAGGGAGAGGGAGAGACTGCGATGGTGTTGACGATAGGGATGATGATGATTATGATGATGATGATGATGATGATGATGATGATGATGATGATGATGATGATGATGATGATGATGATGATGATGATGATGATGGAGGGAAGGATGCCGGTGGTATTTGTGACAAGACGATGTTGATGACATTAGTGATGATGATGATGATGATGATGATGATGATGATGATGATGATGATGATGATGATGATGATGATGATGATGATGATGATGATGATGATGATGACCTTTCTTCTGTACAGCACCATGCCTAGACTTGTATAAAAGGGATTGTAGTGTAGATTTTGCTGGCATGTGTGGTGACCAGACCGTCGCCGACGTGTGCAAGAAAACATGCAACAACTGCCCGTGTAAGTCAAGTGTTGGTAATAAGAATAATAATAATAATAATAATAATAATAATAATAATAATAATAATAATAATAATAATAACAATAATAACAATAATAATAATAATAATAATAATAATAATAATAATAATAATAATAATAGCTCTCATCATATTTATTATTATTATTATTATTATTATTATTATTATTATTATTATTATTATTATTATTATTATTATTATTATTATTATATTGGAGGCATTTTACGCGCTTTTTTCCTGATTCAGGTTGAAACGTGGCGATTTGTATCTAACCTACATGCTTACATGTTTACACACAGCTTACTCTTATGTACACAGATGTGGTGTCAAGGCAGCTAGTAGTAGTAGTAATAGTAGTCGGGTAGTAGTAGTAGTAAGAGGCAGGGATATCGCTATAATAAGCAGTAGTAGGCAGGGATATTGCTTTTTCAAGTAGTAGTAGTAGGCAGGGAGATTGCTTTTAGAAGCAGTAGTAGGCAGGGAGATTGCTGTAAGAAGCAATAGTAGGTAGGGCGATTGATTTTAAAAGTAGTAGTAGGCAGGGAGATTGCTTTTAGTAGCAGTAGTAGGTAAGGAGAGTGCTTTAGAAGCAGTAATGGACAGGGAGATTGCTATAAGAAGCAGTAGTAGGCAGGGAGATTGCTATAAGAAGTAACAGCAGGCAGTGTTCCCAGTGTAGATTTCCCGTCTCCAGTTGGCAGTATCACATTGCCCTATACTTTGAAGGTAAGGGCAAAGTCTCACTGCAATACTCAGCACTGGGACACTTCGGCACTGTATTTTATTTGAGGTTGGACTGGAGCCATACACCGCTTCAGCAGAGTGACCCAGCGTGTGTCTGATGATGACCTTCCAAGGTGTGAACAGCTGTCACACACTTTGTTCTCAACCAAGAGTGGTCCTCCAATATAGGGTGGAGGACGGTATGTTAGAGAGACTGTCCTTACCTTCAAAATATAAAGCAATGTGATACTATCAGCTTTGATGTGAAATCTTAATTAGGAGCACCGAGTAATATATTTTATTTTTCTACAGCCTGTAGGCTATAATTGTGACACAATCATTTAATCAGAGGACTGTTTCACATTCTTCATCTTATTCGTTCAACGAACAATCAAAGCAATATACAGATATAGGCCTACAGCGTACCCTCGATTTCGCTCAGCCATCAGCCAGTCGGACCCCATATATTAATAATAATAGTTAGGTTTACAATCACAGTCGCTCGTTGCTCGTGTGTGTGTGAGACAAAGAGTGGGTGTAAATGTGCGTGCGCGTGTTTGCGAGTGTTGAGATTTCTCATGGCTGAATGGCAATGGATGTTTTCTTTTTCACCACAGGTTTTGACCATTACAAGGGAGACTGTGCTGCTGCTTTCCCGGGCCAATGTGGCAACGTGGACATTGCTAACATGTGCCAGAAGACCTGTAACACCTGTCCCCGTGAGTAACCAATACACCCTTTGCAACTGCACTAGGTTCGGCCACAGATGGAATGCTACTAGCGTACAGGAGGAGCCTGCCCAGAAAGCGACGCTGACCCACATTTATGAATGTCAGAGGATGTAGAGGAATACTGCAATACACCTTATGCTTGTTAGACTAGATCCTTGACAGTTTGCGCGGAGCTTCGAGGAGAAAGTCGGCTCTACTGGAAGTTGGCCTATTATTGGGAATCGCCGATGCATGGCGCTGGTGGTTTTATGCCAGACTTTGCACTTAGTGGGGTTTGTGGAAAGGGTAAAAGTTAGTACGGGTCACAGTATAGCATACCGTGCTGACTTCATTGACAGTGACGACGCTTTACCTTTCGTTTGTCCAACTGTACATTTGAGTAACGTTTAGAGATTGTTCTATTAAGACGTTAAAACAATAAAATAGCTCATCGATTAACAAGTTATGCAAGTTTGCCATTTCACTGTCTGCTTTGTGGATTGATGTTCATGTCTTGAATCAATGGCTGACAAGTTTTAATTACATTTTGTTTTCAGAAATCACTACAACTACAACGACCACGACCACCTCAAAACCTACAACAATAGCAGGTACTTTTCCAGTTAAGACAAAGCAATACGTTCTTCATCTTTATTTCAAATCTTCATGGACAACATGACGGGGTCAGCACCTCACCTTGCAGCTCGCCAAATATTTAAAACTTGTGTACAGATGTGGTGCTGTCGTGTGCAGGGATAAGCCATTCTGCTTGATGTGACGCACGTTATAAGCGGTGGTGAAGGATTGTGTTTTCTAATGACAGACAATCTTCGTGATGTCAAATGCTGGTATTTAGTCAACAAGACTGTATAGTAAGTCCTCGGGTTACGCTGGTTTCGGCTTACGTTGTTTCGTGGTTACGACGCTCCTCCCCATAAAAATATAATACATAATATTACGCGTCGTTCCGTCTTACGCGGTTTAGCGTCGTAAGCGACGTAAACAAAGGGGAGCTAGTTTCTGGCGAGCGGCGGAAGAATACGCTTTGTTGTGGTTATACGCGGGGAAGACGGCGTCGCTTCCTACGCTGGCGTCGCTTCGTACGCTCAGTCACTGTACATACGCCATTTTGGTTGTTTACGCCTCTATCTCTCTCACGTGTTTTATCGTTTGTTGCCCTTGGTTATGGCTCCCAAACGTAAGTCAGACTCTTCTGATGGTAGTGCATCAAAGAAAAGAAAGGCCATCACCATGGAAGTTAAAATGGACATTATAAAGCGATCTGAAAAGGGAGAAACATTAACAAACATTGGCCGGTCGCTTGACCTTAGTCGTTCGACTGTGGCTACCATTCTCAAAGATAAAGTTACAGTACAGTATCTAGCACTGTACGTACAATACAGTGTATGTTCCGACTTACAGGTTACGACGCGTCCAACGAACGGATCAATGCAACGTCGTAACTCGAGGACCGCCTGAACTTGTAAATCTTTGACTTGTGATATTGCGTAGAATGAACTGACTTCTGTATAACATGCATCACCTTCCCCACCTCCACAATGGGTTCCGTCTAAATGTTTGACTGGGTGCTTTGATCCTTTTGTTTCTGACAGCATTTAACACTTTGCACCACTGCGTTAGCTGACCATTTTAATCAAAGACCTTGGTGTGTTTGTTTGGTGGATAATGAGGATAATGATAATGATAATGAACATGATGAGGATGATGAGGAGGTTGAAGATTTACGTTGCTCGTTTCAGCTTTTTGTAGTGATCATGTGGCGGGCGACTGCGCCACAATCTTTGCTGGACGTTGTAACGAACCAGACATCCAGAACGTTTGTCAAAAAACATGCAACCTCTGTGGTGAGCTATTTTGTTGTGTTGTCCGCTGGACCTAAAGCAATAACCTTGTATTGTATTGAGCTATGTTGTTCCAACTTACTCCTACGTTGCAATTTATAGAAAAAGATTTACAATATACAGGATTTGTTTTTTGGCGGGGGGGGGGGGGTGTGGGGAGAGGGGTGCGTTGAAAATTTCTGTTATGCTATATTTGTCACACGATAGTGTATTCTTTTTATGTTCAACGTCAACAACTAAAATGACAGTGTATCAAGGGATGGGGGGATGGGTGTGGGTAGAAAGTAAAGAGAGAGGGAGAGAGAGAGAGAGAGAGAGAGAGAGAGAGAGAGAGAGAGAGAGAGAGAGAGAGAGAGAGAGAGAGAGAGAGAGAGAGAGAGAGAGAGAGAGAGAGAGAGAGAGAGATGGTGATTACGATCATAGGATGCCGAATGTTAGAAACAGTACAGTTGAATGTAATGAAGATGATCGCAACATCGACGGCGAAGACGACGAGGATGGCGGCCACATTGATGATGATGATGATGATGATGATGATGATGATGATGATGATGATGATGATGATGATGATGATGATGATGATGATGATAATGATGTTGATGATGATGATTGCTGATTGATTGATTGAGGATTGATATTGATTGAGGATGATTGAGGATGAGGAAGATGTATGGATGATATGGAGGATGGATGGATGATGGATGGATGGATGATGATGATGATTGATTGATGATGATGATGATGATTGATGATGATGATTGATTGATGATAATGATGATAGATTGATGATTGATTAAAGATTGATTGATGTTTGATTGATGATTGACTGATGATTGATTGATGATTAATTGATGATTGATTTCTTTTGTCAGCTACAACGACAACGGCAGCAACAACGCCAGCAACAACGCCAGCAACAACGCCACGACGTGAGTACACTTTTAACACAACTCCAAGTATTCTCCAAACGACGTTTACTGTGTTCAAGAAATGTGTTTTTTCCAATCACAACTTGCACTAATAAAATTACCACAGTCCATTTAATACCAGTGAAAAAAAAGTTTCAGCATAGGGATTGTAACCCTACAGTTTTAGCCAAAAGATTGTTAGATTTCAAAGTCAGCCATGGAACTGCTTGCTGCCAGTCTCAGGCCGAAGATTGCTCTGACTGTTGTAGAAATATGGTAACTGTCAGCTCTGACTGTTGTAGGAAGAAGAAATTAACTGTCATCTCTGACTGTTGTAGGAAGAAGAAATTAACTGTCATCTCTGACTGTTGTAGGAAGAAGAAATTAACTGTCATCTCTGACTGTTGTAGGAAGAAGAAGGTAACTGTCATCTCTGACTGTTGTAGGAAGAAGAAGGTAACTGTCATCTCTGACTGTTGTAGGAAGAAGAAGGTAACTGTCATCTCTGACTGTTGTAGGAAGAAGATGGTAGCTGTCAGCTCTGACTGTTGTAGGAAGAATGTTATAACTGTAATTTCTTATTTTCAGCGTGTAGTGACGACTTTGCTGGAGACTGTAGCGTGACCTTTGCCGGGCGCTGTGGGGAGGACCTGGTTTCCAACTTCATCTGCAGGAAAACGTGTGGAACGTGCAGTGAGTCCGCATCTCCAATCTCTGCTTTGAGCCACTCGTGTAATTGAGCATTGCAGGAATAACATCCGATACAGCATTGATGATATCGGTATAATTAGACCCCAATTATTATCTTCCTCATCCTCGTCATCATTATGATCATCATCATCAGCAGCAGCGGCGTCAGCAGTAATAGCAAATCAATATACTGCTATTCGTAATCGGTTGTAATCAGAAGACTAAACTAAGTTTTGAAGGGAATACAAATTAGTTTTTACCGATTAGAATTAAGTTTAACTGTCTTGTTGTCTTATGGGCGAACCAAGGCAGTTGTGATCAATGTCTTTTGGTGAAGCTAGTTGTCAAGCACGTCTTGGTGTTTTTTTTCATTTCTTCGCATAATGTTGTGGCATTAGAATACATCCGTTCATGTTTTTGTTGTCGTTGTTGTTGTTATTTATCATAGTCGACTGTTGTTGTCGTCGTTGTTGATGATAACGGTTGTGCCGGTGTTGATGCTGCTGCTGCTGCTGCTGATGCTGCTGCTGCTGCTGCTGCTGCTGATGATGATGATGATGATGATGATGATGATGATGATGATGATGATGATGATGATGATGATGATGATGATGATGATGATTTCTACAGCATCATGCACGGATCTGTTCACGGGTGACTGTGCCGCCACATTTCCTGGACGCTGTAACGAACCAGACATTCAGCATGTCTGTCAGCGAACCTGTAACCTCTGTGATGGTGAGGTTTCTCCCTCCTCCTACTTCTGTTTGTTTTTATCTCCTCGTCTTGGCTTTTTGGGAAATGAATGGCCCAGCATTTTCATCAGCCTCGTTAGCACACAGCCTAGTGACAACAGTACCAAGAATATTAACCCTTTTGAAAATGCTTATTTTGCGGTTATGTGTGAGTGCTTGGAAATACACTAGAATGGCATGCCACATGGGTTTTTTTTATGCTACTTAATAAATCTTATTCTTCTCCTCTTTGCCATCTCTGGATTGTGTGTGTGTGTGGGTGCGTGTGTGTGTGTGTGTGTGTGTGTGTGTTTCATCCATAATTTTCCTGTCCACTCCTTTTCCGTCATCTTCTGCTCCTTCTACTTAAGTCTGCTCATCTTCTGTGCATCTCTTTTCTTTCGTCAGTTATCCTAGATTATGTCATCGTCGTCGCCGTCTTCATCATCATCATCATCATCATCATCATCACCATTTGCTTCGTCATCATCGTCATCCTCATCATTAACATCATCCTCATCATTACCTTCAATCTCATCATTAACATCATCCTCATCATTACCTTCAATCTCATCATTAACATCATTAACATCATCATCATCATTAACATCATCCTCATCATTAACATCATCATCATCATTAACATCATCATCATCATGGTCATAGCTGGCTTGTGCTGCTTCAGTGACTCCATTGATTTCTTGCAGTCTTCATTTCAAACATTTTATTGATCATTACAGCTCATTTTGCGGTACTTTGTTTTTATTTCAGTGGTGCTCACGGCAAAACCAGTAACAACAGCGACAACTACAGCAACGCCATCCCCCACTACAGCAGGTGAATATCATTCTGTTCTGGCCCTGAATGGTTTCCGTCCAGCGACAATATCCAGCGTCGCACATATGAACATGTCCAAAATGTAGGTTATTATCACACACACACACACACACACACACAAAACACACACACATACACACATCAAGCAGACAATGAATAGAAAATATTAGTAACTCCGTGATTGACTCTTCGTGCATCACGTGCATCATTATGTGTATCTCACAGGCGCGGCCTATCAATATAACAGCACGAGATATTGCGAATCTAATCCGCCTAATCTTAGTCGACGCTTTGATGGCACATGTAAAATCCTACGAGGGCCTTCATAACAAAGGCCTATAATGGTGAGTCGGGCCTGTGTAGCCGAGTATTTTGAAATCCATCATACCATCCTTTTCTCCCCCTACATCCATATACCTCTCCGCGAGATGGACCCTAGAGGGGGAAGGGGGAGGGCGTTCAAATTGAGACGGTTACCTCATAGGTGACCTTTGACACCTTCTCACCCCCTCACCAGGCGGTTCGCGCATTTGCACGAGCAACTGATCGCGCACTTGCTCGCGCATTTGCTCGAACACTTGCTGGAGCAAATGCTCGAGCATTTGCGCGAGGTTCGCGCACTTGCTCGCGCATGTGCTCCAGCAAGTGTTCGAGCAAATGCGCGTGCGTTTGCTATATTCCGCTCCATAAACGTAAAAATTATACCCGGAAAAGAATGTGTATGTAAAAGAATTTGAGACGTGCGCAAATTAAATATTTCTTGAATTTATTAGTTATAATATTAATAATAATTAGTGAAAACTAGCACTATTCTAAACTTAATATCATTTATGAAATAACCTTATCATAACATTAAGGACGATTGATTCAGAACTACTTTTTCTTACCATGATTCACCATTCATAATGGCTACCGAAGAATTAGAAGAGCAGTTTCTTTTAGAAGTTCGTAGGAAAGTGACGCATTGTATGCTACTTAGAAATTAAGTTTAAGGGCCACAAATATTACGTAAATATTTAACATCAAACTAATGCGGATAAATACAAAATATCTAGGTCGGAGATTTAAAAAAAAAACAACATGTGTTCATTTTCACTTCCTTTCCGTTGACAGTTTTCAGCAAAACCCTTATAGCAACGGGCCTAGCAACCGCTCGAGCAAATGATCGCGCACTTGCTGGCGCATTTGCTCGAACACTTGCAGGAGCAAATGCGCGAGCAAGTGCGTGAGGTTCGCGCATTTGCTCGTGCAAATGCTCGCGCAAATGCTCGAGCGTTTGCTATATCTCGCCTCCCATAGAATAAAAGAGACGGACCCCTGCAGACTAAAACTGTTCTCACTTACGTATGATTCGCTAAATGCTTCATCTGTAGTTAAACGTCTGTTCTATTATGATTCTCCGCCGCTTCTTTAGGAAATACATCCAATCTTACCGCCCCTTAAAGTTGTATTCCACTTCACACCCCCACCCACCCCATCTCCCACTCCACACACACATCGGTATCGTTTCATTGCGAAGCAAAAACTTCCAATGAAGACGCCTTCGTGAAGAACAATGAATCTCCATAAAATAATAAGGCTTATTCGGTTTATCATAGTGCGACTGTGGGTCTATTGTTGATGGGCTCTGCACAATGGAATGCTAGAACCCGCTCGTCTTTCGTCTGCGGAGATCGGCTAGTGTAATCACCCTATGACTAATCTTAACACATTTATATGTTTAGCCCGGTCTGTGTGCGGATAGGGTTATAGAGATAGGGAGAAAATGGTAAAAGCTTCACTGACACACTAGCTCTCACACGGCTATAAAACATATGTAGTCCAGCCACTTGTTAACAGTAAATACCACACATTTCCTCTACTCTATACATAATTCTCTAAACACTCTATTAACTTAAATGTCCAAATTCACTTCGAATAGTTTGTACCTTGATGGGTCTATGCTGCTATTCTTGATATTTGCTACTGTCTCATCATTGGTCTATTTGTTCTGGTTGGCCTAATGTTCGTTTTCAGGAGCGTGGACTACCGCACAGTCCTTCTAGAACAGTGTTAGTGCGTTTCTTCTTGCACTTAGCTGATTTCTTGAGGTGTGGTGATGGTGTCTCCTCCTTGGTTGTTGACTCTTGGGCTATCGGAGCTCAGTGCTCGATGTTCCCCTGCAGGCCAAATGTCAGGGTTGACTCTCAGTGGTCTATCTCCTGCATCGGACCAACAAGCCTGCTGGTCTGCAAACATAAGAGGAGTTTCTGCAACGCTTTGTTTACTAAGGGTGTGCAGAGCGTCTCACTGATGGCAGAAATAGCCCTCAGTGATAGCGTCCACTTATACAAACAAGAGACGATCAACTTCTATGTCCGTGGTCCACTGGAATCTCCAACATAAGTCCTATACATATACATCATGGCTAAACTAAACACATGGAGAAGTAATTAATAAGATACACATTCTCCGGTACAGCAACTGGTCTGCAATACTACACATAGGAGAAACAACAGTTGGACAGTAGAGGCTACCTCGTGGTTTTGAAAACTGGTTGTGGATCAGCCACGGGGTCAAGCAAAGTTTGACTAACATTCACAATGATAAAACATGGCAAGACTTCACAAGCATAATACAACAATAATATCAATAAATCGCGATGAGAAAAAAGATTGATCATTTACCTTTTTGACAATGTCAGGCTGTGGCTATACTGCAATGAATGAATTTCACCCGTCACCTGCTTAGGCATCTGCTAGAGAGATCTTTCAGCATACGTCCTTCTCGGTTGAGATTTAGACAGAGAATGACTACCTAACCGTGTGGTCAGCCAAAAGCCCGCAAAATATCGTGATACCTGAGAGCCGTCTAGCGGGGGTGGCTATACGTCAGGGAGATGAGGTCACTTCCTACCTTAACGAGAGTTAGCTTACACATGCTTAGCACAGTCCTGACTTGGTGTCGTCTGCTAGGCAAATTTACAAAAGCCAAAGCAGGATGAAGTGTTAGAGACTTGAATCCTTAATGTGGGGTCCAAACTAGCCTTCTGTGACACATAGTCACACCAGTTCCGCCCCCTGCCGTATCCGCCGATGGTTGTTGTGGAGGTTAAACTTCACATGCTTGATTCATGCGAGTCTCTCTTGCGCAAGCGCAGCGAACAGGAAATTCTAAAAATAGCAAGGACTCTCCTACGAACGCTTGTTTCTAACTTTCCATAATATAACAGAAGAAGGGGTCAGGCCATTTTGGGATACCAGCCGTCAGTTTAGATATTTGGACATTCTTCCCACGACGGTAGGTGCGTGGTGCTGAAATCAGGGTATTTTTTATTTTATTTATTTATTTATTTTCCTTTCAGGATGTACAGACGACAACTCTGACTTTTGCAGTCTGTTGGTGGACGAGTGTATTAAACATGAAGTGAGCTCAAAATGTCGACTAACCTGTAACCTATGTGGTGAGTTTATTTATTATTTATTGTTATGTAATCGTTTGAGAGAGAGAGAGGGGGGGGGGGGCGAGAGAGAGAGACAAAGAGAGAGAGAGAGAGAGAGAGAATTTTTAAAACTCAAGAGCTTTTCCACAGGATTTGACTCAAGCCGCCGGAACTTGTAGCCTTCTGGCGCGCATCGTCTGACGCTCAGACAACTAAGCACAATCCTGGGCGACCGGAAATGGAGGTGTAGGAACCTAGTCTAATGCTTGCTGAGTGTATTTGTGTAGCCGACCCCCTTCCCCTACCTCCCCCCCACACACACCCAAACCCTCTACCCCCCCCCCCCCCCTGTCTAGAACAATGAGCGTCAGGACCTTTAAAGTCTGTGCGATGCAATGCATGGGTGCACAGATTAAATCTGGGTTTCATACTCTCATCCGAGGAATGGGAGCGCAGTGTCTCAGGGTCATATTGTTGTTTGTTTCGGCACTCTCTGCGTGTATGGGCTGCAATGTTATTCAATGCTTCAATTGTTTTTGCCGTTGAGTACACCACTGGACCAACTCTGTCTCGGTGTCATATTATTTAGTGTCACGCTGCTTCGAGCTAGTGACACAACGCTTAACATTGCATGCTTCAATGGTTCTGCCGTTGCATAGACCACTGAGTTGTCTTACCTCCTTCCTTGGTTAACTAGTTGGCTGGCCTTTGAGCTGGTGGCTTCGGCTCTCAGGCCGTCAACCAGCTGCAAACCACAGCGTGGGACGGACCAGTTGCAATGTTACCGCTTGACATTCAACACTTCAATTGCTTTTGCCGTTGAGTACACCACTGGGCCACCACTGACTTCATCATCATCATCTTCTTCTTCTTCTTCTTCTTCTTCTTCTTCTTCTTCATCTTCTTCTTCTTCTTCTTCTTCTTCTTCTTCTTCTGCTTCTTCTTCTGCTTCTTCTTCTCCTCCTCCTCCTTCTCCTCCTCCTCCTCCCCATCCTCCTCTTCCGCCTCCTCCTCCTCTTCATCCTCCTCCTCCTCCTCATCATCATCATCATTATAATTATTTTGTTTCTTCTTCTTCTTCTTCTTCTTCTTCTTCTTCTTCTTCTTCTTCTTCTGCTTCTGCTTCTGCTTCTTCTTCTCCTCCTCCTCCTTCTCCTCCTCCTCCTCCCCATCCTCCTCTTCCGCCTCCTCCTCCTCTTCATCCTCCTCCTCCTCATCATCATCATCATCATTATAATTATTTTGTTTCTTCTTCTTCTTCTTCTTTTTCTTCTTCTTCTTCTTCTTCTTCTTCTTCTTCTTCTTCTTCTTTCTCCTTCTTCTTTCTTCTTATTGTTCAATCTTTCTATTTCTCTACTTTATCATCATAGTAATTGTCATCGTTGTTGCAGAGCCGTGTGAGGACAATTTCAGCGGTGACTGTGCCGCTTTCTTTGGACCTGACCAGTGTCACGTGCCCGAGATTCAAGAAGTCTGCCGCAAGACCTGTAACGCCTGTGATGGTAATCGTTACCATTTTTTCACACCATCTCAGAAACGGCTGCCCCGACTTCGATGATTTTAAAAAAAATCTTAATATTATCTTTTTTTTTAATTTTATTTTATTTCCAATTAATTGTTGTTGTTGTTTTTATAAATTGTTTTTTTTTATTTTTATTTTTTTTCTTTTTTTTGTGGGGGAGGGAGGGAGTGGGGGTAGGGCGGGATGTTATTATTATTTGGGGTAAGTGTTACACTCCGTTTGATGTTGGTGTTTTCTATCAGTATCTGATTCAGCCCCAATGCTGAATTCCTGATAGGGTGTAACTCAGATTCGTTTATCCACGCAGCCTGCTCAAGCAGCATACAAGTCACAAAGTCGACGTATGAAGTTTTCCACTTTTTATTCAGCACACATCAACAACTGCCTACAATTCTCAACTCAACTCAACAACTTTCAACAGCAACTTTTTTACAACACACGGAGCATCGAATATATAATTTTTTTCTCTTTCGAGATGACGACAGGTCGTTCTAGAAATGACGCATTACAACCAACCAATCAGAATTAAAGATCGTCATCACTGACTTACGTCATACATGTCAAAAGAATGTTCTCCATTATCTACGTCCATCAAGAAACTTCGATCGATAGTAAACAAACGGATCCAGAAAATTCTCCAACAATATCGACTAACGAAAATTATCAACGTTATACAAAGCCTCTCCTAACAACAATGCAAACTCAAATCAAAGGTAAATAAACTCCATTATTGAATACTTTGCAACACGAAACGATTAGATCTATCGTGCGCGTTTCAGACACACTACCATTGGCGTTTCAACGTAACATAACCCCCCACTCAAGAAGAAATTTACCCAATTTCTTTCAACAACGTTGAAACGTAATGCACAAGCAAAGTACGGAATTAAAACTTATTTCAGACTGTCTGGATACTGTCAATGTTCACAGTTCATTCACACAGAGTCAAAGTTTCTCATCTGCAAGCCTTTCTGGATACTGTCAATGTTCACAGTTCATTCACACAGAGTCAATGTTTCTCATCTGCAAATCTTTCTGGATACTGACAATGTTCACAGATCATTTACCCAGTCAACGTTTTTCATTTTCAAGTCTGTCATTACCAATATTCTTAGTTCATCCGCACAGTCAATATTCCTCCAACCGCAAGGAAACGACGCCCTCGTCCGTTGCAGTTGTCATCGGCCCACGGTCAAAGACGGTGACCTCGTGGGCTTTCCTGGAGTCAGTGCATCCTCCGTTGTCTCCCTCTTCCATCGAACATCCGATGAAGTCGACGTTGTCAGCTCCCAGAATGCATTTGCTGGGTCTCACGGTCAGGTTGGCTTCTGCGGGACGGTGGAACAGCTCCCTCAAGGTCTGCAGATGCTCCTTCCAGGTCTGGGTGTGGACTTCATGTTCGACCCAAGTCGTAGAGCCTGGTACCTCATTGAAGTTATGGGGAAACTCGCCCATCAGGTCCTTGAGCTCCATCTTTTGACCTTCCGTCAAGCTTGGTCCTAGCTTAACATCATCGATGCCTTCTTTGCTGTGGAAGTCTCCCAGTTCCAACAGCTCTTCGCTGTCAAAGCTGTTGTCGATCTCAGCTGCTGTTGCTGCATGCACAGTCTCTGATGGCCTTTCCACGTACAGCTTAAGGAGGTTGGCGTGGTATATCTTGGAATGCTGGCCGACCTTCACCTTGTAGTCGTTGATTCCCACCACGGTCTCCACTTCGTACGGGCCTTTCCACTGCATCAGCAACTTAGTGTGGTCGGTAGGTAGCAGCACCAGCACTTTGTTGCCAGGTTTGAACTTCCTGTTCACAGCCCTACGATCGTAGTAGTGCTTTCCACAGTCCTGGGACTTCTTCAGGTTTTCTCTGGCTATCTCGAGAGTCTGCTCCAGCTTCTCCCGTAGCTCAGACACGTACTGGTAGCTGTTCTTCGCCTCTGGGGTCTCTACTTCTTTCGTCCACAGTTCTTTCAGGATGTGCATCGGCCCTCTGATGGTTCTTCCGTACAGCAGCTCGAACGGAGAAAAGCCGGTGGACTCCTGCGGTACTTCTCTGTAGGCGAAAAGTAGGGCGTTGATGTAGCGATGCCATTGTCTGGGCTGCTCGCTGCACAGTTTCTTCAGGGTGGACTTCAGCGTAGCATTGAACTTTTCGACGAGCCCGTTGCACATCGGATGGTAGGGTGTCGTAGTCAAATGCCGGATGCTCAGCAGTCTGTTGACCTCCTTCATACAGTCAGAGACGAACTGTGTCCCGAGGTCTGTCAGAATTTCTTCAGGCACTCCAAGTCTACTGAACATGTCCACCAGCGCCTCTGCCACAGTTTCAGTGTCAATCTTCTTCAGAGGCACTGCTTCTGGGTACCGAGTCGCATAGTCCACTAAAGTCAGTACCCACCGATGACCTTCTTCACTCGGAGGTCTTATTTCGCCGATTAAGTCTAAGGCCACCCTCTTGAAAGGTCGGTCGGTCAGAGGCATCCTCTGCATAGGCACTTTCGGGACCCTTCCTCGAGGTATGGTCTTCTGGCAAATGTCACATGATCGGCAGAAACGGTTGACGTCCGCATGAAGTCCTGGCCAGTAGAACACCGCCTGGATTCTATCTGACGTCTTCTTGATACCCAGGTGACCTCCTATGATTGAGTCATGCGCTACTTCCATCACCTGGCGCCTTAGGGGTAACGGTACCAAGACTTGACGTAGTGGTTTACCTCCGTTGACCCTCGGGTGCTGGAAGATTCTGTACAGGATCTTGGCCTTCACCTCGAAATAGACCGTGCCACTGCCCTTGGTCACGTGGTCTTGGCGGTTCCTGTACTTGTTTAAAGTGCTGTCAGCTTCCTGGAGCTGGATCAGCTTATCTCTGTCCACGATGGCAGATTTGGAGTTGTCGGCGACCTTCAGTGGCGTAGTCGTCTTGTCTCTCTTGGCCTGGGCCCTGGTGGTGACAGCACCGACGATCTCTGGTCGGCATGGCTGAGCCGGAGTAACCACATTGTCCAGTAGCAGCTCTGAAAGGTCTCCATCGGGAAATGGCAATGGATCCTCCTCCACAACTTCGACGCGTTGGATTGAGGCAGGACTCCACTCTGGATCGGGGTCGTCGGGTCGTCTCGCGCCGTCGATGTTCCCGATCATCAAATCGTATAGCGGCTTTTTCAGGCAAACCGCTTCTACTTCGCCTATGTAGAAAGGGGTGCTGACTTGAATCTTCGCAACTGGCGCTCTCACACATTTGCTGTCGGCCATGAGTGTCCATTTAGAATCGCCAGTGAATTGTTCTTTAGCGATTAGGTCTTCTCTGACGATGACCCCACTACAGCCAGAGTCTCTTAAGACAGTCACTTCATGATTTCCGACGCGTCCCTTGGAAACAGGCGTGTTCTGGACGGTCACAGCTGCGCTGGCGACGACGGGGATGGATTTTCCGTTGGCAAGGAGGAGTTGGCCATCAGTCATGCACTCTTGCACGTCCGCAGGGGTAGCTGTGCGCTCGGTCTCACTCGGAAGAATGACGCTCCCGCCGCACACCTGATGGTCAGATCTACTAGTTTGCCGTTGATTGGAGAACCGCCTCTGCCGGTTGCCCGCCGCTGCGTTGTCCGTACTGCTCCGCTGTCCGCTACTTTTGTTTTGAGGACAGTTAGCTGCTCTGTGGTCCGTAGCGTTGCAGGTGAAACAGCCTCTTGAATGCCCTTCCCTGGGAGGTGGCGTGGAGTCCGTCTGTCTCTGGCTCGTCTGGCTCCCCTGGATCTGGTTCACATGGTTTCCAGTCTTCTGAAAATGTTTCATCGCGCTGGGTGGCCCCAGGGTTTTCCCATGAGCGATAAGATATCTTTCAGCAGCCTCAGTCACATCTTTAAGCGTCTGCAGCTTTTGTTCTTTTAAGTGGGTCGCTAGGTCCTTGTGACAGGCATTGAGAAATTGTTCCTTCACGATCAGGTCATGGAGACTGTCGTAAGACTTCCTTTCGCCTGATAACTCCACCCACTTGTGTAGATATGACGACAGGCGCTCCACAAACTGCTTTGGCGTCTCGTCTGACTTAGGCCGGCATTCACGAAAGCGTTTACGGTAGCCCTTCTCTGTAAAGTTGTAGCACTGCAATAGGGCCTCTTTCAAGACATCGTAGTTTTTGGCGTCATTGTTCGACAGTCTGGTGTAAACTTCGAGAGCTTGCCCCGTCAGAAGTGCACTCAGTCGAATTGCCCAGTCTTGAGGTTGCCAGTTAGAGCTTTCAGCGAACCTTTCGAATCTCGCCAGATAACTGTCAATCTGGTCCTTCCCGTCGACGAAAGCTGGCAATTTTGGAGCCGTATGGTCGTTGGTGACTTGCGGCGCATGCTGATTGTTTTGGATACGCGCCAACTCTAGCTGGTACTGACGATCTCTTTCTTGCCGCTGCTGTTCAATTTCCAGACGCTTCAGTTCAAATTCTCTTTCTTCACGCCGTCGCTCATCTTCTCTTTCTTCACGCTGACTTTGTTCTTCTCTTTCTTGTATTCTCTCCTGAGACTTGACGTACTCCGTCAGCTGTTTGCCTTTCAGATTCAGTGCAATCCCTTTCTGCCAGAAGTCAGCCATCTTGATGCTTTTCTGGAAAGTTCTTTTCTGGAAAGTTCTTTTCTGGAAAGTTCTTTTTCTAGAAAGTTCTTGACTGTGCTGCACCCTTCTAGACTGTTCTAGAACAGCACGCTTTCTGCAGTAGCGCTGATGCTTGCCACTAGTCGCCTTCGCTGACGCAGGCCCCGCTGTCCTCGTCGTATGCGACGCTGCACCACGCTGGTGTTGATGTACACGCTCCTGTGCTGAAGTAGACGCGACGTCCGCTCGCCGCTCTCTGTAACACTGGCGATGTAGCTCCGAGACTGTCCTTCGACGTAGTCTTACGGCAGCCACGTAGTCCCGATCTGTTGTTCGCTCACGAAGCAACTCTTCAGCGACTACACGCCCTTGCAGTCAACCCGAACCTATCGGTGATGTAGTCCCAGTATGTTGGCCCCTCTCGACGCAACTCGTTGGCGGCTACCCTTGTTGACTGCCTCTCGTAACGTTGACTCGCTTGTAGCAGTTGAACCCTTGGCTATGGCGTGAATCACGGCTTGACCCCCAAAATGTTACACTCCGTTTGATGTTGGTGTTTTCTATCAGTATCTGATTCAGCCCCAATGCTGAATTCCTGATAGGGTGTAACTCAGATTCGTTTATCCACGCAGCCTGCTCAAGAAGCATACAAGTCACAAAGTCGACGTATGAAGTTTTCCACTTTTTATTCAGCACACATCAACAACTGCATACAATTCTCAACTCAACTCAACAACTTTCAACAGCAACTTTTTTACAACACACGGAGCATCGAATATATAATTTTTTTCTCTTTCGAGATGACGACAGGTCGTTCTAGAAATGACGCATTACAACCAACCAATCAGAATTAAAGATCGTCATCACTGACTTACGTCATACATGTCAAAAGAATGTTCTCCATTATCTACGTCCATCAAGAAACTTCGATCGATAGTAAACAAACGGATCCAGAAAATTCTCCAACAATATCGACTAACGAAAATTATCCACGTTATACAAAGCCTCTCCTAACAACAATGCAAACTCAAATCAAAGGTAAATAAACTCCATTATTGAATACTTTGCAACACGAAACGATTAGATCTATCGTGCGCGTTTTAGACACACTACCATTGGCGTTTCAACGTAACAGTAAGGAATTTTGGGGAGTAAAAAAATTTATTTTTTCTGTTTTTGTTGTAATCTCTTTTGTGTTCTTTCTTTTTTCTCCTCCTTTTTTGGAGGGGTGGGGAGGGCGAGATGTTAGGGGGGCAGGGGGGAGGGGGGAGGTTGTACACAAGGTACTTCAACATTATTATTTTTTTAAAACTCAAATACCAATTTTTGTTTTTACCTCCCAATTATAACCACCTGACTTGTTAATGTTAACCCTTCGCAGTATACACTAGCTCCTTTCTCCCCATCCCATGTCGCCCAGGATTGTGCTCAGTCGTCTGGCCGTCAGACTATGCGCCCAAAGGTTGCAAGCGGGCGACTCGGGCGGCTTGAGTGAGATCCTGTATCTACCAGCGCCTTGAGCAGCTTTTGAGATGGAGGGGCGCTCTATAAAAACGAGTAAATACATATTATATCAATAATGAGTGTCCGTGTCTGCGAATACGTTTAAATTAGTAAGTTAGTTAGTCATTGTTTATAGGGTTCAGCGGATTGCGAAGAGCCGAATCAGGACCACATACATTTAAATGACATGTCATCTCGTTTGTCGTCTTGTTTATTCTTGATATTAGGTGTAAAGTCATCAACACCACTGTTGTTTTTGGTCACCGCCATCTCCGTCTTCGTTTTATGGTGACTATCGTCATCAGCCTCATTACCACCACTACACCCACTACCCCCACCACCACCACCATCACCATCATCATCATCATCATCATCATCATCATCATCATCACCATTATCATCACCGCCATTTTTTTTCTGTTTGTTGCAGTGAACTTGGCACCATGTGTAGACTCCCACAACGGCACTTGCAGCGAGGACTTCACTCTGCCAGACGAGTGCGACCTTCCAGTCATAAAGCATGTGTGCAAGAAGAGCTGCGGATTTTGTGCAGTCGTGTGATATCATTTTGAGTTTAGTCGACGTCATCGATCGCGAGTTAGACGTCACTTTCCCCCCCTCCACCTCCCACCTCTCCTTCCTCCTCCCCCCCCCCCCTCATCCCTCTCTTTATAAACTTGACGTCATTTTCGAAGTCATGAAACCTTCTCTAGTCTTTCACTCTGTTGGTGATGGCTGAGGATTTTTTTTCCACTTCAGTCCGCTCGTTGCCCCTTGTGGTTCTACACTTCGTATTTGACTGCCCGGTGATGTACAGGGGATATAAAGGAATCTACGTCATCTCCGACAAATCATCTCGTTCTCGCGAATACGTGAATATTTTCTTGGACGTCTTTGTTCTCTTGTCCTGCCTTTGGGACACTATCTGTTACGTCTCAACTTCGGGGGTCAAGGTAGAGATGCAGGGTAGATCTAAGACTGATGTGATTCGCGTGGCTACTTAGCGGTCCAGGGACACCGGTCAAATGTCCACGTGGGCTAAGTTACATTCTTTCTAGCGAGTTCTGCCTGATTGTATCAGGAGTGAACGTCTCAAGGATGTTAATTTAATAACTGCAAACATTCCCCTAGAGAGCTGGTGAATTAACGCCAGGTTTTGTTCAATACTCTCTGTTTATCTCTAAGCTAACTTACAACATCTTTGTCGTCAATATTTCTGATATTACACTTTCAAGCGTTGCTTTACGAGGTTTTGTTGTAAATAAGGCAGAGAATATTTACAGCCGTTAGTCTATATAAAGGACAGTCCAAGATTATTCAATGAAGAATGTACATCACTCAACCTGGACAATTTATAGTCCGAGTTAAAAAATAAAAATGGGCAGTGTCGAAACAGAAGTGCAGATATTTTAGTTATTGTTACAAGCTATTATAATTTATACCAAAAAGCAAAGCAGTCTACATTTTTCGTCAACAGAAACTGGACAACAACTCACCTCGCCAAATACCATACATGTTGGTGTACTGGGGCTTTAAATATACACTCATTTTCAAGAACTTCAATTGTTATTAATCACATATTTCCAACCGACATACGACCATACTTCACAATTATACAACACAATAGGTTTGATACATTTTTCAAAGGGGTCAAGCTGAATCTCGAGGGGTAAATCCAACTGTCTACTCTGTCTACTAAAATTTCTTATTCATTAATTACGCTAGTAAATAACTTACCTGAGCAGCTTAAAATAGTATTTCCTCTATAGCTATCAACGTTTAAGCTGTCACCTTTACCCTTGTATAACGAACACATTATCCAACTGACCAGTCATCGGGGGATTTTACCACTGCATGGTACTGGATAGAAGATCAATGCCATGAAATAGGGAACAGTTTGAACAAGAACAACAGCAAGAAGGCCTACCAGACTGTGAAGCGGCTCACAAGGGTTAAACAGCCCAAGATCTTCACGATCCAAAACAAGTCTAGCCTATGCCTTACAGAAGAACAAGAAGTCTTGGGTAGATGGACAGAGTACTGCTCCGATCTTTATAACCACAAACCAAACGGAGACCCATCAGTTCTAGCATGTCCCCAGAACAGAGAAGAGGAAGAAACCCTCACAATTCTCCGAGAAGAAGTTGAGGCAGCAGTGCATTCGCTGAAGAAATGGAATTCATCGGGAGTGGACAACATACCCGCGGAATTGCTGCAAGCAGGAGGAGAAGCGATGATTGACGCCCTCACAATTACCTGTAACAAGATCTGGCAAAATGGGGAGTGGCATACACCATGGACCAGTCATTTGTCATCGCTTTAAAAAAAAAAGGGTAACCTTGGGGGGTGAAAATTACCGCACCATCAGCCTCATTAGCCATCCCAGCAAGGTTCTCCTGAAAAAAATATTCAACAGGTTGAAACCACAAGCTGAACAAATAATAGCTGAAGAACAAGCAGGATTCAGGGCAGGGCGAAGTGCCACTAAACAGATTTTCAACCTCAGAATAATCTGCGAGAAATACCTACAGCACCAACAACATCTATATCATGTGTTTGTAGACTTCAAGAAAGCGTTTGACCGGATCTGGCTTGCAGCTCTGTGGGCAACCATGAGAGTTTACAACATCAGCCCTACAATTATCGAAGTCATCAAAAGCCTGTATGACAAGGCTACCAGTGCAGTCCTCCACAACAGCGCTATCGGGAACTGGTTCAGAACAACCATCGGTGTGCATCAAGGATGCCTACTCTCTCCAACACTCTTTAACACCTTCCTAGAGCGCATCATGTCATATGTTCTTGCAGATCACGAAAGCACAGTCAGCATAGGGGGTAGAGAAATCTCCAACCTCCGTTTTGCGGATGACATTGATGGATTGGCTGGAGAAGAACAACAACTTGAACAGTCAAAATCTTCCTCTCAAATGCCATAATGATCAACACGATTGATTGTGGGCGTACACGGCAAGACAAGACAAGACAAGACAAGACAGCTTGTGCTGAGGCTTGACACCACCTCCAGAGCCTATGGAATGGAAATAAATGCAGAGAAGACCAAAATGATGACCAATAACACCAGTAGCAGCAACATGGACATCAAAGTCCAAGGCCAATCCCTCAACACAGTACAAAGCTTCAAATATTTAGGAGCCATTGTATTAGACAATGGGTCCCGACAGGAAGTCCTCTCCAGTATCGCACAAACAACTGCTGCCTAAACAAGGGGGAAGCCCATTTGGAAAAACAAGACTATCAGTCTACATTCCAAGGTAAGGCTTCTGCGCTCCCTTGTCATCTCCATCTTCCTATACGCTTGCAAAACATGGACCCTCACAGTAGATCTACAACGAAGAATACAAAGCATGGAGATGAGGTGCTACAGAAGACTTCTGGGGATTTCCTATACCCAGCACATCACCAACGACGAAGTCGACAGACCATCACACAAGCAATTGGACGATGACATGCTCACAGTGGTGAAGAAACGGAAACTCCGATGGTATGGCCTCGTCACCAGAACATCAGGCCTTGCAAAGACCATCCTGCAAGGCATGGTGCAAGGAGGCAGAAGAAAAGGGATACAGAAAAAGAGGTGGGAGGACAACATTCGAGAATGGACTGGCTGAGCGAAACCATGAGGGTTGCTGAGGATAGAGAAAGATGGAGTACGCTGGTTAAACGATCATCATGCCCCTACGACCTTCGAGTTACGGGATAGGATAGGATAGGAAGGATAGGATAGGTCCAGAAAGCATAGTTATAATATTTAATATCATTGGGGACGATGCTTGTAAGAATTCATTTAAAATCAAGTCGATGCCACAAGCTTTATTGTTATTTAATTTAGTAATCATTTTTTTAACTTCATCCTGAGTTTACCAGAATTCAGATAAACATCATCTAATAAATGTATACCAAGATCTATGGGAACTGTGGGGCTAATAATATCCTCGTCGGGCGCATTACCAAAATAATCAACAAAATCATCATGAGTAGGCATATTTGTATTAGAAAACGATTCCTTTCGGAACGATCATTTAAAAACTGAAGTATTCCTTCGGGTCCCTACACTTCATTTTGCGTAGACTTGCATGCAACTGTTTTTTTTTTAATGTATACCAAATTTCTTAGACACTGTTCGTTTACATGCTTTATGAGCTTCTTTCCTAACTTCCTTCGATGTCTGATTAGATGCGCGTTCATGTTTACCTTTTGCTTTACAAAATACTCTCCATTTCTTTCTGCAGTCCAAATCAAACCACGGTAAATTCTTGTCTTTTAATAGGTTGTTATCCTTAGCGGCAGAAACAAGGATATCTACAATTTCGCTAGCAACACAATTGATAATCTCTTGCGTAATATTCTGCACACCATCCAAAAAACTTCGTAAAGTATTAACACATTCTTGGTCTATGCTCTTTAGAAAAGCGCTCTCGGAATCCCTTCTCCATACAGGCTTACTCGAGTTACTAGGATGTGCTGTAAGTTCATCAGAATAAGCTTAAGTAGGTATCACGGCTTCATCAAAAGACAGTGTCATAAAAATAGGGCAGTGTATATCTGAGAGGCATTCTTCAAAATCACCGTTATAAAATTTGGTTACATGGGGAAAAACAAACGAAAGGATATTACAAATTTTAATGACATTAACACCTTTACACTTACACGTGCCTACACTTGCATCGTCACCCTCCATACCATTAACGATCAACAAGTTCTGACTATTGCAAAAGTCTAAAAGAGAGTGACCAAAGTTATTTACATTTCTATCTGATAATACCTTATTCTTCTGTTAAATCCTTCTAATCAATTCCGCAGTGCTGGCTATAAAAGAACCAACCTCTTGCTCCTCATCTCATCTACGAAACCTGAAACGGTACCAGTTCTAGCATTGAAGTCTCCTAACCCAAGGAATGTAATCTATCTCATACACAAAAGTAAAGTTGATTATAATAATTATGACGTACATTTTTCTTTATTTACATATTTATTCTCTCTCTCTCTCTCTCTCTCTCTCTCTCTCTGTCTCTCTGTCTCTCTGTCTCTCTCTCTCTCTCTCTCTCTCTCTCTCTCTCTCTCTCTCTCTCTCTGCTAGAATTTTTTATTACTAATATTTGTAAGCCTAATATTTTTTGCTATGCTATGCTCACTCTTGTGTTATGCATTAAAGTTTTGAAGTCTGAAGTCTCTCTCTCTCTCCCTCTCTCTCTCTCTCTCTCTCTCTCCCTCTCTCTCTCTCTCTCTCTTTCTCTCTCTCTCTCTAGGCTAGAATTTTTTTGTACTAACATTTGTAAGCCTAATATTTTTTGCTATGCTATGCTATGC
Organism: Oncomelania hupensis; assembly: GCA_036898135.1. Classification (NCBI taxonomy): domain Eukaryota; kingdom Metazoa; phylum Mollusca; class Gastropoda; order Littorinimorpha; family Pomatiopsidae; genus Oncomelania; species Oncomelania hupensis. The sequence goes on from CM072527.1 coordinate 1,324,407, forward strand.
TCACTCTTGTGTTATGCATTAAAGTTTTGAAGTCTGAAATCTGTCTGTCTGTCTCTCTCTCTGTCTCTCTCTCTCTCCCTTTCTCTCTCTCCCTCCCTTTCTCTCTTTCTCTCTCTCTATCTCTCTCTCCCCTTCCTTCCTCGTCCACTCTTCTTTATACACATTAGGTCCGTCCGCAAATTAAAACACAATGCTTCCCGCTTTTTACCTTTTTATCATTTTCCCAAACAAAACGTAATCCATTACACACCCACCTACCTATTACTACTACTACTACTATTACTATTACTACTACTACTACTACTACTACTACTACTACTACTACTATTACTATTACTATTACTACTACTACTACTACTACTACTATTACTACTACTACTACTACTACTATTACTATTACTACTACTACTACTATTACTATTACAACTACTACTACTACTACTACTACTACTACTACTACTACTACTACTACTACACACTCACACACTCGTAGGAGCTATACAGTGTTTACATTACATTACATGGTTATTGCTTTAGGTCCATATACAGTGTTTTACAGATCTGACTGAAAAAACGCGTTTTAAATAAATACATGATCGTTTACATGGTTTTGAAAGACTATGAATTGTGATGAATTATACAGGGTGTTCCAAAAGTCTTGGGCACATTTTGACATTGACTATTTCCGAAACTATTAAGGATAAAAAAACGCATCTGGTAAATTCAGAAAGCTTGTAATCTCAATTTTTACATGGAATGTTCAAAGATGTTCAATGTGAGCACCATTGGTCACACGACACACATCAAGCCGATAGTCAAATTCTTGCCAAACGCGTCCCAGCATTTTCTGGTTGAGTGAACGCCATTAATGGGTCTGAAAAGAAATAAAAAAAATCAACAGCTTTACAAAAAACTTAATGTAATTAGCTTTAAAATGGCACAACTTTTATCTTATTACCATTCATAGTAATTGAGATATGGGGACTTCAAATGTGCCCAAGACTGTTGCTATGTATAATAATAATAATAATAATAATAATAATAATAATAATAATAATAATAATAATAATAATAATAATAATAATAATAATAATAATAATAATAATAATGAACTATTCCCAGTGAAGATTTGTCGTCAAAGTACAGAATACAGAATCCTTTATTTTAGAGTGACACTGTTCTCTTTATCGGGATATCTTTATTTGGAAAACGGATTAATAACTCCTTTTGTACATGATCATCCAGTGTTCGGAAATGCAAACCTTTTCTACAATAATAATAATAACAATAATAATAATAATAATAATAATAATAATAATAATAATAATAATAATAATAATAATAATAATAATAATAATAATAATAATAATAATAATAATAATCAGAAGAAGAAGAAGAAGAACAAGAAGAAGAAGAAGAACAACAACAACAACAACAACAACAAGAACAAGAAGAAGAAGAAGAATGTAGCCGTGTTGTCTACAAGAATTTCTGACCATACGATACGTAGGCTTGGCTCTGTTTCTTTTAGGTTTAAACTTGCTAACTGCAATTACATGAGATATACTTATCAGATCCCTTAAAGCACATAACCATTAGACGTAGCATTATATTCTCTATCAGAATATATAAAACCTTATGATTGATTTATGTAGCAGCTTTGTAAGGGAGCGCGATGTTCAGAAAAGCGCGATGCAAATCACGTTGATAAAGACACCGCGCTGTCTGTACTTTCCCATACATAGGAACAAACGTCCATCCCCCGTGGACGTGGGGGTACCGGGGGTTTCAGTATAAATAGTAACCCAAATTTCTGGAAATTTAGTACTTTAAATTCCCACTGTCTTCAATTCCTATTCTGTTCTATCAATCTACTATACTATATTCTACTTTGCTAGACCAGTCACCTATCTTTTTTCTAGGAAAACTCTTCTGGGACAAAACTCCTGATTTAAGTGTGAGGTCTGTTGGATCAGCTTGGGAATATTGGACGCTTTCTGCCAGGTGGTCACTGGGGCTTCCTATGATGTTATTATTTGGCAATGTAGGCATTTTATATGTATGTGTTTTGTTGATATTTTATAATGATGTTTGTATTGTATTTTGTTTTTGTAAACGGGAATTGCAAAGATCATCAGGCCTTGCAAAGACTATTCTGCAAGGCACAGTGCAAGGAGGTAGAAGAAGAGGGAGACCGAAAAAGAGGTGGGAGGACAACATTCGAGAATGGACTGGTTTGACACTGAGCGAAGCCATCAGGGCTGCTGAGGACAGAGAAAGATGGAGTATGCTGGTTAAACGATCATCTGTGGTGCCCCTACGACCTTCGGGTTACGGGACAGGATAGGATAGGATAGGAAACGGGAATTCGATAAATTAGAGTATAGCCTCAGCATCACCTGCGTGGGATGTCTTTATTGTAAAGTGACCGGCTGGTGGAGCGCCTTCAGTGTTACCACTAGGGTTGTTTCGGCAGATCTTTTATGCGGATCAGGGGTGAGTCCTCTTTCAGCGAAGTTGTGGTCTTGATTTTGTGGTCCTGATTCGGCTCTTTGCAGTCCGCTGGACCCTATAAGCAATGAATAACTAACTCACTAACGCCCACACGTAGGCCTATGATTGACTTGCTGCTTGGCTGAATCCTTTGTGTACAAGTGTTCGAGCATACAGCCACAATGTTGCTGTAGGTCACCACAAAACCACCCACTCACCCGTACACTGTCTCACCCGAGCCCCACCCGACAACCCCTCCTCCCACCTGACAACCTTTCCCCAACTCGATGTGAAATATTATCCCACACCCTAACCTCAACCCGATTTTATATGTGGTCCCCTTCCCCAGCGCCATTTTAAAATGTTATGTATTGCAATCCTATAAGTTAGGATAAAGGGTTGTTCCAAAGCTGTAGCTCAGAGGTAGAGTTGCCCGCAGGGCACACCCTATGGCCTAGGTTCGATTCCCGTAAATGGGGACTATGAAAGTGGTCATTTGACACTGCTGTCCATCGTAGCGTTAAAATTGGCTCTTATTATGGTTCGGTGTTGATTTAGGTCCCGCTTTCTTGGGAGGGTGTTTACTCCCCCCCCCCCTCTCCTCACCCCTCGACCCTGTATGTGTATATGTATATATACCCTTTGGCTTTATATATAAATATATATATAAATAGATATATATAAATATATATATATATATATATATATATATATATATATATATATATATATATATATATATATATATATATATATATATATATATATATATATATATATATCACATAAAATAAAACACTTTTAAAACGACAACATGTTATCCACTCAATTTGAATTGCCAAATTTTCGGTTTTAATAACCTTCTTCAGGGCATTACAATGTCAGTGTCAGTGACTGCCATTGTAAAATGCCCTGAAGAAGGTTATTAAAACCGAAAATTTGGCAATTCAAATTGAGTGGATAACATGTTGTCGTTTTAAAAGTGTTTTATTTTATGTGCTATTCTTCTTTAAATTAGAAGACAAACATACGACTTTGTGGTGGTGTGGTGCAAGCAGCTGGGTTGATGATATACTAATTATATATATATATATATATACGCATAATACATGGTTTACCGCGACATGTGTTCTGGCACCGTTTTTTGGCAACACCTATTTCTACTGGTCATATAAAGTCAAATTTGATGTCGGACTGTTAAATGCACATCTGTGATTATAAATATGGGTCAATATTAAATATATATATATTACACCTCGAGAAATTTGAGAAACAAACAGGTTGCCACAACACCCTGTCTGTGACATATGTCGTCAAAAAACGGTTATGCGACTCGTATTCACTATATATATAAATATATTTTTATAACGGGCATGCTGATTGAACAAATACATTTAAGATTAATCTCTATGGACAACTGTCATTATAAATACGTAACAATATTTTTTTTTAAAATAAAATGAAACATGTTCTTGGGACTGTGGAAGATATGCATTCAAACTGTAAAAGACCGTGAAGACGGCAGCTTGCTAACTGATTCGTTTTTTTTTTTATTTTTCTTCGATTTCTTTCTTCCTACGTCACACTTCCTACAATGACGTAAAATAAACACCATGACGCACATGGAATACTAATAAAACACACACATACAGTTCCAAGTCAAGATCTGCTACATCTCCTTTCTCAAATAATCACAGTAATAATAATACATACATTAATACCTATCCTATCATATCCCCTAACTCGGAGGTCGTAGGGGCACCACAGATGATCGTTTAACCAGCGTAATCCATCTTTCCCTGCCCTCAGAAACCCTGATTGTTTCGCTCATTGTCAAACCAGTCATTCTCGAATGTTGTCCTCCCACCTCTTTTTGGTCTCCCTCTTCTTCTACCTCCTTGCTCTGTGCTTGCAGGATGGTCTTTGCAAGACCTGATGATCTGGTAACATGGCCATACCATCGGAGCTTCAGTTTTTTCACCACTGTGAGCAGGTCATCGTGTTCTCCAATGGCTTGTGTGATGGTCTGTCGGACTTCGTCGTTGGTGATGTGCTGGGTATAGGAAATGCCCAGAAGTCTTCTGTAGCACCTCATCCCCATGCTTTGTATTCTTCGTTGTAGATCTGCTGTGAGGGTCCATGTTTCGCAATCATATAGGAAGATGGAGATGACAAGGGAGCGCAGCAGTCTTACCTTGGAATGTAACCTGATGGTCTTGTCTTTCCACATTGGCTTCAACCTCGCCAGGGCAGCAGTTGTTTGTGCGATACTGTAGAGGACTTCCTGTCGGGACCCATTGTCTGATACAATGTCTCCTAAATATTTTAAGCTAAGCACTGTGTTGAGGGATTGGCCTTGGACTTTGATGTCCGTGTTGATGCCATTGGTGTTGTTGGTCATCATTAATGTTGGTCTTCTCTGCACTTATTTCTATTCCATAGGCTCTGGAGGTGGTGTCAAGCCTCTGTACCAGCTGTTCAAGTTCTTGCTACTCTCCAGCCAATCCATCAATGCCATCCGCAAAACGAAGGCTGGAGACTGCTCTTTTCCCAATGCTGACTGTGCCTTCAACACAGTGCATAGCTTCAAATGTTTAGGAGCCATTGTATCAGACTATGGGTCCTGACAGGAAGTCCTCTCCAGGATGGCACAAACAACTGCTGCCCTGGCGAGGTTGATGCCAATGTGGAAAGACAGGACCATCAGTCTACATTCCAAGGTAAGGCTGCTGCGCTCCCATGTCCATCTTCCTATATGCTTGCGAAACATGGACCCTCACAGCAGATCTACAACGAAGAATACAAAGCATTGAGATGAGGTGCTACAGAAGACTTCTGGGCATTTCCTATACCCAGCACATCACCAACGACGAAGTCCGACAGACCATCACACATGCCATTGGACAATGCTCACAGTGGTGAAAAAAACGGAAACTCCGATGGTATGGCCATGTTACCAGATCATCAGGTCTTGCAAAGACCTTCCTGCAAGGCACAGTGCAAGGAGGTAGAAGAAGAGGGAGACCGAAAAAGAGGTGGGAGGACAACATTCGAGAATGGACTGGTTTGACAATGAGCGAAACAATCAGGGTTGCTGAGGACAGGAAAAGATGGAGTACGCTGGTTAAACGATCATCTGTGGAGCCCCTACGACCTCCGAGTTACCGGATAGGATAGGATACGATAGGATAGTTTGCTGTGGTATTTTTCACTTCACATACAATTAGTGTGAGGGAAAGAGAGAGAGAAAGAGAGAGAGAGAGAGAGAGAGAGAGAGAGAGAGAGAGAGTGAGAGAGAGAGAGAGAGAGCGAGAGAGAGAGAGAGAGAGAGAGAGAGAGAGAGAGAGAGAGAGAGAGAGAGAGAGAGAGAGAGAGAGAACACATTATCAAAATAATTATAACAAAAAATTAAGAAAATAAAAAAAATACATGTATTTATTTGTCAAAGTCAAAGATGTTATTACTTAAGCCCAAAAGCTATGGCAATTTGTTTGTACTAAAAGAATTTGTGTTTTTTTTTGTTATATAAATAATAATACATTATAAATGTTGCAGGGTGTGTGCATATGAGTGATTAAAAGTAGAAAGTGATATCGCGCAGTCTTTGTCCAATAAGACGAGCACTTGGTTGGGATGATTTGATTTTATTCAGAGTTTGCATGAGATTTACATCATCAATCAAGCAATTGATCATGCAAGCAACCCTCTATAAATAAACAATAAAGACCAAGGCTAAACAGAATTTTTAAAATTGATTAAAAAAAAAATTATGAACAACATGAAGATGATACTTGAATTAATGACAAATGCAAAACTTTACAGTTATAAATCAAATAAGCCAAACATATTGATTGATTGATTGATTGTTGCTTTAGGTCCAGCGGACTCTTCCGAGCCAAATCAGGACCGGACAACCCCCGATCCGCATAAAAGATCTGCTGAAACAACCCTAGTGGGAAAATTGAATGCCCTCCACCGGCCAGTCACTTTACAATAAAGACATCCCACGCGGGAGACGGCTGAGGGTTTACCTCAACTACGCGAACCCCCGGTTACAAAAACAAAATAGAATACAAACATCATTATAAATTATCAACAAAACACATACATATAAAATGCCTATAGTGCTAAATACTAACATCATAGGAAGCCCTAGTAACCACCCAGCAGAAAGCGTCCAACACTCCCAAGCTGATCCAACAGACCTCATACACAAACAAGGAGTCTTGTCCAGGAAGAGTTTTCAAGAAAAAAGGTAGGTCATTGATCTAGCGAAGAAGAAGATAGTATAGCAGAATGATAGGACAGAGCAGGAATGGGAAAGAGTAAATGAGGAAGATAGCGACAGTGGGAATTTAAAGCACTAAATTTCCAGAAAGTGGGGATACTATTTATACTGAAACCCCCGGCACTCCACACGGATTACATTATATTACATGATTATTGCTTTAGGTCCAGCGGACTCTTCCGAGCCAAATCAGGACAAGTGTAGCCGAACCAGGTCCACAAAATCAAGACCACAACTTCGCTGAAAGAGGACTCGCCCCTGATCCGCATAAAAGATCTGCCGAAACAACCCTAGTGGTAACACTGAAGGCACTCCATCAGCCGGTCACTTTACAATAAAGATATCCCACGCAGGGGGCGCTGAGGCTATACTCTAATTTATCGAACCCCCGTTTACAAAAAACAAAATAGAATATAAACATCATTATAAAATACCAACAAAACACATACATATAAAATGCCTACATTGCCAAATAATAACATCATAGGAAGCCCTAGTGACCACCTGGCAGAAAGCGTCCAATATTTCCAAGCTGATCCAACAGACCTCACACACAAATGAGGAGTTTGGTCCCGGAAGAGTTTCACGAAAAAAAGGTAGCTGACTGGTCAAACAAAGAAGAAGATAGTATAGTAGATTGATAGAGCACAGAGTAGAAATGAGAAAGAACAAATGAGAAAGACAGCGACAGTGGGAATTTAAAGCACTAAATTTCCAGAAAGTGGGGATACTATTTATACTGACCCCCCCCCTTTCCTCACCCTCCCCCCTCCCCCCGGCACTCCAACTGGGGTGTTCCGAAAACAATCACACTTGCACATTAAATGTCTCCATAATACCTTTAAAAACATACACATACAAATGTTTTGTAAGACATTACATGTACATCAGAAGGCAAGAAACCGTGGTCCCACATCAGGGAAGCATGAAACTTGTCTCACATCTGTCACTGTCACATCAGTACACACATAAATGAACACACGTTGCTTCACTTTAAAACAACAACAACAACAACAAACAACTTCAGATAAGCAATGATTCATTTGAACAGTTTTTCTTCAAAATGTTTATAAACGTCTCCAAAATAGCAATTCCCAAACATGGAAAACTGCATATATATAGGCAATGATTGGAAGCCAACACATCTGAAGCATATATCAAAACTCCACAGACGATGATGTTGGTAGTCAGTGGTTGTCTAGTATAGCAAAACTGCAATGCATACTACATACCATTTTACATAATGACAGGTGGAGAACCGCCAACCATACTTCATGTACATTAGACAATTTGTGCCTTATGTCATTAGGCAAGAAAATGTAGCGCACATCAGGAAAGCGTGAACACAGGTCATGCCTGCCATAAGTAAACACATATTCATAAAAACGTATTCTTGGCAATAACTAATCTACAAATATCTTCACCTGTACAGCAAGTTCTGTCTGTAAGGCAATTTCTGCCTAAACCCTAGTAAGGCACTTGCCAAATTATTTGGCCTTTCCTGTCTGTTGTTAGGCAATTCCCCACTGAGGTTAGGCAGGCAGGCAAGTAGATTAACGTCCCCAGACACATAAGCATATAGGGGACTTGGATGAACGAGGGCCGATGTAATAAGAAGTCGTTTTGCAGAATGGAGTCAAATGAAGAAGGAGCGCAAAAGCTGCTACAACAACCAGCAGGAAGATGCGTTGAATCGGAAGGAAGACGGCGTCAATAATGTAGAGTGAAGATGTGACAAGGGTGGCAAAAGGGACGCCAAGACAAGGCCGCCAAAGGTATAGCAGAGGGAGGGAGGAGGGCCAAAGGGCGACTAGGAGGGCAGAGTGAGCGGATTATTTATTGTCTAAGGAGAGATAAAATAATTTTTATATGAAGACAGACCAGGGGCCCGTTCGGATTGGAAACGGTACGCACGCCGCGGGCGTGCGCGTGCGTTGGCGAGCGGTGGCTGAAGGTAGTATGCCGCGTGCTTCATGATCTCGGAGCACAGCACTGCAGCAATCGTCTTCACACGGTTTCTGTTTACAATCATTCCTTCTTCTGCCGCCATTTTGAAAACGCTCACCACGCGCAAACCGTTTCATAAGGCAAAGTGTGCAGTGCGTGCGCTCACGGCAGGCGTTTTGTTCTAGGCAACAGGCCCCAGGTCTGCCGGGTTATTGCACGGAACAGTATAGGGCCTATATTATATAAAAACAATCAAATTATAGAAATTTAATCTAAAATTAATGATAAAACACGTCCGATAAGATTAAAAGCGGGTTAAAAAGAAAACTGCACCAGATCAAGCTTGAACTAGAGCGGCAGCCAGCGGGCACGCGGGAAGGCCAGTTTAGGTAGGATCCGGTCCCACCACTGGGTCAGGACTGTCTCGGATTACCAAGCCCATAGACTTGAGAGCAGCCTCCGTCAAAAGGAACTTTACATTACATTACATGATTATTGCTTTAGGTCCAGCGGACTCTTCCGAGCCAAATCAGGACCGGACAACCCCTGATCCGCATAAAAGATCTGCTGAAACAACCCTAGTGGTAAAACAGAACGCTCTCCACAAGCCAGTTACTTTACAATAAAGACATCCCACGCAGGGGACGCTGAGGCTGTACTCCAATTTATCGCCCGTTTACAAAAACAAAAAATAGAATACCAACATCATTATAAATTATCAACAAAACACATACATATAAAATGCATACATTGCTAAATAATAACATCTACCACCTGGTAGAAAGCGTGCAATATTCCCAAGCTGATCCAACAGACCTCATACACAAATAAGGCGTGTTGTCCCGGAAAGTTTTTCAAAAAAAAGGTAGATGACTGGTCTAGCGAAGAAGAAGATAGTATAGAAGATTGATAGAACAGAGCAGGAATGAGAAAGAGCAAATGAGAAAGACAGCGACAGTGGGAATTTAAAGCACTAAATTTCCAGAAAGTGAGGATACTATTTATACTGAAACTCCCGGCACCCCAACGGGGGTAAAAGGGACTTGAGTCTCAGCCGTAATGTATAGACTACATCTTTAGCCGAACGCCGGTTGTAGATGGAGTCAACTTAGGAAAGGAATGCTCCGCTATTTCCACAGGGGAGCCAGAGCCGGGGGGTGGGGGGAGGGGGATCCCGTCCCGCGTACTATTTGGGCTCGAGGCAGGGGCCTTGGAGTCGGACTGTGAACTGGCTGTGTGACCGGGAGAAGACGGATTTCCCACAGCCAAGCTATGAACCGTAACGACAAGCCCAGCCACCGTGTGAACAAGTCTCTCCACCAAGCCTTCGAGCCTGAGTAAGGCAGCCCAGGATCTCTACTGCCATCGGGAGGCGCAGAACCTGTCACTTAAGGGTTCGAATCCCTAGCGGTCTCTGTGACTGTGGGGTGCGGCAATGCACCCGAACCATCAACTGTCGAAGAAGGAGGGGGCAGGAGGGGGGGGGGGGGGGGGGGGGGAAGGCGATAAACGCCCTCGCAGGAGAAACGGGAGCACTAGGGCTTAAAATAAAGAACTAACTAATCCGTGTGAGCCCCCCTTACTCCCTGCCTCCCCAGGTGAAAGAATCTCTGTACATTCTTCTTGAAATGATGACTGATGTAGCTATACCTGTATCGAATCCATTTTACTTTGCATCTAAGTCTGTGAACGGTTACCTGGATGGCTGGCAAGCCATCCATGCTGTCACATCAGATATTGGGCTACAGAAGGCAGGGTTGATCACATCGACGAAATGCAGAAAGTATGGAGCTACAATCACTCAACTGTTTGATTTGTCACCCAATGAGCAGAAATTGCTAGCAAATCACATGGGCCACTCTCTGAACATTGAAAAAGAGTACTATCGCCTGCATGAAAGTACCACTGAGATCACCAAAGTTGGAATATTGCTTGCCAAAATTGACAGTGGAGAAACCCCAGATTGTTCTGTGTTTGAAGATGGCAATCTTGCTAAATCAACCCCACCCACACAGCAGGCATCAAGACAAGATGGTAAATTCTGTGTCTGTGTTACATAAGAAAATGTCTTGGGAGAGCCAGTTGTCCTTTGTTGCAGAAGATGCAGTATTGCTTCTTGTCAAGGACGTATTTTCTTTTCCCAGTCCCAGCGTTGGCATGTTCAACTGCACGCACACACACAAAAAACCCATGTACTTGACCCAAAGCGTCATTAATACTCCACCCGCCTTTTAGGATTCGATTACGAACCTCGGCAATATGAAAAACGACAGAATTTGAGACAATATACATGTAAGCAGTAGAGTCTTGAAAAGGAACATTGAAAGAGAATGTAGTGAGGCTACTCACTGGTAAGAATATTTTCATAAAAGAGATCATTTTGTTGATCATTATGCTATGCAGAGGGATCAGGGGCAATTTAGTTTAAAGTTCACAATGTTTTGTGGTTTCAAATTCTAGCACACACACACACACACACACACACACACACAAATCCTAAAACCTAGGGAATTAGAAGGGGACGGCAATTATTTATTTTAAACATATATATTCAATATTGTAAAGCAAAATGTTCTGTTTAAAACTGGAGGTTAAAGATTGCTATTTAACTTAACACATTTATATAATAAAATAAGTTATGTGTACATAACATCTGAGAAACAAAGACATGTGTAACAAAAAGCAGTCAGTTCCAGTTTTTATTCAAAGAAAAGATCAGGTTAATATGTCTTGGAAATTGGTTCATATAGGTGTGTTGCACGATGTCTTGCACAGAACGGGGGCAATAGTCAACACAAACTGCAGACCCAACAATACAGAAGACTCGGACGGCTTAACTTCATACAACAAACTCGCTCTATTGTAATATTCTTTTTGTTTAACCACGGCCAACGGCCTTTTCGGATGTCATTGTTGATTTTTGTAAAGAGTAAAACATTACCTCCAGTTCTGTGCAGTTACCTTTGTTTTAGTTAATCGAAAATACATGTACATGGAGAGAAAAAAGTATAAGTGTCAGTTAAAGTACATATACATTAAAGAAAATTTGACCTCCTTACCAACTGAAGATAGAGCAGAGCTAGGGGAAAGAGATGATGCTGCTGCCTCATGTACAGTCCCCTTCATGTGATGTTTCCAACACTGTTGCGACTTTCTCCTTAGGACTCGCTGTGTTAAAACAATTTACACAGTACATCAGAAAAGAAAAAAAAAACTTACAAGACTGACAAGTGATTTACATTAAAATTTAAATCTGTTTGCCTCCCATCTAGATGTACGGTAGACTTGCTGTTTTCAAAGAACGAGAACTATTATAAAAAAATAAATAAATAAATAAAATTAAAAAAATATAATAATAATAATAATAATAATAATAATAATAATAATAATAATAATAATAATAATAATAATAATAAATATAATAATAACTGAATATTTTTTCGAGCCTACCCAAAGACCGGTTACAAGAAAAACAAATATTTTCAATTTAAAACCAGTCAGAAGAATCCATACACACATACTGGAAACACATCACCCTTCCCCTCTCCTCCTCCCCCCTCCCCCCCCAAAAAAAAAGAAGAAAAGTTACCTGTTTTCAACTAGTCAAAATTATTATTAATTATTACAACAATTGAAAAACAAATCGATGAGCCTGCTATCTGATCAGAAACTGTTACATAAAATACTCTTTGAAAAAACAAACAGATTTTCAACTGCCTTTTTTTAAATGTTGGAAGTGTAGCATACTGTATAACATATAAGAAATTCCATGACTGAGGATCAGAGCAGAAGAAGCTTCTTGCTCCGTTAATGCGCTGAACTTTGAACTATACTATGTACAACAGCCAGCTTATGTTTCATTTGACTTACTGTAGTGTTATTGCATTAACATTATGTACACTATTATAACAGGTGTTTGTAAAAGTCTGAAAATAATTCACTGATGATCAAACTCACGTCCAATTGACAACACTAAAGAGTGTACACTAAATCTGAAGATGTTAAAAGTTACTAAAATGTTAAAAACGTTGTGCAACTTAAAAAAATTATGGAATAACTTTAGGACGACATGTACGTTCTTCTTTACCAGTTTGAGATGGGGCAGTGGAAACAGACCGATGCGCTTCTTTTTTGCGGGCTAACGGTGATGTTTCCAGCTAGGCTGCTACTTTATCCTCGGAACTCGCTGTTTAAACACAGTACATAAGAAAATAAACAACCAGATATACGTCTATAATGACTTCAACGATTTAAAAATATATTAAGAGAAATTAGATACAACAGCCAGTCAACAAATCTCAAATTTGAGCATTCAATGCCCAGCCAGATTAGACATTTAGATCTTAAAAAAAAAGTAATATTTCTTTTCTGATTTAACCCTCACAATGCCAAGGTCGACAATTGTTGACAGCCTGTAGTGTATTTTCCATGCAAATCTTTATGTTGATACAGCAGACAAGAGGATCGACATGTACAGACAGGATGTCGACACTGCTTTAGACAATGCGTTATACGATTATGGAATTCTAATTGGGGCAATATTTACCATAGTAACATTACAATATTAATATTTAATACGCATTTCCCAAAAAGTAATGGCAAATTGCAACAAGTCAATTTTTACTATAACTTCATATTTTACAAAACTGAAGAGCAACTACAATGCAAGAATGGCTACATAAGTACATAATGCATTCCTGCACGTTCACGTTCACGTTTGTTAGATTAACGTCCCCGGACACATTAGCGCATAGGGGACTTGGTTGAAGGGAGGCTGTTGTTATAAGAAGTCAATATGCAGTAGAATGGCACGTTTATAAGGGGCGGTGCTACAACTTTCAGAAGGAGGAAATGCATTGATTGAGTCTAGAGGTAGCGATGACGGTGATATGGAGCGCACAAAGCGGCAACAGAGATGAGACAAGGGCGCCAGGAGGGTCCTAAAAGTCAGAAGTGAAGAGAGCAGACTATGGAGCAGAGCTTTACGTACTATTAAAATTATTTCAAAACAAATTAAACGTTGATAAGTATTTACAAAAGACATATCCACTCACCGATTTGAGCTCCGCCATTTTGAGTAAGTGTCTTCGTGCAACGTCACACATCACAGACAAGACGTCACTTCACAGCGCGTGCTCTCATTCTGATTCACTCTTAGCCTGTCTCATCAAATCAAAAATTTATATGGATCCTCAGAAGCACGACAGAGTGTAGCAAGGGAACTAACTGCAGTCATAGTACAGGTTTTTGACAACATGTCAAAAAAACACGATTTATGTCCCATGTAATCCAAAACAGCAAAAAAAGTGTACCCGTTTTCTGACAACATTTGAATGTTGACACTTTCCTATCCATGTTGACACAAGTAAGGTCGCGTAACATGCATGTGTTGCCAGAAACCAGGCAATATGAGAGTATATATATATATATATATATATATATATATATATATATATATATATATATATATATATATATATATATATATATATATATATATATATATATATATATATATATACTCTCATATCACCTGGTTTTTCTGGCAACACACGTATGTTACGCGACCTTACTTGTGTCAACATGGATAGGAAAGTGTCAACATTGAAATGTTGTCAGAAAACGGGTACACTTTTTTTGCTGTTTTGGATTACATGGGACATAAATCGTGTTTTTTTGACATGTTGTCAAAAACCTGTACTATGAATGCAGTTAGTTCCCTTGCTACACTCTGTCGTGCTTCTGAGGGTCCATATTAATTTTTGATGAGACAGGCTAATAGTGAATGAATGAGAGCACGCGCTGTGAAGTGACGTCTTGTCTGTGATGTGTGACGTAGCACGAAGACACTCAAAATGGCGGAGCTCAAATCGGTGAGTGGATAATTATGTCTTTTGTAAATACTTATCAACGTTTAATTTGTTTTGAAATAACTTAATAGTACGTAAAGATCTGCTCCATAGTCTGCTCTCTTCACTTCTGACTTTTACGACCCTCCTGGCGCCCTTGTCTCATCTCTGTTGCCGCTTTGTGCGCTCCCATATCACCGTCATCGCTACCTTCAGACTCAATCAATGCATTTCCTCCTTCTGAAAATTGTAGCACCGCTCCTTTTACACGTGCCATTCTATTGCATATTGACTTCTTATAACAACGGCCTCCCTTCAACCAAGTCCCCTATGCACTAATGTGTCCGGGGACGTTAATCTAACAAACGTGAACGTGAACGTGCAGGAATGCATTATGTAGGCTACTTATGTAGCCATTCTTGCGTTGTAGTTGCACTTCAGTTTTGTAAAATATGAAGTTATAGTAAAAATTGACTTGTTGCAATTTGCCATTAATTTTTGGGAAATGCGTATTAAAAATTAATATTGTAATGTTACTATGGTAAATATTGCCCCAATTAGAATTCCATAATCGTATAACGCATTGTCTAAAGCAGTGTCGACATCCTGTCTGTACATGTCGATCCTCTTGTCTGCTGTATCAACATAAAGATTTGCATGGAAAATACACTACAGGCTGTCAACAATTGTCGACCTTGGCATTGTGAGGGTTAAATCAGAAAAGAAATATTACTTTTTTTTAGATCTAAATGTCTAATCTGGCTGGGGATTGAATGCTCAAATTTGAGATTTGTTGACTGGCTGTTGTATCTAATTTCTCTCAATATATTTTTAAATCGTTGAAGTCATTATAGACGTATACCTGGTTGTTTATTTTCTTATGTACTGTGTTTAAACAGCGAGTTCCGAGGATAAAGTAGCAGCATAGCTGGAAACATCACCGTTAGCCCGCAAAAAAGCAGCGCATCGCTCTGTTTCCACTGCCCCATCTCAACTGGTAAAGAAGAACGTACATGTCGTCCTAAAGTTATTCCTTTTTTTTTTTTTAAGTTGCATAACGTTTTTAACATTTTAGTAACTTTTAACATCTTCAGATTTAGTGTACACTTTTTAGTGTTGTCAATTGGACGTGAGTTTGATCATCAGTGAATTATTTTCAGACTTTTACAAACACCTGTTATAATAGTGTATAATGTTAATGCAATAACAGTAAGTCAAATGAAACATAAGCTGGCTGTTGTAGTATAGTTCAAAGTTCAGCGCATTAACGGAGCAAGAACCTTCTGCTCTGATCCTCATTCATGGAATTCCTTATATGTTATACAGTATGCTACCCTTCCAACATTAAAAAAAAGGCAGTTGAAAATCTGTTTGTTTTTTCAAAGAGTATTTTATGTAACAATTTCTGATGAGATAGCAGGATCATCGATTTGTTTTTCAATTGTTGTAATAATTAATAATAATTTTGACTAGTTAAAAACAGGTAATTTTTTTTTTTTTTTTTTTTGGGGGGGGGGGGGGGTAGGAGGAGAGGGGAAGGGTGATGTGTTTCCAGTATGTGTGTATGGATTCTTCTGACTGGTTTTAAATTGAAAATATTTGTTTTTCTTGTAACCGGTCTTTGGGTAGGCTCGAAAAAATATTCAGTTATTATTATATTTATTATTATTATTATTATTATTATTATTAGTAGTAGTAGTATTATTATTATTATTATTATTATTATTATTATTATTATTATTATTTTAAATTTATTTATTTATTTTTTTTAATTTTATTTATTTATTTTTTTTAATAATAGATCTCGTTATTTGAAAACAGCAAGTCTACCGTACATCTAGATGGGAGGCAAACAGATTTAAATTTTAATGTAAATCACTTGTCAGTCTTGTAAGTTTTGTTTTTTTTTCTTTTCTGATGTACTGTGTAAATTGTTTTAACAGCGAGTCCTAAGGAGAAAGTCGCAACAGTGTTGGAAACATCACATGAAGGGGACTGTGAATGAGGCGGCAGCATCATCATCTCTTTCCTCTAGCTCTGCTCTATCTTCAGTTGGTAAGGAGGTCAAATTTTCTTTAATGTATATGTACTTTAACTGACACTTATACTTTTTTCTCTCCATGGACATGTATTTTCGATTAACTAAAACAAAGGTAACTGCACAGAACTGGAGGTAATGTTTCACTCTTTACAAAAATCAACAATGACATCCGAAAAGGCATGCGCACATCAAAGGAGGGCTGGATAGAAGATCAATGCCAGGAAATAGAGAACAATCTTAACAAGTACAACAGCAAGAAGGCCTACAAGACTCTAAAGCGGCTGACAAGTGTTAAACAGCCCAAGGTCTCCACGATCCAAAGCAAGTCTAGCATGTACCTTCAGCCTAATCAGCCATCCCAGCAAGGTCCTCCTGAAAATAATACTCAACAGGTTGAAACCCCAAGTTGAACAAATCATAGCTGAAGAACAAGCAGGTTCAGGGCAGGGCGAAGTACCACTGAACAGATTTTCAACCTCAGAGTAATCTGTGAGAAATACCTACAGCACCAACAACATATATACCATGTGTTTGTAGACTTCAAAAAGGCGTTTGACCGAGTCAGGCATCATCGCATGCAGCTTTGTGGGCAACAATGAGAGTGTACAACATCAGACCTAAAATTATTGAAGTCATCAAACGCCCGTATTGACAAGGCTAGTAGTGCAGCCCTCTACAACAGCGCCATCGGAAATTGGTTCAGAACAACCATCGGTGTGCGTCAGGGATGCCTACTCTCTCCAACACTCTTCAGCATCTTCCTAGAGCGCATCATTTCAAATGCCTTTGCAGATCACGAAGGCACAGTCAGCATAGGGGGAAGAGCAATCTCCAACCTTCGTTTTGCGGATGACATTGATGGATTAGCTGAAGAGGAACAAGAACTTGAACAGCTGGTACAGAGGCTTGACACCCCCTCCAGAGCCTATAGAATGGAAGCAGAGAAGACCAAATTGATGACCAACAACACCAATGGCATCAACACAGACATCAAAGTCCAAGACCAATCCCTCAACACAGTGCATAGCTTCAACTATTTAGGAGCCATTGTATCAGACAGTGGATCCCGAGAGGAAGTCCTCTCCAGGATCGCACAAACAACTGCTGCCTTGGCGAGGTTGAAGCCAATTTGGAAAGACAGGACCATCAGTCTACATTCCAACGTAAGACTGCTGCGCTCTGTTGTCATCTCCATCTTCCTATACGCTTGCGAAATATGGACCCTCACAGCAGATCTACAACGAAGAATACAAAGCAGTGAGATGAGGTGCTACAGAAGACTTCTGGGCATTTCCTATACCCAGCACATAACCAACGACGAAGTCCGACAGACCATCACACAAGCCATTGGACAACACGATGACCTGCTCACGGTGACACGTCACTTTAGCGCCAGCACTACAGCGCCATGATAGGGGAAAAGGAGGGAATGTTGGGGGAGGGGGTAAAATTATTGGCGTCAGAGAGAGAGAGAGAGAGAGAGAGAGAGAGAGAGAGAGAGAGAGAGCACTTCGTGAGTTACAGATCAAGTCTGAATGAGTGGTTTGAGTTATATTCAGAGAGAGAGACAGAGAGAGAGAGACAGAGAGAGAGAGAGAGAGAGAGAGAGAGAGAAAGGGGAGAGAGAGAAAGAGAGAGAGAGAGAGAGAGAGAGGTGTTGTGAGTGGTGTGATTGATATTCAGACGGAGTTGAGTTGAAATCGGGTTATTTTTCTGTTCATTACTCCTGACGTTCTTTGCCGTGGAAACATGGCAAAGATTGCAGAGTCCTACCTAAGCATACGGAGAAAATAAAAGTTTAGCTACAATGGCTACTCCTTCCGCTTCGATAAGAACAGTACAAAAGATCCAGAATTGTCTTTTTGGCGATGTGACAATGGTACATGTAAGGCCAGACTGCACCTGAGAGATGGGGCAGTGGTGCAGGAGGTGGGGGAGCACCTCTCTCTCTCTCTCCCTCTGTCTTCCTCTAGCGCTATAATGTACTGCGCTACAATGTACGGCGCTAAAATTTCGCCACGCTGAAATGTACGGTGCTGAAAAGTCCCAGCGCTGAAGTGTACGGCGCTGAAGTATCCTCGCGCTGAAGTGTATGGCGCTGAAGTTCTGGTGCTGAAGTGCTGGCGCTGAAGTGACATGGAACCCCTGCTCACAATGGTGACAAAAACGGAAACTTCGATGGTATGGTCACGTCACCAGATCATTAGGTCTTGCAAAGACCATCCTGCAAGGCACAGTGCAAGGAGGTAGAAGAAGAGGGAGACCGAAAAAGAGGTGGGAGGACAACATTCGAGAATGTACTGGTTTGACACTGAGCGAAACAATCAGGGTTCCTGAGGACTGGGAAAGATGGATTACGCTGGTTAAACGATCATCTGTGGTGCCCCTACGACCTCCTAGTTACGGGATAGGATAGGATATATTACAAAGCTTAATATTAATGTGCTTTGAAACCGCACTGTTTCTGTATTCGTTTTGATTTATGATGTTATAAGCCACAAAACAAAACAACAATTTTTTGTTTTAAAATTGTCTTCTCATTTCCATCTAAATGCTTAAACTGTAGCCCCTTTTATGAACTTGGCAAACAAATATATCTGAAATTCGGTAAAAGGAAAAAAGCTTATGACATCCTGATACTATCATACTAACAAAACATTCCGACGTCTGCAAATCTGAAAATCAAAATGTGTATTCTAAAAATTGAGTGGAGTAATGTTGTTTGTTTTACATTTGCTCTTTGGTTTCTTTGGTAGATGATGACAATAAATCAAGCTCTGGATGGACCAGTGTTGGAGAGCAAATTGATTCTGGTAAGTCATCACATCGGTTATTGAAAAAAATCAGCACTGTTTTTCTCTTGTCAAGAGCAAGAACATGGATCAATCTTTCCCATATGGCAACTGAAACCATTCGTACATTTTTGCTTGAGAAGGAACATAAGTTTTTCCAAAATTCTGACGATCCTGGATTTTGTAGATGTTTGTCTGCTAAACTATTGAGTACTCATTGAGGCGCCTGTGCTCAGTTAAAAGTGATCTTTACAACAGTACCGTACTTACAACTTAATGCCACGGTTAAAAGAAGGTGAATCAGTTTCAGTGGTCGATGCTAGTGTCAAAACTAAGTGCCGTTGGCCATGGTTAAACAAAAAGAATATCACAATAGAGCGAGTTTGTTGTATGAAGTTAAGCCGTCCGAGTCTTCTGTATTGTTGGGTCTGCAGTTTGTGTTGACTATTGCCCCCGTTCTGTGCAAGAAATCGTGCAACACACCTATATGAACCAATTTCCAAGACATATTAACCTGAACTTTTCTTTAAATAAAAACTGGAACTGACTGCTTTTTGTTACACATGTCTTTGTTTCTCAGATGTTATGTACACATAACTTATTTTATTATATAAATGTGTTAGTTAAATAGCAATCTTTAACCTCCTGATTTAAACAGAAAATTTTGCTTTACAATATTGAATATATATGTTTAAAATAAATAATTGCTGGCCCCTTCTAATTTCCTAGGTTTTAGGATTTTTTTGTGTATGTGCTAGAATTTGAAACCACAAAACATTGTGAACTTTAAACTAAATTGCCCCTGATCCCTCTGCATAGCATAATGATCAACAAAATGATCTCTTTTATGAAAATATTCTTACCAGTGAGTAGCCTCACTACATTCTCTTTCAATGTTCCTTTTCAAGACTCTACTGCTTACATGTATATTGTCTCAAATTCTGTCGTTTTTTCATATTGCCGAGGTTCGTAATCGAATCCTAAAAGGCGGGTGGAGTATTAATGACACTTTGGGTCAAGTACATGGGTTTTTTGTGTGTGTGCAGTTGAACATGCCAAAGCTGGGACTGGGAAAAGAAAAATACGTCCTTGACAAGAAGCAATACTGCATCTTCTGCAACAAAGGACAACTGGCTCTCCCAAGACATTTTCTTATGTAACACAGACACAGAATTTACCATCTTGTCTTGATGCCTGCTGTGTGGTGTTGATTTAGCAAGATTGTCATCTTCAAACACAGAACAATCTGGGGTTTCTCCACTGTCAATTTTGGCAAGCAATCTTCCAACTTTGGTGATCTCAGTGGTACTTTCATGCAGGCGATTTGATTTTTGTTCTTTAGAGTCCATGTGATTTGCTCAGCGGACAAATCCGCATAAAAGATCTGCTGAAACAACAGTGGGAAAATTGAAGCTCCACCGGCCAGTCACTGTACAATAAAGACATCCCACGCGGGGGACAGCATGGATGGGTTGACCTCAACTACACGAATTACAAAAACAAAATGCAAAACAAACATCATTTATACATCATCAACATCAATACATACAAAAATGCCTATAGTGCTTTAAAAGTACAATCATAGGAAGCCCTAGTGCTCCCACCCGGAGGGCGTCCCACTCCCAAGCTGATCCCGACCCTCCAACAAGAGTCTTGTCCAGGAAGAGTTCGGTAGGTCATTGATCTAGCGAAGAAGAAGATAGTATAGCAGAGTGAAGGACAGAGCAGGAATGGAAAGAGTAAATGAGGAAGACAGCGACAGTGGGAATTTAAAGCACTAAATTTCCATAAAGTGGGGATACTATTATACTGAAAACCCCCGGCACACCAACGGGGTACTGTTGCCGCAGTGAATCTGCCTATAAAGGAAAGACAGGTTTTCAACTGTGGCTTTCACTGTTCCCTTTATAGGTTTGAACAATCTACAGTGGCAAGATTGCTCATGACCCCAAGGGGTATGTAGGCGATAGTACTCTTTTTCAATGTTCAGAGAGTGGCCCGTGTGATTTGCTAGCAATTTCTGCTCATTTGGTGACAAATCAAACAGTTGAGTGATTGTAGCTCCATACTTTCTGCATTTCGTCGATGTGATCAACTCTGGCTTCTGTAGCCCAATATCTGATGGGACAGCATGGATGGCTTGCCAGCCATCCAGGTAACCGTTCATAGACTTAGATGCAAAGAAAAATGGATTTGATACAGGTATAGCTACATCAGTCATTATTTCAAGAAGAATGTACAGAGATTCTTTCACCTGGGGAGGCAGGGAGTAAGGGGGGGCTCACACGGATTAGTTAGTTCTTCATTTTAAGCCCTAGTGCTCCCGTTTCTCCTGTGAGGGCGTTTATCGCCCTCCCCCCCTCCCGCCCCCTCCTCCTTCGACAGTTGATGGTTCGGGTACATTGCCGCACCCCACAGTCACAGAGACCGCTAGGGATTCGAACCCTTAAGTGACAGGTTCTGCGCCTCCCGATGGCAGTAGATATCCTGGGCTGCCTTACTCAGGCTCGAAGGCTTGGTGGAGAGACTTGTTCACATCGTGGCTGGGCTTGTCGTTACGGTTCATAGCTTGGCTGTGGGAAATCCGTCTTCTCCCGGTCACACAGCCAGTTCACAGTCCGACTCCAAGGCCCCTGCCTCGAGCCCAAATAGTACGCGGGACGGGATGTCGTAGACTCCCCCCCCCCCTTCCCTCCCCCACCCCGGCTCTGGCTCCCCTGTGGAAATAGCGGAGCATTCCTTTCCTAAGGGACGCTGTCTGTCCGTTTCCGAATTTATTAAGCGGCATGATAAGCCCATAGCGGAGTTTGTCTCCATCTACAACCGGCGTTCGGCTAAAGATGTAGTCTATACATTACGGCTGAGACTCAAGTCCCCTTTACCCCCGTTGGGGTGCCGGGGGTTTCAGTATAAATAGTATCCTCACTTTCTGGAAATTTAGTGCTTTAAATTCCCACTGTCGCTGTCGTTCTCATTTGCTCTTTCTCATTCCTGCTCTGTTCTATCAATCTTCTAGACTATCTTCTTCTTCGCTAGACCAGTCATCTACCTTTTTTTAAAAAAACTTTCCGGGACAACACGCCTTATTTGTGTATGAGGTCTGTTGGATCAGCTTGCAGGGTTCGCACACGCCCTAAAAACCCCTAAAAATCCCTAATTTTTGACAATTCGTTTTAGGGGCCCCTAGAAGTCCCTAAATTTGCCGGTTATTCATTTCAGGCCCTAAAAGGCCCTAAAAATCGAGATTGCGGTACGTAAAAATTATCGTCTGCTGTTAGCAAGTCCGCCATCTTTTTTCTCTATTCAGTAATAGTGGTGTCCCTTTGATAAACTTCCGGCAAAACCCAGTCTCTTTTCCGCTATTAGCATCTCGGTCTGCAATCCGCACATTTCGGTAAAGTGAAGTTAGTTAATTCTGAACCGGCGCCATGGGCGAATGCGTTTTTCACGATGGATTATTGAGCCACAAAGACTATAAAGACTTATGTGACAGTGACAAATACAAGCCATTTTGTCATCTGTGCCAAAAAAAAAAAAAACTGCATTTCTTGCCAATGCTGGAAGCAGGAACTCGTGCGTGAATCTTCCGATCCTGTGACATGGTTGTTAGTCAGTTCTTCAATTTGATTGAATGAATGCACAACCAGAACCAAGTTCATCGAGTTCAGACCAGTTGAAGACAGAATTGATACACTACTACTCTCTTATGTAGCTGGTTAGAAACAATAAGAGAAACTTTGGGTGGGGATAAAGCTGTTGCTACTGTTATCTCGTCGGCAAGAATCAGTTGAGAAAGGCTTTTTTCTGTAAACGAGGAATTGACTTTAGAGAAGATGTCACCGAAAGCTCTTGTTGCTGAGAGGCTGTGGAGTGTTCGCAGAGCTGGCGGTGTAGAGAAAGCAGCAGTGACCAAGGAATGGTTTCTCTCTGCATCATCTGCAAGACGTAAATACCAGCAGCACCTTGATGATGACAAAAATTCAGAAGCAGAAGTTGCAAGGGGACCGAAAAGTAAAGATGTTGAGGACAAGCTTGCTGGCTTAAAAACTGAAAAGGCCAGAGCTGAAGAAGATATCAGACATCTAAGAATGAGGGCAAACAAGCTATCTGAAGAAACCGAGCGCAAGAGTGCTAGTGAGCTAGACCTTATAAAGAAAAAGCAACGCTCTCAGAAAGAAATGGAAAGACATTGAAACAAGTCTTCCAAAACTGGTAAAAGAAATTGAAGATGAGATGAGCCATCTTAAAGATTTGAAGTAAAGATAGCGATGTTGGTTGTATTTATTGTCATTCTTTTGTTAGAAGTCTTGACCCGATTAAAAAAAATCAAGTCACAAGATGTTTAATTTTCAATGTGTACATTGGTGAGGTGATTCTTTATCTGTTGTTGTTGTAAGTGACATGGACTGACCTGCAGCTTGGCCTGTTTAAGAGAGATCCGTTGGATCTTATTTTTGATATGATGATGATGGTCATTGTTGTCAGGGTGGCGACGTGGTGATCGTCCTTAACGCTCATGCAATAGGACGTTAAGCATCGTTTTTCGTTCGTTGGCCTGTTTTAAGTCATGTCACGCGATGTAAAACAATGTACATCGATGTGTAACGTCCGCACCCACCATGGCAGACATTGTTACAATATGTTTCATTTTTAAGTGATGGTGGTTCTTCATTTTGTAGAAAATATACATGATCTGATGAATTTGTGATTCCTTATGTTTCGTTATTGTGGCGTGTACGTGTCTGTAGTCCCTAATTTTTCCTTTCGATGGCCCTAAAAAGCTCCTAAAAAGTCCCTAAATTTTGATGTTGGAGGTTTGTATGAACCCTGGCTTGGGAATATTGGACGCTTTCTGCCAGGTGGTAGATGTTATTATTTAGCAATGTATGCATTTTATATGTATGTGTTTTGTTGATAATTTATAATGATGTTTGTATTCCATTTTGTTTTTGTAAACGGGTGTTCGATAAATTTGAGTACAGCCTCAGCGTCTCCTGCGTGGGATGTCTTTATTGTAAAGTGACTGGCTTGTGGAGAGCGTTCAGTTTTACCACTAGGGTTGTTTCAGCAGATCTTTGATGCGGATCAGGGGTTGTCCGGTCCTGATTTGGCTCGGAAGAGTCCGCTGGACCTAAAGCAATAATCATGTAATGTAATGTAAAGTCCCTTTTGACGGAGGCTGCTCTCAAGTCTATGGGCGTGGTAATCCGAGACAGTCCTGACCCAGTGGTGGGACCGGATCCTACCTAAACTGGCCTTCCCGCGTGCCCGCTGGCTGCCGCTCTGGTTCAAGCTTGATCTGGTGCAGTTTTCTTTTTAACCCGCTTTTAATCTTACTCGGACGTGTTTTATCATTTAATTTTAGATTAAATTTATATAATTTGATTGTTTTTATATAATATAGGCCCTATACTGTTCCGTGCAATAACCCGGCAGACCTGGTCTGTCTTCATATAAAAATTATTTTATCTCTCCTTAGACAATAAATAATCCGCTCACTCTGCCATCCTAGTCGCCCTTTGGCCCTCCTCCCTCCCTCTGCTATACCTTTGGCGGCCTTGTCTTGGCGTCCCTTTTGCTACCCTTGTCACATCTTCACTCTACATTATTGACGCCGTCTTCCTTCCGATTCAACGCATCTTCCTGCTGGTTGTTGTAGCAGCTTTTGCGCTCCTTCTTCATTTGACTCCATTCTGCAAAACGACTTCTTATTACATCGGCCCTCGTTCATCCAAGTCCCCTATATGCTTATGTGTCTGGGGACGTTAATCTACTTGCCTGCCTGCGTAACCTCAGTGGGGAATTGCCTAACAACAGACAGGAAAGGCCAAATAATTTGGCAATTGCCTTACTAGGGTTTAGGCAGAAATTGCCTTACAGACAGAAATTGCTGTACAGGTGAAGATATTTGTAGATTAGTTATTGCCAAGAATACGTTTTTATGAATATGTGTTTACTGATGGCAGGCATAAGATAAGATAAGATAAGATATTACTTTATTAATCCAAAAGCATGGAAATTACATTGTCTGTCAATTAAACATATCAATTCATTCTTCTTTTACACACACATAAATATTTATACATTATTAATGATCTTCAAACACATGGACATATTTTCATAATGCAGATATTTCAATTAAGCAGTAAAACGGATTAACGTAAGAACAGATAAATATGAGAATTTAAAACTTATTAGTGTGTAAACATAGAAACTATTAAATTAAAAAAAAAAAAAAAAATTAAACTAACTAAGCTGCATGAGAGTTGTAGAGTATGTTTAGTAAGACCTACCGACTTGTTTGTTATGTGCTTGAATGGCAAGTGGTATGAATGAGTTCCTGTACCTATTTGATGTTCCCGCTGGTGCCCTAAAACGTCCACTCCTGTCTATCCGTCGAGAGTCAAATTCCAAGAAAAGTGGATGGTTACTGTCAGCCAAAATTGCAGTCAGCTTTTTTGTCACTTGTCTGCTATGTATTGTCGCTATGTCATCCTGTTTTCTCCCAACCACCCCACTAGCCCTTTTTATCTGTTTGTCCAATCTTCGTTTGTCTGTTTGTGATACGTTTCCTCCCCAACATGAGATTCCAAAAGAAATGATGCTTCCTATTACAGCTGTATAAAACATTTGTAAAATTTCCTGTTTTACATTAAAGGATCTCAGTTTTCTTAAACAAAACATTCTACTTTGCAGTCGCTTGTAAATGTATTTTGTGTTATCATTCCAAGTGAATCTATCATCGATAACCACACCTAAATACTTATATGCATGCACTCTCTCTACTTCTTCTCCTTTGATAAAGATAGGATTAAAATCAAACTTGTTTCCCTTCCTAAAATCAATTATCATTTCTTTTGTTTTGCTTACATTAAGATCTAGAAAATTTGAATCACACCAGTTGACAAAGCTATCTATTTCATCTCTGTACATGTTGTCCATGTTGTTGGTAATAAGACCAGAGAGAGCCGTGTCGTCTGCAAATTTTATCAGGGGACAGGATTCGTGCTTTTGTCTATGGTCTGCGGTGTACAAAGAAAACAAAAAAGGTGCTAGAACACTTCCTTGAGGGGCTCCTGTATTAGTCAACACAATATTAGAATTGTATACAATAGAATTGGAATTGTTTTGAACTCTGACAAACTGAGGTCTATTTGTAAGATAGTCAAAAATCCATAGAATAGTTCTAACATCAACATTCATGCCTGCTAGTTTTTGAACAAGTGAATGGCATTGCATAGTATTAAAAGCACTACTAAAATCAAAGAACATAAGCCTGATACAAGAATTTGCATTTTCTAAATGTGAGTACATTTTGTTGAGGATAAAAAGAACAGCGTCTTCAACATTTCTCTTATTCTATAGGCAAACTGCAGTGGGTCAATAAAATCTGATACTAAAACATATAACTTATTAAGAACAAATTTTTCAAAAACTTTCATCGTGACAGAGGTTAAAGCAACAGGACGAAGATCATTAAAAACTTTGACTGGATTCTTTTTAGGAACAGGTACTATGCATGACATCTTCCAAAGAGTAGGTACAACAGACTGAGTAAAAGACATGTTAAACAGAACAGTAAAAATACCAGCAAGTTGGTTAGCACATGTTTTTAGTAACTTAGGTGTAACTTTGTCAGGACCAGCAGCCTTTCGAGTGTTTAACTTAGTAAATGCTAAGCTTACATCCTCCTCACTAACTAATTGACTTTCAACCTCTCCTTCCTCCCCTTTCCTCCCCATTAATCCTTCCCTTAACTGCTCTCTCTGACTAGAAAAATCTTGACAGTCAAAACGACAGTAGAAGTTATTGAGGTCATTTACATATTCTTGAGTACATTCCCCAAGTTGTGCACTCCCCCCTTTCTTACCTTTGAACCCAGACATTAATCCCATTCCCTCCCACACTCTTTGTATATTATTTTCTGTAAAATGTTCCTCAATTTTTTCCTTGTATTTTTCTTTCCCTTTTCGAATGTCCTTGTTTATTTCTTTCTGTATCTGTTTCTTAGCTTCTTTATCTAAATTGTTCTTGTAAGCCTGTTTCTTTTTGTTCAGAGTTAATTTAGTTTCCTTGGTGATGTAGGGTTTGTTGTTGGCATATATCTTCACAGTCTTTTTAGGTATTATAGTTTCTTCACAGTATCGGATATAGTCTGTAACGCTTTCCACTGCTTCATTTATGTTTTTAGCACTGTCGATAAACACACTCCAGTCTGTTGTCTCAAAACACGTTTGTAGTTCTTCCACACTTTCCATGTTGTATGTGTAAACTGTCCGTTTCATTGGTCGCACCCGCTGCACGAGTGGGCGGTATGATGGTCGAAGGTAAACAAGGTCATGGTCGGAGCGCCCAAGAGGTGGCATAGGCACACATCTGTATGCATCTTTTATATTAGTGTAGAAAAGATCTAGGATGGCATTTTCACGTGTAGGACAGGTCACATATTGTTGATATTTAGGCAAAGTTTTCTTTAGAGAACACTGGTTGAAATCACCTGTAATAATCTTCACTGCATCAGGAGCCTTGGTCTCCAGATCTAAGATATGTGATGCTATTTCTTCACTAGCAGCTGTAGCGTTAGTTTTATCTGGCCTTACATACACAACAGTTACTAGCACATGAGAAAATTCTCTTGGGAGATAATAAGGTCTTAGGCTTATAGTGAGCATTTCTAATATTGGAGTGCATGATCTGTGTTTGACTGTAATGTTATTCGAATGGCACCATTGCTTATTCACATAAACCATTACTCCTCCACCCCCTCCTTTCTTTCCTGATTCTTTTGTTCTATCTCCCCGAAAGACTGAAAATCCATCGATGTCTACGTGTGTGTCTGAAACTTTATCATTTAGCCATGTCTCTGAAAAAGCACATTAGACTCGCGTGTGTGTGTTCACGCTTTCCTGATGTGCGCTACATTTTCTTGCCTAATGACATAAGGCACAAATTGTCTAATGTACATGAAGTATGGTTGGCGGTTCTCCACCTGTCATTATGTACAATGGTATGTAGTATGCATTGCAGTTTTGCTATACTAGACAACCACTGACTACCAACATCATCGTCTGTGGAGTTTTGATATATGCTTCAGATGTGTTGGCTTCCAATCATTGCCTATATATATATGCAGTTTTCCATGTTTGAGAATTGCTATTTTGGAGACGTTTATAAACATTTTGAAGAAAAACTGTTCAAATGAATCATTGCTTATCTGTTGTTTGTTGTTGTTGTTGTTGTTTTAAAGTGAAGCAACGTGTGTTCATTTAGTGACAGATGTGAGACAAGTTTCATGCTTCCTTGATGTGGGACCACGGTTTCTTGCCTTCTTATGTACATGTAATGTCTTACAAAACATTTGTGTATGTGTATGTTTTTTAAAGGTATTATGGAGACATTTAATGTGCAAGTGTGATTGTTTTCGGAACACCCCAGTTGGAGTGCCGGGGGAGGGGGGGGTGTTACGTTGAAACGAACGAAAGTGTGTCTAAAGCGCGCACGATAGATCTAATCGTTTCGTTTTGCAAAGTATTCAATAATGGTGTTTATTTACCTTTGATTTGAGTTTGCATTGTTGTTAGGAGAGGCTTTGTATAACATTGATAATTTGCGTTAGTCGATATTATTTGAGAATCTTCTGGATATGCGTGTTTACTCTTGATAGAAACTTCCCGATACATGTCGAAGCAAGAGGTCGTTCTGGAAGATATAAAAATATGTATTGACGTAAGTCAGTGATGACGATCTTTTATTCGATTGGTGGCAGTACGTCATTTCTACGGTATTCGAAATCTTTCCGGAAAAGAGAGAGGTTATTTAATCGTGTGCCGAGATTGTTGTTGGGACAGTAAAGTTGTTGATAGTGATTTGGAAAGTTGCTGTGAAAGTTGTTGAGTTGAATTGAGAATTGTATGCAGTTGTTGATGTGTGCTGAATAAAAGTGGAAAACTTCATACGTCGACTTTGTGACTTGTATGCTGTTTGGACGGGCTGTGTGAATAAACGAATCTGAGTTACACCCTATCAGGAATTCAAGCATCGGGGCTGAATCAGATACTGATAGAAAACACCAACATCAAACTGAGTGTAACATTTTGGGGGTCAAGCCGCGATTCACGCCATAGCCAAGGGTTCAACTGCTACAAGCGAGTCAACGTTACGAGAGGCAGTCATCGAGGGTAGCCGCCATCGAGTTGCGTCGAGAGGGGCCAACATACTGGGACTACATCACCGATAGGTTCGGGTTGACTGCAAGGGCGTGTAGTCGCCGAAGAGTTGCTTCGTGAGCGAACAACAGAGCGGGACTACGTAGCTGCCGCAGGACTACGTCGAGGGACAGTCTCGGAGCTACATCGCCAGTGTTACAGAGAGCGGCAAGCGGACGTCGCGTCTACTTCAGCACAGGAGCGTATACATCAACACCAGCGTGGTGCAGCGTCGCATACGACGAGGACAGCGGGGCCTGCGTCAGCGAAGGCGACTAGTGGAAAGCATCAGCGCTACTGCAGAAAGCGTGCTGTTCTAGAACATTTTAGAAAGGTACAGCACAGTCAAGAACTTTCCAGAAAAAAGAACTCTACAGTCAAGAACTTTCTAGAAGAAGAACCTTCCAGAAAAGAACTTTCCAGAAGCATCGAGATGGCTGACTTCTGGCAGAAAGGGATTCAACTGAATCTAAAAGGCAAACAGCTGACGGAGTACGTCAAATCCCAAGAGAGAATACAAGAACGAGAATTAGAAGAGCAGCGTCGCCGTGAAGAAAGAGAATTTGAACTGAAGCGTCTGGAAATTAAACAGCAGCGGCAAGAAAGAGAAGCTGAGCGTCAGCACCAACTAGAGTTGGCGCGCATCCAGCAACAGCAGCGTGCGCCACAAGTTATCAGTGACTTCAAGGCTCCAAAATTGCCAGTGTTCGTCGACGAAAAGGACCAGATCGACAGCTATCTAGCGAGGTTTGAAAGGTTCGCCGAAAGCGCTAAATGGCAACGTCAAGACTGGGCGATCATACTCAGCGCACTACTGACGGGGAAGGCGCTCGATGTCTACAGTAGACTGTCGAATAATGACGCCAAAGACTACGACGTTTTGAAAGCGGCCCTATTGCAGTGCTACAACTTTACAGAAAAGGGCTACCGTCAACGCTTTCGTGAATGCCGGCCTTTGTCAGACGAGACACCAAAGCAATTTGTGGAGCGCCTGTCATCATATCTACACAAGTGGGTGGAATTATCAGGCAAAGGGAAGACTTACGAGAGTCTGCATGAACTGATCGTGAGGGAGCAATTACTCAACGCCTGCCCTAAGGACCTCGCGATCCACTTGGAAATACAAAAGTTGGAGACGCTAAAAGACGTTGCCGAAGCTGCTGAAAGATATCTCATCGCTCATGAAAAAACGCTGGGGCAACCCAGCGCGACCAAACATTTTCAGAAGACTGGAAACCATGTGAACCAGATCCAGGGGAGCCAGATGAACCAGAAACAGACGTACTCCACGCCACCTCCAAGGGAAGGGCATTCAAGAGGCTGTTTCACCTGCAACGCTACAGACCACAGAGCAGCTAACTGTCCTCAAAACAAAAGTAGCGGACAGCGGGGAAGTACGGACAATGCAGCGGTGGGCAACCGACAGAAACGTTTCTCCAATCAACGGCAAACCAGTAGATCTGACCATCAAGTGTGCGGCGGGAGCGTCATTCTTCCGAGTGAGACCAAGCGCACAGCTACTCCTGCGGACGTGCAAGAGTGCATGACCGATGGCCAACTTCTCCTTGCCAACGGAAAATCCATCCCCGTCGTCGCCAGCGCAGCGGTGACCGTACAGAACATGCCTGTTTCCAAGGGACGCGTCGGAAATCATGAAGTGACTGTTTTAAGAGACTCTGGCTGCAGTGGGGTCATCGTCAGAGAAGACCTAATCGCTAAAGAACAGTTCACTGGCGATTCAAAATGGACACTTATGGCCGACAGCAAATGTGTGAGAGCGCCAGTTGCGAAGATTCATGTCAACACCCCTTTCTACATAGGCGAAGTCGAAGCGGTTTGCCTGAAGAAGCCGCTGTATGATTTGATGATCGGGAATATCGACGGCGCGAGACGACCCGACGACCCCGATCCAGAGTGGAGTCCTGCCTCAATCCAACGCGTCGAAGTTGTGGAGGAGGATCCATTGCCGTTTCCCGATGGAGACCTTACAGAGCTGCTACGGGACAATGTGGTTACTCCGGCTCAGCCCTGCCGACCAGAGATCGTCGGTGCCGTTACTACCAGGGCCCAGGCCAAGAGAGACAAGACGTCTACGCCACTGAAGGTCGCCGACAACTCTAAAGCTGCCATCGTGGACAGAGATAAGCTTATCCAGCTCCAGGAAGCTGACAGTACTTTAAACAAGTACAGGAACCGCCAAGACCACGTGACCAAAGGCAGTGGTACGGTCTATTTTGAGGTGAAGGCCAAGATCCTGTATCGAATCTTCCAGCACCCGAGGGTCAACGGAGGGAAACCACTACGTCAAGTCTTGGTACCGTTACCCCTAAGGCGCCAGGTGATGGTAGTAGCGCATGATTCAATCATGGGAGGTCACCTGGGCATCAAGAAGACGTCGGACAGAATCCAGGCGGTGTTCTACTGGCCAGGACTTCATGCGGACGTCAGCCGTTTCTGCCGATCATGTGACATTTGCCAGAAGACCATACCTCGAGGAAGGGTCCCGAAAGTGCCTATGCAGAGGATGCCTCTGATCGACCGACCTTTCAAGAGGGTGGCCTTAGACTTAATCGGCGAAATAAGACCTCCGAGTGAAGAAGGTCATCGATGGGTACTGACTTTAGTAGACTATGCGACTCGGTACCCAGAAGCAGTGCCAGAAGATTGACACTGAAACTGTAGCAGAGGCACTGGTGGACATGTTCAGTAGACTTGGAGTGCCTGAAGAAATTCTGACAGACCTCGGGACACAGTTCGTCTCTGACTGTATGAAGGAGGTCAACAGACTGCTGAGCATCCGGCATTTGACTACGACACCCTACCATCCGATGTGCAACGGGCTTGTCGAGAAGTTCAATGCTACGCTGAAGTCCACCCTGAAGAAACTGTGCAGCGAGCAGCCCAGACAATGGCATCGCTATATCAACGCCTTACTTTTCGCCTACAGAGAAGTACCGCAGGAGTCCACCGGCTTTTCTCCGTTCGAGCTGCTGTACGGAAGAACCATCCGAGGGCCGATGCACATCCTAAAAGAACTGTGGACGAAAGAAGTAGACACCCCAGAGGTGAAGAACAGCTACCAGTACGTGTTTGAGCTACGGGAGAAGCTGGAGCAGACTCTCGAGATAGCCAGAGAAAACCTGAAGAAATCCCAGGACTGTGGAAAGCACTACTATGACCGTAGGGCTGTGAACAGGAAGTTCAAACCTGGCAACAAAGTGCTGGTGCTGCTACCTACCGATCACAATAAGTTGCTGATGCAGTGGAAAGGCCCGTACGAAGTGGAGACCGTGGTGGGAATCAACGACTACAAGGTGAAGGTCGGCCAGCATTCCAAGATATACCACGCCAACCTCCTTAAGCTGTACGTGGAAAGGCCATCAGAGACTGTACACGCAGCAACAGCAGCTGTGACCGACGACAGCTTTGACAGCGAAGAACTGTTGGAACTGGGAGACTTCCACAGCAAAGAAGGCATTGATGATGTTAAGCTAGGACCAAGCTTGACGGAAGGTCAAAAGATTGAGCTCAAGGACCTTATGGGCGAATTTCCCCATAGCTTCAATGATGTCCCAAGCTCTACGACTTTGGTCGAACATGAAGTCCACACCCAGACCTGGAAGGAGCATCTGCAGACCTTGAGGGAGCTGTTCCACCGTCCCGCAGAAGCCAACTTGACCGTAAGACCCAGCGAATGCATCCTGGGAGCTGACAACGTCGACTGCGTCGGACATCCGATGGAAGAAGGACACAACAGAGGACGCACTGATTCCAGGGAAGCCCACGTGATCATCGTCTTTGACCCTGGGCCGATGACGACTGCAACTGACGAGGGCGTCGTTTCCTTGCGAATGAATTGTGAACATTGACAGAATCCAGAAAGACTTGCAGATGAGAAACTTTGAATCTGTGTGAATGAACTGAGAACATTGACAGTGTTCGGACAGACTGAAGTAAGTTTTAATTCTGTACTTTGTTTGTGCATTACGTTTCAACGTTGTTGAAAGAAATTAAGTAAATTTCTTCTTGAGTGGGGGGTTATGTTACGTTGAAACGAACGAAAGTGTGTCTAAAGCGCGCACGATAGATCTAATCGTTTCGTTTTGCAAAGTATTCAATAATGGTGTTTATTTACCTTTGATTTGAGTTTGCATTGTTGTTAGGAGAGGCTTTGTATAACATTGATAATTTGCGTTAGTCGATATTATTTGAGAATCTTCTGGATATGCGTGTTTACTCTTGATAGAAACTTCCCGATACATGTCGAAGCAAGAGGTCGTTCTGGAAGATATAAAAATATGTATTGACGTAAGTCAGTGATGACGATCTTTTATTCGATTGGTGGCAGTACGTCATTTCTACGGTATTCGAAATCTTTCCGGAAAAGAGAGAGGTTATTTAATCGTGTGCCGAGATTGTTGTTGGGACAGTAAAGTTGTTGATAGTGATTTGGAAAGTTGCTGTGAAAGTTGTTGAGTTGAATTGAGAATTGTATGCAGTTGTTGATGTGTGCTGAATAAAAGTGGAAAACTTCATACGTCGACTTTGTGACTTGTATGCTGTTTGGACGGGCTGTGTGAATAAACGAATCTGAGTTACACCCTATCAGGAATTCAAGCATCGGGGCTGAATCAGATACTGATAGAAAACACCAACATCAAACTGAGTGTAACAGGGGGAGGGTGAGGAAAGGAGGGGGGGCAGTATAAATAGTATCCCCACTTTCTGGAAATTTAGTGCTTTAAATTCCCACTGTCGCTGTCTTTCTCCTTTGTTCTTTCTCATTTCTACTCTGTTCTCTATCAATCTACTATACTATCTTCTTCTTTGCTTGACCAGTCACCTACCTTTTTTTCGTGAAACTCTTCCGGGACAAAACTCCTCATTTGTGTGTGAGGTCTGTTGGATCAGCTTGGAAATATTAGACGCTTTCTGCCAGGTGGTCATTGGGGTTTCCTATGATGTTATTATTTGGCAATGTAGGCATTTTATATTTATGTGTTTTGTTGGTATTTTATAATGATGTTTATATTCTATTTTGTTTTTGTAAACGGGGGTTCGATAAATTAGTGTATAGCCTCAGCGTCCCCTGCGTGGGATGTCTTTATTGTAAAGTGACCGGCTGGTGGAGTGCCTTCAGTGTTACCACTAGTGTTTTGTTTCGGCAGATCTTTTATGCGGATCAGGGGCGAGTCCTCTTTCAGCGAAGTAGTGGTCTTGATTTTGTGGACCTGGTTCGGCTACACTTGTCCTGATTTGGCTCGGAAGAGTCCGCTGGACCTAAAGCAATAATCATGTAATATAATGTAATCCGTGTGAGTGAAGTGAGATAAATATATTTTATTTTCATTATCACAAAAGTTTAAAAAAAATTAATTCTTTTAATACTTTTATATTTTTATGCTATTGACTCATTTTGAAACAATGTTGAATGTTCCGTTGATCTCATGATCTTGGTAGTCATTTTGGATTTTCATAATTACTTAATAATTTTTGCCTAAAGTTCTGAGCTTATTTTGTAATTGTTCTCAAGCTTTTACAATGGATGATATTCATTACATTATATGTTTGGCTTATTTGATTTATAACTAAAGTTTTGCATTTGTCATTAATTCAAGTATCATCTTCATGTTGTTCATATTTTTTGTTTAATCAATTTTAAAAATTCTGTTTAGCCTTGGTCTTTATTGTTTATTTATAGAGGGTTGCTTGCATGATCAATTGCTTGATTGATGATGTAAATCTCATGCAAACTCTGAATAAAATCAAATCATCCCAACCAAGTGTTCGTCTTATTGGACAAAGACTGCGCGATATCACTTTCTACTTTTAATCACTCATATGCACACACCCTGCAACATTTATAATGTATTATTATTTAGATAACAAAACAACCCAATTCTTTTAGTACAAACAAATTGCCATAGCTTTTGGGTTTAAGTAATAACATCTTTGACTTTGACAAATAAATAATACATGGTTTTTTTTTTATTTTCTTAATTTTGTTATAATTATTTTGATCATGTGTTCTCTCTCTCTCTCTCTCTCTCTCTCTCTCTCTCTCTCTCTCTCTCTCTCTCTCTCTCTCTCTCTCTCTCTCCCTCTCCCTCTCCCTCACACTAATTGTATGTGAAGTGAAAAATACCACAGCAAACTATCCTATCGTATCCTATCCTATCCGGTAACTCGGAGGTCGTAGGGGCACCACAGATGATCGTTTAACCAGCGTACTCCATCTTTTCCTGTCCTCAGCAACCCTGATTGTTTCGCTCAGTTTCAAACCAGTCCATTCTCGAATGTTGTCCTCCCACCTCTTTTTCGGTCTCCCTCTTCTTCTACCTCATTGCACTGTGCCTTGCAGGAAGGTCTTTGCAAGACCTGATGATCTGGTAACGTGGCCATACCATCGGAGTTTCCGTTTTTTTCACCACTGTGAGCAGGTCATCGTGTTGTCCAATGGCATGTGTGATGGGTCTGTCGGACTTCGTCGTTGATGATGTGCTGGGTATAGGAAATGCCCAGAAGTCTTCTGTAGCACCTCATCTCATTGTTTTGTATTCTTCGTTGTAGATCTGCTGTGAGGGTCCATGTTTCGCAAGCATATAGGAAGATGGACATGAGAGCGCAGCAGTCTTACCTTGGAATGTAGACTGATGGTCCTGTCTTTCCACATTGGCATCTACCTCGCCAGGGCAGCAGTTGTTTGTGCCATCCTGGAGAGGACTTCCTGTCGGGACCCATAGTCTGATACAATGGCTCCTAAACATTTGAAGCTATGCACTGTGTTGAAGGCACCGTCAGCATTGGGAAAAGAGCAATCTCCAGCCTTCGTTTTGCGGATGGCATTGATGGATTGGCTGGAGAGGAGCAAGAACTTGAACAGCTGGTACAGAGGCTTGACACCACCTCCATAACAAATGGAATAAAAATAAGTGCAGAGAAGACCAAAATTAATGATGACCAACAACACCAATGGCATCAACACGGACATCAAAGTCCAAGGCCAATCCCTCAACACAGTGCTTAGCTTAAAATATTTAGGAGCCATTGTATCAGACAATGGGTCCCGACATGAAGTCCTCTACAGTATCGCACAAACAACTGCTGCCCTGGCGAGGTTGAAGCCATTGTGGAAAGACAGGACCATCAGGTTACATTCCAAGGTAAGACTGCTGCGCTCCCTTGTCACCTCCATCTTCCTATATGATTGAGAAACATGGACCCTCACAGCAGGTCTACAACGAAGAATACAAAGCATGGGGATGAGGTGCTACAGAAGACTTCTGGGCATTTCCTATACCCAGCACATAACCAACGACGAAGTCCGACAGACCATCACACAAGCCATTGAACAACAAGATGACCTGCTCACAGTGGTGAAAAAACGGAAACTCCGATGGTATGGCCACGTTATCAGATCATCATGTCTTGCAAAGACCATCCTGCAAGCACAGAGCAAGGAGGTAGAAGAAAGAGGGAGACCAAAAAAGAGGTGGGAGGACAACATTCGAGAATGGACTGGTTTGACAATGAGCGAAACAATCAGGGTTTCTGAGGGCAGGGAAAGATGGATTACGCTGGTTAAACGATCATCTGTGGTGCCCCTACGACCTCCGAGTTAGGGGATAGGATAGGATAGGTATTAATGTATGTACTATTAGTACTGTGATTATTTGAGAAGGGAGATGTAGCAGATCTTGACTTGGAACTGTATGTGTGTGTTTTATTAGTATTCCATGTGCGTCATGGTGTTTATTTTACGTCATTGTAGGAAGTGTGACGTAGGAAGAAGAAGAAAAATAAAAAAAAAAAACGAATCAGCTAGCAAGCTGCCGTCTTCACGGTCTTTTACAGTTTGAATGCATATCTTCCACAGTCCCAAGAACATGTTTCATTTTATGTTTTTAAAAATATTGTTACGTATTTATAATAACAGTTGTCCATAGATTAATCTTAAATGTATTTGTTCAATTGCCCGTTATAAAAATATATTTATATATATAGTGTATGTTAGTCGCATAACCGTTTTTTGACCACATATGTCACAGACAGGGTGTTGTGGCAACCTGTTTGTTTCTCAAATTTCTCGAGGTGTAATATATATATATTTAATATTGACCCATATTTATAATCACAGAGGTCCATTTAACAGTCTGACATCAAATTTGACTGTATATGACCAGTAGAAATAGGTGTTGCCAAAAAACGGTGCCAGAACACATGTCGCGGTAAACCATGTATTATGCGTATATATATATATATATATATATATATATATATATATATATATATATATATATATATATATATATATATATATATATATATGTGTTTAACTTCAATGTTTCATGCATTCAAGGACAAGGTCAAAGGGTGGAGAAAAGCTATGTGATTAGGCAGGTTTGGAGTCCTGTAAGATACCAATGTGGTCTAGTCAACGTTTAAAAGACCAACCAAATTCTCCTCCAAGTGCCCGCTTGCTTGGCAACTCTGGTATTCCCCTTGGCCTATCGTCGTGTGATGGCCAAACACAGCAAGTCCAGGGAAGTTAGAGTTTGTTGTTGTTGTTGTTTTTGTTTGTATTTCTAGATTTCTTTGAAATAGTCGGTGGGGGGAGGGGGGGGTGGATTGGGGTGGAGGGGGTATGAGGGCTTGCCAATTGTTGGTCTGTCGGTCCACTGCCTGTTGGTCCGTTGAACGCCATAATATAGGAGCGTTACCTAGGCTAGTGGCCTGCCTGCTGTGACATCATATTTACTCTACCGCAAAGGTCAAGGTCGCTGGAGCCATTATGTTGCTGAACTAGTTATGCTCAATTTCTCAAAACCCACAGAAGCACTTTTCGTTGAATTTTGGTGGACGGGTACATCAAATCACGGGATATCCTTCAGTAGCAAGCCAGTTGTCAGTCCGTCACTTTGAATGTGTTTTTTTTTCTTCAAAACACACGTTTCGCCTTATCTCAAGAATACCTGAACCAAAATTCATCATTTTGACTTTGTGGATAGTTCAACTACAACTAAGCATGTTGGATCATTCGTATTTGTACTTCCTCAAATGTCAAGGTCATTGGGATTGACCATTTTGTAAAACACGTTTTGCGCTGGGCATTTCCTATACCCAACACATCACCAACGACGACGTCCGACAGACCATCACACAAGCCATTGGACAACACGATGACCTGCTCACAGTGGTGAAGAAACGGAAACTCCGATGGTATGGCCACGTCACCAGATCATCAGGCCTTGCTAAGACCATTCTGCAAGTCACAATGCAAGGAGGTAGAAGAAGAGGGCGACCGAAAAAGAGGTGGGAGGACAACATTCGAGAATGGACTGGCTTGACACTGAGCGAAGCCATCAGGGCTGCTGAGGACATAGAAAAATGGAGTATGCTGGTTAAACGATCATCTGTTGTGCACCTACGACCTTCGGGTTACGGGACAGGATAGGATAGGACAGGAACAACAACAGCAAGAAATAATAGGTGAGTAGGTTCCGGATCTTTTGATTTTGTTAGGATAAAGCCAATTCACAGCACAGACCAGAAAAGGTATACTTTGAACAGCGCTTATTCTTCGGTTATAAGCGAGCGTATGAAAATACATATACATGTCTGGCCATCTTGTTAATGCTTTGTTGTTTGTTTGTTTGTTTGCTTTTAGATCCACATGTTGTGCCTCGATAGCTCACTCTGGTTGGTTGCGTTTTAGATTACTTACTTTTCTAGATCTCGCAGTCTAATTAAACAGACATCCGGCGCCTTTCCAAATTCTCGCTGAAAATGCGTTTGATCGTATTCTGTTTGCAAAAAAAATGTCAAAATCTCATTTTTGTGGACACAATTTGGGCTATCTTTATTTTTATTTTTTTACATTTTACCGTTTTATATAAAGAGAGCTCAAGAGTTGGCTGCTCAAGGCGCTGGCCGATACAAGATCTAACTCAAGGCGCACGGAAGCGCCCGCTTCCAGCCTTTGGGCGCGTCAATTTTGTCATCACGGTTGTTTTGGGGCATGTCATTATATCTTCCACTCCGAACTTTGCCCTTTCACGTTTCAGAGATACACCTTTTGTCCACATGAATTGGAATCCAAGTAACGTCTTGGCTACTGCGAGGAACGTGTAGGCAGTACGTAGCACCCTGCTTCGTGGCACAGTGGCTTAGTCGCCGGTTGCCTAAGCCGACGGTCGCGGGTTCGATTCCCTCCAGTGGCGAACTTCCATGACTTAGGTTCGAGACTATTCAGGTTACCGAGGGGTTTTTCCGGGTACTCCTGTTCTTCCCCTCCACTCCCCCCCCCTCCCCCCCTTCTTCCAATCAATATTGGTATCGGATGCAGTCGATCCTAAAATTTCAAAAATAAAAATTCGATTTCCTTTCCCTCTTCTAATAGGGATCTCCATTGCCTTTTTGCACCACATGTTTGAATGATAGATGTGTGATTGTTGTGTTCGGGAGTTTGGGGGTGGAACGGATGTATTTTAATCTTCCGTTGGAAGAGGTATTTCATTTTTTTAAATTATATTTTCAAATAACTATTGTATAAAACGTCTATGTGTCTCATAATAAGAGTTTATATAGTTTGTATAAGGCTTTCGCGTATTTTAAACCTAATCTGCTAAGGCCTAATTTTCCGTATCCTACTGATTACGAACAGTGGGTTTATAAGCGAGCTAATGCAGTGCAAAAAGCGGAGTATTTTCTGGACCTAAAACCCCAATTTCACCTCTTTCCACCCCCCTCCCTTTCCTTGCCAGAATGGCAGGGACGGCCAGGATTTTGTTGTTCCAGGTGAACTCTCTCTCCAGAACCCTCGCTGGCGATTCCCACCTCTTGACCTCCGGACCAGTATTGCGGGACGTCGCAACACCCGGTAGTCGGAGGGTCAGGAAAGAGTGCGAGTGTCCAGGTAGGGAGTTGTAGGGTCAAGTAGAGAAATCAGGCAAGATGTTTTCTTTCACAACTTTTTATCTTCTATCCAGTGCCAGGTTCTGGAGGATTAAAAAAACAACTTTTTTTTAACAAGGAAGTTATGTTAAGGGGTGTCGGATAGCGCAGTGGTTGGAGCACTCGCTAGTGTGTCGCAAGTTAAGCACCGTCCAGTGCGGTTAAGCACTTGGATGGGTGACCGCAAACCGTGAAGCGACAAATAACAACGCCCCCAGTTGACTCAACTGTGACTGAGTACCTACTCTCTTAAGGGTGGGGAAGGTAAAGCAGCGAGGGAGAGAGATGGGCATCACCCTCATTATGCTGGCCCAAGATAAGTGTGATCTCCGACATCACGCTCACCTACGGCCATAAGGCTATGGGACTACCTTTACCACC
Organism: Oncomelania hupensis; assembly: GCA_036898135.1. Classification (NCBI taxonomy): domain Eukaryota; kingdom Metazoa; phylum Mollusca; class Gastropoda; order Littorinimorpha; family Pomatiopsidae; genus Oncomelania; species Oncomelania hupensis. The sequence continues at coordinate 1,365,356 of CM072527.1, forward strand.
TTTTTACTGTACTTCACTGAGTTTTGTTGTTGTTTTCTTTCTGTTATCTTATGCAGTTATACAGGCAGTTCGATGAAGTTAATTGCCTTGTTTTTTTTAATCGCCTTAATTATCGATTAACTAATGGTTACTTTAAATTATCTTTCATTTTTAGATCATTCTATAACACCCTGGGTTCCTTCCACTACCTTCTATCGCCTACTCCCTGTTAGCCCGAAATTGTGCTCAGCAAGTTTGACGCTTCGTGCGGGCTTGAGTTAGAGATTGAGTCGGCCAGCGAAATTTATCACCGCTGCGAAAGTGTGTGTGCATATATATATAGTAGGCATAGATGACAGAAAGACGCCCCTGCAATTCAAAAATAAATAACTTTTTGCAGCACTGTCGATTAGGGCAGGAGTAAATCGTATTTTTAAAGTGACCATAATGCAATTTCCCAAGCAAGTTCATTGTGACATAAGCAACACCAAAATAAACTAACATCTTTGATTACCTACCCCTTTCAAGTAAAACCCGAAATACACGCAACCTCACTTTTAGCGGTGACCAAGAGGACCGGTGCTGAGCTGCACTAACAGTTTACATTCCCCAATTAGTTTTAGATGCGTTGAAGGGGCTGATTAAAGACACTTCCTAAATAGGTTTATCTCTGTAAAGACGCTTTCAGCGCCCGACCGTTGATTTGTGTGTGGCTGCCTTTCAAAGGAAAGAGGGTCCCCAGCATTTTGTGACCCATTTGTTTCGAGATCTACAGAATAGTACTGATTCGTGTATGTGTGTGTATGTGTGCGTGTGCCCGGCTTAGCAGCATTTCCGGAACTATCGGCGTCAAAAGCCGTGTGGTGTGACCAGTCGTTATTAGAGCTATCAGTGTTTGACCAAGGACTATTGTTCAGTCAGTGTCCAGTTATCACAATGACCACTATGGCTTCTCTTCTACTTTTACTGGCATGCCATATAGGTAAGAACGCTTTTTGGTTATAACGATGATAATGATGAAGCTGATAATGACGATGATGATGATGATGATGATAATGATCATGATGATAATAACATTAATTAAAATTTTTTAATAAATAATTAAAATAATAATAATAATAATAATAATAATAATAATAATAATAATTATTATTATTATTATTATTATTATTATTATTATTATTATTATTATTATATTAATACTACTACTACTACTACTACTACTACTACTAATAATAATAATAATAATAATAATAATAATAATAATAATAATAACAATAATAATAATAATAATATTAATAATAATAATAATAATAATAATAATAATAATAATAATAATAATAATAATAATAATAATAATTTATTTTATAACGCGCAATACCAAACATAAAGTTTGCTCTAAAAGCAACATTCATTCATTCTCACGCAATGTACAATGACATGCTTCAGGAAAGGCAAAAAAAAAAATGTTTAACCAAAACGGAAGATTCGGAGCGACTAACCAGCACCCGGGCTGCTTTCTAAATGATTGTCCATGAGTTAAGGCACCTGTTTACCAAATATTACAAAATCGGTTCAGTGGTGTTTGAGGAATAGCAGCATGATGACTTCAGCGGATTTGACCTTTGCGGTAGAGCCATTGGAAAGTACAGGGCCTGGCCACTAATCTAAGTCATGTTCCTATTAACTTTGGTCAAAGACCGTTTTTACCATGAGGCTGGTAATGATGGTAATGGTGATGGTGATAATGATACGATGTTGATGCTTTGTCATGGCTGTGATTGTAAAAACGGTATACAGAGGATAAGACCAATGATGAGGAGGAGGAGGAGGAAGATAGACACGAGGATGGTGAAAATAGAGAAGAAGAAGAAAATGATGATGACGATGATTGTGGTGGTGATGGTGGTAATGAGAGTGGTGGTGGTGATGCTATTGATGATGATGATGCTATTGATGAAGATGATACTGATGATGATGATGATGATGATGATGATGATGGTGGAGGTGGTGGTAGTGGTGTTGATGCTGATGTTGCTGACGCCGATGTGGATGCTTTCTCAGGTATGACGTCAGCACAGGTTCACGGTACGCAGATGGCCGTGAACTGTCATCAGTGTGGTCCATTCCCAAACTGCCTTTTGACGGTCAAAGCATGCCACGCTGATGAGGTAGGAATATATTATTCATATCGTTTCATTGTTCGATACTGTTGTCTTTGGCTGCTTTGAACTATCAACGATTGCAAATGTACAAATTGTAGGCCGCTCGTCTGGAGTTCAATTACAGAGTGGTGAAAACATGTAGCTTGATTTGGGGTAGCAGGCTAAAGCTGGGGAGACATAGGTTTTGATATGGGAATACATAGAACATCGAACTGGGGTCATCCAGAAATGGGAAAACGTAGATTTTGATTTGGGAATACACAGAACATCGATCTGGGGTACGGGTGACCTAGGGGTGAGAAAACATGTAGCTTCATTGGGGAATAAGCTTACATAGCACATCGATTTGGGGGTAATGTAGAGCTGGGAAAATATATATATTGATTTGTGAATACATAAAACATCGAGCTGATGTTATCTAGAATTGAGGAATCCTATAGAACCGGAAAGATGGAGGGGTGTGTGGGGGAGGAATATAGCTAGGGAATATGTCACGTGGGGTTTATGGGCTCTGCACAATGGAATTATGGACCCTCACGTTTATTCGGTGGGAACTGCTAGTACGTCACCCTATGAATTACTTTAATAAATTTATTTGTTTAGCTCGTTCTGTGTTAAGGTTGGGGTACAGAAATAGATAGAAAAATGGTACAAGATTACTGTCACACTAGCTTTCACACGGCTATGAATCATATGTAGTCCAGCCACTTGATAACAGTTAAAATCACACATTTATTTCTTCTACTCTATACAAGATTCTCTAAGTACTAATCTAACTTAAAAAGTCTCTTTCAATGCTAATAGTTCGATCGCTGATAGTCTAGGCAGCTGTTATTTCTTCCTCGGGCACTTGCTATAATATCTCATGTAGATTTGGACTACTGTGGTCCGTTTTATAGTTTCTGAAGAGTTGGACTACTGTGGTCCTGCTATGATCAGTTTAAGTGCACCTTCGCCTTATGCACTTAACTCATGTGTGGGGTGTTCGAAGTCCTTCTGTGAGGTAGCTTCTGGTCCACCTGTGTCGTTGTGTAGTTGGGTTCCCTTGCCACGCTGTGGGGTCTGACAGGGTGTTTTTCAAGGTCGCTCTTTCCGACTGGTGCGTTAGAGGTTCCTTAACCAACTTGTCGTTTCTGTGGAGTGGGGCACACAGGATAGCTCGGGATAGCTCGCCTGCAATATAAGAGACGAAATTCTGCACAACCCTGAATAATCGGTTTGTGCAGAGCGTCTCACTGAAAGCCAAGTAGCCCTCAGTGATAGCTCCACATCTCTATACATAAGCGACGAACATTCTGCTACTTCCGGGGTCCACTGGAATCTCACTCTAAATTCCTATACATACATAAATATCAATCGTGTCTAACTATACACATACAGAATTACTAATATTATAAACATTCAGTGGTACAGCCACTGGCCTGCAAACATACATATAAGTTAAACAACAGTGGTTCCGTACGGAATACAACATAGCGGCGCAACCGGTCGTGTTTCACCACGTGTTCGGCTCGTCCACATGGTCACGCAAATTCGGATTAATAATTCACATTTATGCATAGCAAATTCTTCAAACATAATTTCACCAATAATATAAATATATCACGAGGAAACAGAAGGGTGTTCATTTACCTGTTTGACAAGTTCAGGCCCGTAGTGACTTGATAGAATTCTAAGATTCTTCAGTCCTGCTTCCTGGTCTATGTGTGAAGAGATTTCTCTGCCAGCTTTCTAGCTGTTAACACTTCGGTGTATTACTCCCAACTGACCAAAGATAAGCTAGGTTTGGACCCAGTCAAACTGGCTCGAACCGCTTTGCGTAAGCTCCCATTGGTTAAAATGTTTACGACTCTCGTAATTACGATGATGTCATGGCCTCAGCCAGCGTCAACTATCACTGTGTGTATGATCGGCAGTATGCTACCGCTACGCTTGATTACTTTCATCGTCTGCTCCTAACTTTGAAATTCTAATATTATATATACTAACCAAGCTAAATATTAAAATAAGCAGAGTTAATACTAGCCAGTTCGTGACAGGCTCCCTCAACTGAAAAAAGGCGATGACTACTGGATTCGACCTTTTTCTACTACAGAGCCTAGTTTAACACTGCACTATCCTAGGGTCCTATTTACAAACTACTTAAGTTGCTCTACCTGAGCTGCAATGCTGTGCCAGGTAGCTATGGACACTAGTGACAGGGTATTACTGGGCGGGGACGAATTCTGGTGCTGTGGCCCTTAGTTGTGTTGGGTGGGCGACAGCTGCTGTGTCCTCCACGAGATGGCGACTGAGGTAGTCGGCTCCGTGGTTCTCTTTGCCGGGGATGTACTCGATTTGGAATGAGTACGCCTGAAGGGTGAGTGCCCATCGCATCAGCCGAGAGTTCAAGGATTTGGAGGCTGCCAGGAACGATAGTGGTTGGTGGTCCACCTGAACTGTGAAGTGGGTCCCATACAGGTAGAGTTGAAACTTCTGTATGGCCCAGACTAGTCCAAGACATTCTTTCTCCGACGTGGCGTAGTGGGTCTCGGCGGGTCTCAATTTTCTGCTGGCGTAGGCGACAGGGAATAACGTCTCTGCATTCTTGGGGTCACGCTGTAGCAGTACGGCTCCGAGGCCTAAGTCGCTTGCGTCGGTGCGAAGAACGAATGGCTGAGTCAAATCGGGTAGGTGGAGTACTGGCGCCGATGTCATTCTGTCCTTGAGGGTTTGGAATGCTGTCTCGCATTCGGCGGTCCAAACTACTTTGTCCGGGGCAATTTTCCGGGTTCCATTTGTCAGTGGTACAGCGATGCTGTTGTAGTTGGGGATGAACTTCTGGTAGAAGCCGCAGAGTCCTAGAAACGACTGTACTTCCTTTTTGGTCTTGGGCCTAGGAGCGTCGAGTAGGCGTTTCACGGTCTTTTCTACCGGTCGCAGGCTTCCTTGACTGACGGTGTGTCCCAGGAATTCTAATTCCGTGAATCCAATCTGACATTTGGTGGGTCTTGCCGTCAATCCCGTGTCTCTGAGGCGGGCGAGTAGTTGTTGTAGGAGCGTGACATGTTCCTCCCACGTAGGTGTAGCGATGAGGATGTCGTCCATAAACGAATGTAGGTGCTCGCTGCTCAGGGGTGCCAGGAGTTTTCGCATCATGGCGCTGAAGATGCTGGGTGCGTTGTGGAGTCCGAATGGAAGTACGTTGAACTCGAAGTGTCCTTCCATAGTGCTAAACGCTAGATACTTTCGGACTTGCGGTTGCACTGGTATCTGGTAGTATCCTTTGCTGAGGTCGATGCGTGAGAAGTACTTTGCTCGCTGTAGCTTGGCAAATAGGTCTGTCTGGTCCGGGAGTGGCTCTGGCTGGAACTGCGTTACGGCATTCAACAGTCTGAAGTCGATGCACAGTCGATGCTCTCCGTTGGGTTTTCGCAACAATACCGTGCCTGCGCTGTAGGGTGAAGTAGACTCTGAGATGATTCCGGCTGCCAGTAAGGTGTCTATCTCTTCCTTGATGGCTCGCTGCTGAGACAGTGGCATCGGGTAGAGCTTCTGGCGGACGGGTGTTGGGTCGGTCACCGTTAAGGTTACTTCGACGAGGTCTGTCCTCCCTGGTCGGTCTGTGAGCACAGTCTGATGTTGTCGAATGACCTGTCGTACTTGCTGTTGCTGTTTAGCGGCTAGGTCTCCGTTGAGTATCACGTCTTTGTAGGTTTCTTTGGAGTGCAGGGGATACTCTACTGCATTCGTCTCCATGCTTTCTCCTTCTTCCGCGATGGCGATGGCTAGCAAGTTGTGCGTGCTGGGGGTCGCTGGTCGGTCCGTGTATTTCTTGAGGAGATTGATGTGGTGGTATCGGGCTCTCCCGTTCACCTCTACTTGGTAGACTGTCTTGGATTTCTTGGCAGTCACCCGGTACGGTCCTCTCCAAGCGATGTCCAGCTTGTTGGTTCCACTTGGAAGTAAGAGTAGCACTTGATCGCCGACTTGCAGTTCTCTGTCCTTCGCGTGGCGGTTGTAGTACTTCGCCTGACGGGCACTTGCCTTCTTCAGTGCTTCACCAGCTTTCTTCCACGTTGCTTTGAGGGTTTCCTGCAGGTCTGCGACGTACTTGGTGGCACCTCTTGGTGTGTCGTCTATCTTGGCCTCCGTCCAACTTCTGCGTAGGGCTTCTAGCGGTCCTGCGAGAGGTCTGCCGAATAGCAATGTTGACGGGGTGTAGCCTGTGGCTGCATGGGGCGTTTCTCTATATGCGAACAGTGCCGCATTCACGTAGGTGTCCCACGCTTCTGGATTGTCGTCTGCGACTTTCCTGAGGATGGTGAGAAGGGTTCCATTCAGTCTTTCTACTTGTCCGTTGCTGGCTGGGTGGTATGGTGGTGTGCGAATGTGATGAACTTGTATCAACTCGAACACGTCTTGCATCAGGCGGCCGGTGAACTGAGATCCGTTGTCCGTTCTAATGCTGTCCGGGAATCCGACTCTGGTAAAGATGGCGATGAGTGCATCTGCAATCTTCTTGGTGTCGATCGCTGGCAACGGGACTGCTTCGCACCACATCGTACAAGCGTCGACGAGTGTGAGTAGAAATCTGTTCCGCTTCTTGGTCATGGGCAGTGGTCCTACTATGTCTACTGAGACTTGCTGGAATGGCACGCCGACTACTACCGATGGTCCTAAGGTAACTGGTACGGTGTGATGTCGCGGGGAATATCGTTGACATTGGTGGCAAGATTTCACGTAGCGCTTGACATCCTCCGTGATTCCTGGCCAATAGTAGTGTGCGCTGATTCTCTGCACTGTGGCTCCAATTCCCATGTGTCCGCTGAGTGGCATGCTGTGGCCTAATTCTAGTACTTGGGCTCGAAGGGTGGCTGGTAGTACTAGTTGGGTGTGATCTCCATCTCCTTGTCGATGAAGAATTCCCTCTTCCATGTAGAAGTCTCCCTTGTGCGGGGGTGTGTGCGCCTTGGGTAGCTTCTGGAAGCACTTCGCTATCGAGGTGTCTTCTTTCTGTGCTGTTTTGATCTCTTCGAGTCCTGGGTTCGGAGCGAACTCGGGCTGGGGTGGTTGGGTTTTAGCTTGGGCCCTGGTTTGCACTGCGGCTATCTCTACAGTTTTAGGGGGCGTGCCTAAGAACACATACCTACAACCTAGCACTAGATCATACAGGGGTTTCTGTAAAACAGCTGCTTGGATTCGTCCTGTGACGTACCTACTCTCTACTTCGATCCAAGCTATTGGGCAAGTAGTCGTCGGTTTCGTCAAGTCTGCTCCTTGTAAGTCGACAGTCTTGTCTGTCAAGTCCGCGCGCGATACAAGAGATTCGCTAACTATCGCGTCGTATGATAGACCTGTGTCATACAGACAGTTCGCTTCTTTTCCGTTGACCTTGACCGTGTCTGTCACCGATGGGTGATCTCCGATAGTGTGTGGCTGGTTACCGCTACTTTGAGTTAGAACTCTGTGCGCTGGCCGGCTTTCGCGCTCTTCCCTACGTTGTGCGGCCAACTTGAAACATTCTGCGGTGGAGTGATTATTTCTGTTGCAGAACGAACAATACCGTCTCTGTTCTGCGGGACCTCTTTTCCCGAATTCCGCGTTGGGTCCTTTATTTTGCCCAGGTCTGGGGTTATTCGGCTTATTCGCGGTGCGCTCTTCCCGGTTAGGGCTTCGTTTCTGTGCCTCTTTCCCGTTAGGCTTTAGGTCTCGCCTGAAGCTCTTGGCTTCTCCGTGTGCGGCCACGTACCTATCTGCGACCTTGACCAGATCTTCTAGTCTTTCCGCGCCCTGCTCTACTGAGAATGTCCTCAGCTCGGGGGTCATGGTTTCCCGTAGCTGTTCCCATACTAACAGTTCTGTCAGTCCATCATACGTCTTAGCCGTGGCTGACTGGCTAATCCACTTATCCAGCGTTGTGGACAACCGATCCGCGAACTGCGCATAGCTCTCTCCTTTCACTCTCCGATTGGTGCGGAACTTTTGCCGGTAGCATTCTCCTGTTAGTTCGAATAATCCCGTTAGGAGTGCCTCTTTTACTTTGTGATAGTCAGTCACTCTGTCAGTCGGTAGCTTACTGTAGATGTCATAAGCCTTTCCTCTAAGCCCTTGACTAAGCTTAAAAGACCAATGAGTGGGATCTAGTTTGTACTCTGTTGCTAGACGCTCAAACCTAGTCAGATAGAGATCTAGACCTTCTTCTCTCTCATTGAATGTTCCCAGTGGAAATGACATTCCTTGTACCGGGTTGGATGCTACCTCTAGCTGATCTGAGTGGGGAGGGGTTGAGGAAGAACTTGAAGCTCCTGATCCCATTCTTCTTAGCTCTAACTCATGCTGTCTTTCTTTTTCCTTTTCTTCCCTCTCTTTTCCTTTTTCTGCCCGCTCATAATCCCACCTCCTAACTTCTGCTTCTCTCTCTGCTGCTACCTTCTTCTGTTCTGCGTCTAGCTCTAGTTTCTTCTGCTCTGCTTCTAATTCTAGTTTCTTCTGCTCTCTTGCTGCTTCTAGTTCTAATTTCTTTTGCTCTGCTTCCAATTTCTTCGCCTCTCTCTCTGCTTCTAACTTCTTTGCCTCTCTCTCTGCTGCTCTCTCTGCCTTAGCCTCCTCTCTACCTCTGCATTGATATACGCAATTAGGTCTCCCCCTGCTAAGTGTAAAGCTTCTCCTAGTTCCTTGAAGCGCAATCTCAAGGCCACTGGGTCCGACATTGCCAAACGTGTCTATGAACAACCTCTGAATCACGTGGAATACCAAAACACTAGCAATATTGCAAGTCAATAACAACAATGCAAAGATCATAAAATTCGTAATCAATAATAGAATAAAACAAGAGTCAAATGGCATACAACAGTTATTTAAGCAAAACCTGCAAAAGAACAATGCAACATACAGGCACAAAAATATTTGAAGCAAAAAAGTTTTTAACTAAAGAATAGTGCACCCAACTGATCAGTCCTTGTTACCACTATTCTAAGTTATTCTACTACTCCTACTGTTATCTAATTTTATTGTACTTAGGTCCGGTTATACCCAATTCCTATTATACACAGATCCTAGCTAGGCTCGCCAATTAAAGTGTCACGTGGGGTTTATGGGCTCTGCACAATGGAATTATGGACCCTCACGTTTATTCGGTGGGAACTGCTAGTACGTCACCCTATGAATTACTTTAATAAATTTATTTGTTTAGCTCGTTCTGTGTTAAGGTTGGGGTACAGAAATAGATAGAAAAATGGTACAAGATTACTGTCACACTAGCTTTCACACGGCTATGAATCATATGTAGTCCAGCCACTTGATAACAGTTAAAATCACACATTTATTTCTTCTACTCTATACAAGATTCTCTAAGTACTAATCTAACTTAAAAAGTCTCTTTCAATGCTAATAGTTCGATCGCTGATAGTCTAGGCAGCTGTTATTTCTTCCTCGGGCACTTGCTATAATATCTCATGTAGATTTGGACTACTGTGGTCCGTTTTATAGTTTCTGAAGAGTTGGACTACTGTGGTCCTGCTATGATCAGTTTAAGTGCACCTTCGCCTTATGCACTTAACTCATGTGTGGGGTGTTCGAAGTCCTTCTGTGAGGTAGCTTCTGGTCCACCTGTGTCGTTGTGTAGTTGGGTTCCCTTGCCACGCTGTGGGGTCTGACAGGGTGTTTTTCAAGGTCGCTCTTTCCGACTGGTGCGTTAGAGGTTCCTTAACCAACTTGTCGTTTCTGTGGAGTGGGGCACACAGGATAGCTCGGGATAGCTCGCCTGCTCGTCTGTAATATAAGAGACGAAATTCTGCACAACCCTGAATAATCGGTTTGTGCAGAGCGTCTCACTGAAAGCCAAGTAGCCCTCAGTGATAGCTCCACATCTCTATACATAAGCGACGAACATTCTGCTACTTCCGGGGTCCACTGGAATCTCACTCTAAATTCCTATACATACATAAATATCAATCGTGTCTAACTATACACATACAGAATTACTAATATTATAAACATTCAGTGGTACAGCCACTGGCCTGCAAACATACATATAAGTTAAACAACAGTGGTTCCGTACGGAATACAACATAGCGGCGCAACCGGTCGTGTTTCACCACGTGTTCGGCTCGTCCACATGGTCACGCAAATTCGGATTAATAATTCACATTTATGCATAGCAAATTCTTCAAACATAATTTCACCAATAATATAAATATATCACGAGGAAACAGAAGGGTGTTCATTTACCTGTTTGACAAGTTCAGGCCCGTAGTGACTTGATAGAATTCTAAGATTCTTCAGTCCTGCTTCCTGGTCTATGTGTGAAGAGATTTCTCTGCCAGCTTTCTAGCTGTTAACACTTCGGTGTATTACTCCCAACTGACCAAAGATAAGCTAGGTTTGGACCCAGTCAAACTGGCTCGAACCGCTTTGCGTAAGCTCCCATTGGTTAAAATGTTTACGACTCTCGTAATTACGATGATGTCATGGCCTCAGCCAGCGTCAACTATCACTGTGTGTATGATCGGCAGTATGCTACCGCTACGCTTGATTACTTTCATCGTCTGCTCCTAACTTTGAAATTCTAATATTATATATACTAACCAAGCTAAATATTAAAATAAGCAGAGTTAATACTAGCCAGTTCGTGACAGAATATAAACTTGTAAGAATATAGAGATGATCTAAACACTTCAGGTCACATACCTATCTTCTTCGTACTAGTCTTGCGCAGAAGGTGGTTAAGAAAGAGTGGTGGTGTTGTAAGTTCATGCGACTCTTCCGTTCTTGTTTTATATACTAAAAAGGGCAACGTTGCAAAGTTTAACGGCCTGTCTTAATTTCTCAGAGTGAGATTATGACAATTTTTTCCGTATCTTGTATCGATCTTTACTTGCCAGGCCCGTACATTTTGGATAATTGTATCTGTAATATAATATCTCTGATGCTCATGCTTCCTGAGGCCATACTACCTATTTAAAGACTTGCTTGCATGTTTGTATTTTGCAGGTCTGTCAGTTTACCTATGGTAGCATTCGTGGAACACATATTGACTGTCATAAAATGGCTGTAAGTACTTTTAATCCTTGTTTTCTCTTTAGAAGAAGAAGAAGAAGACGAAGAAGAAGAAGAAGAAGAAGAAGAAGAAGAAGAAGAAGAAGAAGAAGAAGAAGAAGAAGAAGAAGAAGAAGAAGAAGAAGAAGAAGAAAAAGACAAACCACAAAACAATCATGTAAAATGTCTTTATAAGTTGTTGTTTTTTTTAATTTATTATTGGTATTAAAAGGGCATTTATTAAAACGTAATGCTTTTTGTTTTTGCCTTTTTGATGCAATACTGCAAATGTCATAGTTTTTGTTGGTTTTTTTTTTTGTATACATACAAGGAAATCCATTTCCATAAAATTATTATTATTTTTTTATTTGTATATTATTATTTGCATAAGTCTTTGAAGAAAATTGGGGTTGTCCCGCAAGGAGTACTTTTTTTTTTAACCCTACGTTGTTCTCACGTCAATAGACCTTTGAGAGAGAGAGAGAGAGAGAGAGAGAGAGAGAGAGAGAGAGAGAGAGAGAGAGAGAGAGAGAGAGAGAGAGAGAGAGAGAGAGAGAGAGAGAGAGAGAATAAAACTGAATGACCTGTTCTGAAAGTCCTGTATTCACCGCATTGGTTTACACACGCGCTCGTGGCAGTAGGGTCGAAATTAAAATAAAAAATTTTTTTTTTACCTAAACTCATTCCATGCGAGGTTTATCTTTATACAGTGAATCAAGGCTGGAGATGCCACAACAACAATGTTTATTCACAACTTCTTTGTTAAGTATTCATTGTGCTCTACTCAGAAATGCCCCACCAGCAACGGCTTGAAACTGGCTGCGTTAAACGGCTACAGTTCTTGTCCATAACGCTTGACCCTGGGGCCAAAAAATTTAAAGAATTTCTAAATTTCAAAAATCACAACTAATGATAGGTAGGTTGGGGTTGGGCGCGCCACAGGCTGCGACTACGCCTTCCACAGGGGAGGCGGCCCAGAATTTCCCGATAAAAAGGGACAATAAAGCATTAAAATCTAAATCTAAAAAATCAAGTTCAAGGACTTTTTAGAGGAAACCGGCCTATCAAGAATTGGATTTTAGCACTTAGTGGTATTACTATTCACCACTTATTTATTTATTTATTTATTTATTTATTTATTTATTTAAACTTTTTTATGTAGCCATTTTCCGGTTCAAGAGCTGCTCAAGGTGCTGGCCAAGACAGGACCTAACTCAAACCGCCCATACTAATACTATTAGGAAACATCACTCCTTAGCTGGTTTTAGGACACGTTCACGGGGACAGTTTATGAATTTCACCTCCTTTGTTTGATGAAACAAAGTAACTATTTCAGGGCTGCCTGCATGAGGTCAGTTCGTCTGGCCAACGGTGCAGCTCCGGTGGAGCACTGGTCCGTGGGCAGTGTCAGGTGTGCTGCACTGATGACAGTTGCGTCGCGGACACTCTCCACGCTATTGAGGCCGCCTCAACAACAAGTAAACTCAACGTCTTCTGAAGTTTTGTTGTTCTTACCAGTTATACCAATTGGCCTTTTTGCTGCTTATTGGTTCATTGCCTACTTCTTTTGATTACTTACCTATTTTATGAACAATGACTTACTTCCATACTTACGTCATTACTGAAAATGGTTCCGTAATCAGTTAGGGATGTCTCCGTGGTGGGCAAGAAACAAGAGGACATTTTAACTGTCCATTTTAGCAGTATTATTGCTCTGGTGGTTCAGTGTTGACATGGGTCTCTACTCCTCTTCCTTGGGAAGGTTATCTCCGTCTGCCAGTTAGTGACGTTACATTTCAATGTTCATTCGTTGACTCACTTATTTACTTCTCTAAATATATTATTCCGCCTTTATCATATTTTCAACATTGTTTCTATGCAGATTTAGGCCGCTCGATTCTGTGTTAATTATGTAAATGAGGGAGACAATGGCGATGATAAGGGAATGATGATGGTGATGATTAATGATGATGATGATCCTGACCATGATGATTATGATGATAATGCTGAGATGATGATGGTGATGATGTTGGTGGTGGTGGTATTGGTCATAATGGCAACGATAATAACGTCAGTGATGATGACCACCACGACAAGTATGACAATATTATGATAATTATGACGATGATGATGATGATGATGGTGGTGATGATGATGATGATGGTGATGATGAGGAGGATGATGATGATGATGATGATGATGATGATGATGATGATGATGATGAGGATGAGGATGATGATGAGGATGATGATGATATTAGTGACGTTGACAATGATAATAATGACGACGGTGACGAATAAAATCATGATGATGATGATGACGTTGACAATTATAATAATGACGACCGTGACGAATAAAATGACGACGACGACGACGACGATGATGATGATGATGATGATGATGATGATGATGATGATGATGATGATGATGATGATGATGATGATGATGATGATGATGATGATGATGATGGTATGTAGATGTGCTTGCCGTTCACTGCCCCAGCACATGCGACAGCACAGACATCAACGGCTGCATTTCCACTGGCCATGTGTGCAACTCAAATGAGGTCAGTGCAATCAAGGGTGCATGTTCTTTTCACATACAGCGTAGCCGAACTTCTAAAGAATGCGCCCTATTCAGTCTGTGCGAACGCTGCTTTGACCACTAAGCCAGTTTCCTCCAAGCAGGTTACCTTGATGGTGGCTGAGTGTTAGAGCTCTTACTAGCGTAGGTCATGTGTCAACAGCTTCTGGCACTCAAGATTGGGTCATGGTAGCTTTTGGGCCGAGTGCCTATATAACCTTAGTATTAGCCCAACAGCGGCCAAAGTTGTCTATCCTCCTACACCGATGACCCAGGTTCGATTCCCGTGGTGAAAAAGATTGTGGTGGACTTTTATTTCTGTCCGTCTTATCAGCCTGATCCGATTTTTGATCCATGGCCTTTTAATCCCACTCTTCCGTGGAAGTTGGGTATTCCCTTACCGCTTCGCCGCGCGCTGTCACGTAACTCGACACAACAGATCAACGTAGTTTCTAGGTCGATCAAGCCCCGTAAAGTAAGGGTAGGTCGCCTTTATATCTAAATTGTGATTTGGGGGGGGGGGGGGGGGGGGGGGGCAAATTTTCCCGGTTGTTTTTCGTCGAGCATTTCAGATAGGATTTCCCGCTATGTCTCAGTCCACAAAACCTCGCTGTGAGAACAATGGGCTGTAAATAGTTATAGGTTACGCTTCGCCTGCGATTTTTTTATTTATTTAAAGAATTTCAATTAAAAATTATATGAGAGCCACGAAAGCATGGCTCAGCTGTTATTACTCGTTTTAAAAAAATTGTCTAAGAAACCCATTCAGTACGCGACACTTTGTATTAAAAGACTTACTTACATGAGACCGGATTAGGCGTGTCCCTTCAGTAGAATTGGCTCAACTGCGCAGACTATGTTTTTCTAATCGTTATGTTTGTGGGCTAAATGCCTTATAAAAAAATTAATTAACTAATTAATTAATTACATTTTAATATAATTCATTTTTAATTTGATGCATATCATTCTTGAGTTAATTTAATTTAAATGCTATTTTATTTATTTATTTTATGTTATTTATTTTATGTTATTTTATCTTTACTAATGTATGCGCATGTGCGCGCGTGTGTCGGCGTGCATTGGTCATTCCAACGGCGTTGAATGATGTCGTGGATTATAATTATTCTGTGGGTTGATGTGATCTCATTTGGAAAATGACTTAATCTTATGTAGACCATGATGTGACGTCATCAAAAGTATTTTATGACGTCGCTGTGTTGCAGTACTGCAAAATGGAGGAGATCACCACCGAAGGCAGAATCCAGAGTCACTGTGCCTTACTGCCAGAACTCCAGGTTTGTTCTGCCCACAGGCGCCCGTATCAAAATGTGATCAGAGTTTGTACTACAAGTATTCCAAGATGCACTAAGACTCAAAGTTTATTGTTTTTTGCTACAAGCAATTAACATTAAAACATTACAAGAAACATTGCAAGAAACAATAGGCAATACAACTTTCAACACAAAGTGAACACAAGAACGGATCAAGGATGCAATATCATACGCAGAAACACCCAAAAAACACGGACATAACCTCAAGCAGATACGCACCGACACATACCTAGAGACACAGAAATACACATACACACTACACGCACGCATACAAACTTACAAACAAACACACACGCACACACACACATGTATTTACAAAACCCTATACATGAGACACGGTATAAACATTAATACAACTCATTAAAATTGGAAGTAAATTTAGGTGTATGGCACGAGTGCGCACACATCCATGCTGGCGTATTCACACAACATAAAATGATAACACCGACAAATATATAAAACATAAAATATAATATTGTAGATCGAGAGCATAATCCAAAATTAAGTGACGCACACACACACACACACACACACACACACATGCATCTAATTAGGAAAACTCTGCGCACCTCTGTCGCTGCTTGTATGCCAGAAAAAGATAACGAGCCAAATTACTGGTTATATCATCGTTTGTACATTTCAAGAGGTAGCTAAAAGAGTGCTCTCCTTGATTAAATTGAGCAATGTATTTGTTTCTGATAGTTGTATACTCAGGACAGTGCAATAAAAAATGCTCCTCTGACTCTCTTGGAGCTCCGCAGGCGACGCACGATGCGTCAGCGGGGTTTCCGACATGCACTATTTGAGCACTATAGTTAAGGTACAATATGCCAAGACGGAACTTGATTAACACATCCCTGAAATCCAAGAACCACTAGTGATATAGATTAATCACACATTCACATTCGGATTCGGGTGTGCCTGTGGTTCTACACATGGGTGTTTTTCTTCACTTTGTACCACAGGCTCTAAAGTCTTTTCTTTCGTCTTTGTAAACTCGTGGCTATGTTTAGTATGTAATTGAGGGCTACAAAATACGAGATTTCGCAGCCTGTGTTTGTACATGGATGCACAATTCCAATATATTGGGAGAGCGAACATAGTTCCCCACCTTCTACAGACCCCTACATACAGGCTTCACCCTCCAATACAGCAATCTATATACCCTGCCTACTCAGTTTTGTAGGCATTCAAACTCCCAAAATATTTTATTTGAGACATTTTCTATGTGTACGCAATGATGTAACAGAGTGAGCGATGTCCATGAAAATAAGATAAGACAGCTTAATTTTATTATCTCTTTCAAGAAATTATAATGTAGTGTGCCGATAAACAATAAATAAAAAAATTACATTTTACTATTAAGTACTAATAAAAAAATTTTAACAGAAGTAAAGACATTTACTGAAAATGACCTGCCATGAGACATTAATGAACAACGAAGCAAAACAGCACCTTAATTTGTAGCCACAAACCTTGTCATACACACACACTCACACACACGCACACATCCACATACGCACAGCAGTGCACACGAGCAGGAACACACCGATGAATTCACAGTAGGATGAAGCAAGACGCCAAAATGGTGGCAAGAAGTTCAATGGGCGTTTCTTCATTGATTATATTAACTAACTAATTTATTTATTTATTTATTTATTTATTTATTTCGTATTTTCCAGGCATGCGAGTTGGAAAAATCGTCAGCTCCTTGCAGCTTGTTCAATACCAGGTGCTCCATTGGTTGCTGCAAAGATGACGCTTGCGTGGCCAGCGTCCTGAAAAGTAAGTGATGGCGTCTTGTATCTTCTCAGCTTTCTTTTCAGGACCGTAAATCACTGCACACGCCCGTCTCTAGATGTTAGAAAATGCATAGCCTATGCGTGTCACGTCTGTTAGTGTGACAGGTAGATAGCAGGGTAGCTAACTGAGAATCGCGAATGTACGCATCGCCGAGTCTCAGCTTCGCAGTGTGAGGGATAAGGCTGTGATTTTTTTGTCACATCTACCTGGAAATACACGTAGTAGAAAGATTTGGCGTTGAACATCTTTCTAACGGGGATGAAAGGAAGTGAGCCACGATGATCAAATACTGCTTCAATGAAATGAGCAATAATTGGGATGGGAGATAATCCGGTCAAAGTTCCACCCTAATGTAGGGTGGGGTGAAAAAAATTAGGGCTAAGGGACATAACTACAGCTCAGTCGGCCAGTGTTGAGCCACATTTGGACGGTAGATAATTTTGTCAGTTCCACACTAATGTAGCGAGCGCTGCAGCTCAAGTCCACTCTTTGTTGCGGGCTATTGAAAATTATGGAACGGTCGTGAATTAGCAGTCAGCTGCTGGACTCTCGCCTACGTTGATACGTCTGTTCACTTATTATTGTTGATGATTATATGCTGCAGACTTTTAACTTCGATATACAGTAGTTACAGAACGTTGAAAGAGAAAAGCCACCCACGTTATGATGTATCTAATAATAGTGATTAGTAATATTTGTTCGTCTACGTTGAAGTCTGTTCAACTACTATTGTTGATGATTGTATGCAGGCTGTAACTTCGATTGACTGTTGCAGAACGCTCAAAGATAAATCATCCAATTTATGATGTATTTAGTAATAGGATAAGTAATTTTTGTTCGTCTGCGTTGAAACGTCTGTTCACCTACTATTGTTGATGATCGTATGCAGACTGTAACTTCCATCTACAGTAATTACAGATCGTTGAAAGAGAAAAGCACCCACTTTATAATATATTTAAATGTTAATAATAGTGAGTAGTAATTTTGTGTTGATTTTCCTGGAATTGTATTATTTCTATTATACATCTCCTCCTGTCTCCTCCTTCTCCTCCTCCTCCTCCTTCCCCTCCCCTCCCCCCAACTTCAGTCCTAAAAACCACAGCTCCCAACTCCACCCACCCCCACGCAGACCCCTCCCCACCCTCTCCTCGACACTTCCACCTCTCCTGTACTATTGTCCCACCAAATCAACAGGCACAAACCAACCGAAGTATTTTGTATACACACCCTCTCATTGTAACCGTACCATCCTCATCCAACCCCACTCCACCCTTCTCTCCACCCCCATCCCTCCAAAAAACAAAAAAACTGATCTTGGAAGGTCTATGTATAACTAAACAATCTTTGTTTTAATGATGGTAGACCCAGAGGCGGCAGAAATCATAAGCTGTTTTCCATTTAACTCTCTGCTTCTCGTTCTTTCTCCAGATAAGACAATAGCAGCACTGAACGCCAACCTAACAGGTACAGTACTGAACATTAATGTTCACTTCCAGCAAGCTGTTGACGCATCATGCACCCTTTGATATATATATATATATATTTTTAATATATAAATAAACCATTATTAGTATGCTTTCAGATCAATGCAGCTCGCTTAAATGGACACAGCTGCTTTGTTTTACTCGTCGTGCGTCTATGCTGTTAGCGCACTTGCGCCTTGGCGGTCGACATCCAGCTTAAGTCGCCTGTCCCTGTAATAAATAAATAAATAAATAATAAAAATAAAATAAAATAAATATTTCCTGCTTTTACAACAAAGCTGTGGCTGTGCAACAAACTGATTAGGGATATGCGCCTGATGTGTACAATGCTTGCACGTGCAACTAAAACAACTGATTAGCAAGTTAGGAAGACTTTCCTTTCTGACTTTAAAGTGATAAGAATTAAAATTGCTTTGTGATACCTTTCCTCGGATATTAAATTCAGTCTTGCTTGGAGGGATCGTCGTCTTAGGAAGCACAGCTTTTGCTTACTCTTGACGCAATTCATATCGTTTTGGGTTATTCATTGTGACGCAATAAGATTGCAGCAATTTCTTTGACAAGAACGTCATTTTATTAATGCTTGTGTAGACTGCTTGCAAATTTATTTACTGCTTTGCGCATGTAACTCCAATTCGTGACGGGCTTAGGAAATCCCATTGACCGCTTTTGTACTTTCGTAAACTTTATTGTTCCTGGCTTTGGGACTGAATAGACCTGCAATTTGGTACACGCCAATCATAAATCATTCTCCTTTCTTTCAAATGCAATGACGTGGATACCTATGCTATACAAGATTATGTCATCATCATCATCAGCATCATCATCATCATCAACATAATTTTATGTACTAACGCACTACCATCACTATGCACTTGCAAACCTAAGTGGGTTTTTATTAACAAATGAAGTCACACAGACAACACTTGGCCCTTGAAGATGCAGTTTAAAGCACTTATCAGTTAAAACGCCTTGCTTTTTCACAGTCGGTGCGATACTGTAGTATCACGCAGATGACTTTAATATCACGCAGATGACTTTAATATCACGCAGATGACATTAATATCACGCAGTTTCCAAGAAACTAAACACAACTGAGGAAGGTGCAGATAAATAGAAATGTAGGTGGGAAAACGTCACAGGTGTGAGCGTGATCCCAGATCACTGCAAGTAGGGCGGAGTATGGTTAGTCTATATGTGTGTGTGTGTGTGTGTGAGAGAGAGAGAGAGAGAGAGAGAGAGAAAGAGAGAATTTGAATGCGCGCGAGCATGCGTGTATTTGTGTGTGAGTGTGGGCGGAGTGGCTGTATTGTGTAAACTAATAATGCTATTTCCGCTGTATGCTAATTACGTTCTTAACTGACCATTTCAACATTCATCGCATTAAATGGATTAATTAGGGGTCTTGAAATGCAATTTCCAAAAAATATGCTTGCCGCTTCTTTGAGCTTCAAATGTGTGTAGCACTCCAAGCTTTCTTTGTAGCCTCACAATTGTTCCACCCCGCTCCATCACTGCAGCCTCCCCCAAGTAGCATTAAGTTATTGATCGTTTGTACTTACATTCCTTTCACTGATCAGTGTGACTTGTCTTCTTTTACAATAAACATGATGTTGTGTGCAGTCATGGATGAATGTTTGCATAAACAACTAACGTTGCTAAAGTAACGTGACCTCAAAAATGCTGTCAGTTTGAAAAAGCCAGGTGCCATGACAACACCTTGAGGGCGTCCTTTACAGTTATTCCTTCTGTAGACAATCCTTTACTTAAATAAGGATTTAATATGTTTTGTTGTTCTCCAAGAAACATTAGATATTAATGTACTTTCCACTATATTCCGGTGTCGTTTGGTCTCGTGCCTGCCTTTGCTTATGAAACGTGATCGTAAACTTTTCAAATATCTTAGGTGGAGATAACACTGTCTGACTCAGTCATGATTATGAAAGTGGCGATGTGTGAATATAGTGTTATTGGACTTTCTAACCCAAGACTAAGCTAAATAGAAGAGCAAATAGAGGTTTACAAAACATACTTAATCCCCTTCTTCTTCTTCTTCTTCTTCTTCTTCTTCTTCTTCTTCTTCTTCTTCTTCTTCGTAATACTGTGGATACCCCATATTCGAGGAAAATGATTCCACAACTTTCGGCGTGCGCAACCAAGGTGCATGCTGGGTGTGTTATTGTCACCGGCACTCACCCGTCTAAGACATGAGCGTCAGGATCTTTAAAGTCCGTTATGATGGAATGTATGTGACTGTCATGAATTGGCTAGCTTTAACTCTGCACATTTACTATTTAGCCATGTGTAGTCTTTGTAACTTTAGAAGTTAGACTATAACACAGCAGCAATTAAGATTACACAGCAGACCACACACAGCGAGCGAGCCACCCACATCGCAGTGAGTCAGCACTTGAGTTTTGAATCGGACCGTTTTAACCAATCAGAGCAGGCTCAGTGGGTAGAGCAGTTTGACTGTGTCAGATCTTAGCGCAGTTTGAATCAGTCGTGTGTGAGACGAGGTAGAGTCAACATCTCCACAGCTAGAGAAATCTCTACACTCATAGACCAGGAAGCAGGACTTAGGAATCTTAGAATTCTCTCAAGTCATCACGGGCCTGAACTTGTCAAACAGGTAAATGAACACCCTTCTGTTTCATCGTGATATATTTATATTATTGTTGAAATTATGTTTGTGGAATTTGCTATGCATAAATGTGAATTATTAATCCGAATTTGCGGGACCACGTGGAAGAGCCTACCACGAGGCGAAACACGACCGGTTGCGCCGCCATGTTGTATACCATACGGAACCACTGTTGTTTAACTTATATGTATGTTTGCAGACCAGTGACTGTACCACCGAATGTTTATAATATTATTAATTCTGTATGTGTATAGTTAGCCACGTTTGATATTTATGTATGTATAGGAATTTAGAGTGAGATTACAGTGGAACCCGGAAGTAGCAGAATGTTCGTCGCTTATGTATAGAGATGTGGAGCTATCACTGAGGGCTACTTTGGCTTTCAGTGAGACGCTCTGCACAAACCGATTATTCAGGGTTGTGCAGAATTTCGTCTCTTATATTACAGACGAGCAGGCGAGCTATCCCGAGCTATCCCGAGCTATCCCGAGCTATCCTGTGCGCACCACTCCACAGAAACGACTAGTTAGCGGAGTATCCTCTACCGCACAAGACGGAAAGAGCTACCCGGAAAACTCCCTGTCAGACCCCACAGCGTGGCAAGGGAACCCAACTACACAACGACACAGGTGGACCAGAAGCTACCTCACAGAAGGACTTCGAATCCCCACTCATGAGTTAAGTGCATAACACGAAGGTGCACTTAAACTGATCATAGCAGGACCACAGTAGTCCAACTCTTCAGAAACTGTAAAACGGACCACAGTAGTCCAAATCTACATGAAATATTATAGCAAGTGCCCGAGGAAGATATAACAGCTGCCTAGACTATCAGCGATCGAACTATTAGCAGTGACTGAGACTTTTTAAGTTAGATTAGTACTTAGAGAATCTTGTATAGAGTAGAAGAAATAAATGTGTGATTTTAACTGTTATCAAGTGGCTGGACTACATATGATTCATAGCCGTGTGAAAGCTAGTGTGACAGTATTCTTTTACCATTTTTCTATCTATTTCTGTACCCCAAACTTAACACAGAACGAGCTAAACAAATAAATTTATTAAAGTAATTCATAGGGTGACTTACTAGCAGTTCCCACCGAATAAACGTGAGGGTCCATAATTCCATTGTGCAGAGCCCATAAACCCCACGTGACACTTTAATTGGCGAGCCTGCCAGGATCTCTGTGTATAATAGGAATTGGGTATAACCGGACCTAAGTACAATAAAATTAGATAACAGTAGGAGTAGTAGAATAACTTAGAATAGTGGTAACAAGGACTGATCAGTTGGGTGCACTGTTCTTTAGTTAAAAACTTTTTTGCTTCAATTATTTTTGTGCCTGTATGTTGCATTGTTCTTTTGCAGGTTTTTCTTAAGTAACTGTTGTATGCCATTTGACTCTTGTTTTATTCTATTATTGATTGAGAAGTTTATGGTCTTTGCATTGTTTTTATTGAATTGCAATATTGCTAGTGTTTTGGTATTCCACGTGATTCAGAGGTTGTTCATAGACACTTTTGACAATGTCGGACCCAGTGGCCTTGAGATTGCGCTTCAAGGAATTGGGAGAAGCTTTACACTTAGCAGGGGGAGATCTTATTGCGTATATCAATGCAGAGGTAGAGAAACAGGAGGCTAAGGCAGAGAGAGCAGCAGAGAGAGAGGCGAAGAAACTCGAAGCAGAACAGAGAAAAGCAGAATTAGAAGCAGAGCAAAAGAAACTAGAATTCGAAGTAGAACAGAAGAAGGCAGCATTAGCAGCAGAGAGAGAAGCAGAAGTTAGGAGATGGGAGTATGAGCGGGCAGAAAAAGAAAAAGAGAGGGCAGAAAAGGAAAAAGAAAGACAGCATGAGTTAGAGCTAAGAAGATTGGGATCAGGAGCTTCAAGTTCTTCCTCAACCCCTCCCCACTCAGATCAGCTAGAGGTAGCATCCAACCCTGTACAAGGAATGTCATTTCCACTGGGAACATTCAATGAGAGAGAAGAAGGTCTAGATCTCTATCTGACTAGGTTTGAGCGTCTAGCAACAGAGTACAAACTAGATCCCACTCATTGGTCTTTTAAGCTTAGTCAAGGGCTTAGAAAAAAGGCTTATGACATCTACAGTAAGCTACCGACTGACAGAGTGACTGACTATCACAAAGTAAAAGAGGCACTCCTAACGGGATTCGAACTAACAGGAGAATGCTACCGGCAAAAGTTCCGCACCAATCGGAGAGTGAAAGGAGAGAGCTATGCGCAGTTCGCGGATCGGTTGTCCACAACGCTGGATAAGTGGATTAGCCAGTCAGCCACGGCTAAGACGTATGATGGACTGACAGAACTGTTAGTATGGGAACAGCTACGGGAAACCATGACCCCCGAGCTGAGAACATTCTCAGTAGAACAGGGCGCGGAAAGACTGGAAGATCTGGTCAAGGTCGCAGATAGGTACGTGGCCGCACACGGAGAAGCCAAGAGCTTCAGGCGAGAACTAAAGCCTAACGGGAAAGAGGCACAGAAACGAAGCCCTAACCGGGAAGAGCGCACCGCGAATAAGCCGACTAACCCCAGACCTGGGCAAAATAAAGGACCCAACACGGAATTCGGGAAGAGAGGTCCCGCAGAACAGAGACGGTATTGTTCGTTCTGCAACAGAAACAATCACTCCACCGCAGAATGTTTCAAGTTGGCCGCACAACGTAGGGAAGAGCGCGAAAGCCGGCCAGCGCACAGAGTTCTAACTCAAAGTAGCGGTAACAAGCCACACACAATCGGAGATCACCCATCGGTGACAGACACGGTCAAGGTCAACGGTAAAGAAGCGAACTGTCTGTATGACACAGGTCTATCATACGACGCGATAGTTAGCGAATCTCTTGTATCGCGCGCGGACTTGACAGACAAGACAGTCGACTTACAAGGAGCAGACTTGACGAAACCGACGACTACTTGCCCAATAGCTTGGATCGAAGTAGAGAGTAGGTACGTCACAGGACGAATCCAAGCAGCTGTTTTACAGAAACCCCTGTATGATCTAGTGCTAGGTTGTAGGTATGTGTTCTTAGGCACGCCCCCTAAAACTGTAGAGATAGCTGCAGTGCAAACCAGGGCCCAAGCTAAAACCCAACCACCCCAGCCCGAGTTCGCTCCGAATCCAGGACTCGAAGAGATCAAAGCAGCACAGAAAGAAGACACCTCGATAGCGAAGTGCTTCCAGAAGCTACCCAAGGCGCACACACCCCCGCACAAGGGAGACTTCTACATGGAAGAGGGAGTTCTACATCGACAAGGAGATGGAGATCACACCCAACTAGTACTACCAGCCACCCTTCGAGCCCAAGTACTAGAATTAGGCCACAGCATGCCACTCAGCGGACACATGGGAATTGGAGCCACAGTGCAGAGAATCAGCGCACACTACTATTGGCCAGGAATCACGGAGGATGTCAAGCGCTACGTGAAATCTTGCCACCAATGTCAACGATATTCCCCGCGACATCACACCGTACCAGTTACCTTAGGACCATCAGTAGTAGTCGGCGTGCCATTCCAGCAAGTCTCAGTAGACATAGTAGGACCACTGCCCATGACCAAGAAGCGGAACAGATTTCTACTCACACTCGTCGACGCATGTACGATGTGGTGCGAAGCAGTCCCGTTGCCAGCGATCGACACCAAGAAGATTGCAGATGCACTCATCGCCATCTTTACCAGAGTCGGATTCCCGGACAGCATTAGAACGGACAACGGATCTCAGTTCACTGGCCGCCTGATGCAAGACGTGTTCGAGTTGATACAAGTCCATCACATTCGCACACCACCATACCACCCCGCCAGCAACGGACAAGTAGAAAGACTGAATGGAACCCTTCTCACCATACTCAGGAAAGTCGCCGACGACAATCCAGAAGCGTGGGACACCTACGTGAATGCGGCACTGTTCGCATACCGAGAAACACCCCATGCAGCCACAGGCTACACCCCGTCAACATTGCTTTTCGGCAGACCTCTAGCAGGACCGCTAGAAGCCCTACGCAGAAGTTGGACGGAGGCCAAGATAGACGACACACCAAGAGGTGCCACCAAGTACGTCGCAGACCTGCAGGAAACCCTCAAAGCAACGTGGAAGAAAGCTGGTGAAGCACTGAAGAAGGCAAGAGCCCGTCAGGCGAAGTACTACAACCGCCACGCTAAGGACCGAGAACTGCAAGTCGGCGATCAAGTGCTACTCTTACTTCCAAGTGGAACCAACAAGCTGGACATCGCTTGGAGAGGACCGTACCGGGTGACTGCCAAGAAATCCAAGACAGTCTACCAAGTAGAGGTAAACGGGAGAGCCCGATACCACCACATCGATCGCCTCAAGAAGTACACGGACCGACCAGCGACCCCCAGCACGCACACATGGATGGCCATCGCCATCGCGGAAGAAGTTCATCCCCAACTACAACAGCATCGCCGTACCACTGACAAATGGAACCCGGAAAATCGCCCCGGACAAAGTCGTATGGACAGCCGAATGCGAGACAGCATTCCAAACACTCAAGGACAGAATGACATCGGCGCCAGTACTCCACCTACCCGATTTGACTCAGCCATTCGTTCTTCGCACCGACGCAAGCGACTTAGGCCTCGGAGCAGTACTGCTACAGCGCGACCCCAAGAATGCCGAGACGCTATTCCCTGTCGCCTACGCCAGCAGAAAATTGAGACCCGCCGAGACCCACTACGCCACGTCGGAGAAAGAATGTCTTGGACTAGTCTGGGCCATACAGAAATTCCAACTCTACCTGTATGGGACCCACTTCACAGTTCAGGTGGACCACCAACCACTATCGTTCCTGGCAGCCTCCAAGTCTTTGAACTCTCGCCTGATGCGATGGGCACTCACCCTTCAGGCATACTCATTCCAGATCGAGTACATCCCCGGCAAAGAAAACCACGGAGCCGACTACCTCAGTCGCCATCTCGTGGAGGACACAGCAGCTGGCGCCCACCCAACACAACTAAGGGCCACAGCACCAGAATTCGTCCCCGCCCAGTAATACCCTGTCACTAGTGTCCACAGCTACCTGGCATAGCATTGCAGCTCAGGTAGAGCAACTTAGTTAGTTTGTAAATAGGACCCTAGGATAGTGCAGTGTTAAACTAGGCTCTGTAGTAGAAAAAGGTCGAATCCGGTAGTCATCGCCTTTTTCAGTTGAGGGAGCCTGTCATGAATTGGCTAGCTTTAACTCTGCACATTTACTATTTAGCCATGTGTAGTCTTTGTAACTTTAGAAGTTAGACTATAACACAGCAGCAATTAAGATTACACAGCAGACCACACACAGCGAGCGAGCCACCCACATCGCAGTGAGTCAGCACTTGAGTTTTGAATCGGACCGTTTTAACCAATCAGAGCAGGCTCAGTGGGTAGAGCAGTTTGACTGTGTCAGATCTTAGCGCAGTTTGAATCAGTCGTGTGTGAGACGAGGTAGAGTCAACATCTCCACAGCTAGAGAAATCTCTACACTCATAGACCAGGAAGCAGGACTTAGGAATCTTAGAATTCTCTCAAGTCATCACGGGCCTGAACTTGTCAAACAGGTAAATGAACACCCTTCTGTTTCATCGTGATATATTTATATTATTGTTGAAATTATGTTTGTGGAATTTGCTATGCATAAATGTGAATTATTAATCCGAATTTGCGGGACCACGTGGAAGAGCCTACCACGAGGCGAAACACGACCGGTTGCGCCGCCATGTTGTATACCATACGGAACCACTGTTGTTTAACTTATATGTATGTTTGCAGACCAGTGACTGTACCACCGAATGTTTATAATATTATTAATTCTGTATGTGTATAGTTAGCCAAGTTTGATATTTATGTATGTATAGGAATTTAGAGTGAGATTACAGTGGAACCCGGAAGTAGCAGAATGTTCGTCGCTTATGTATAGAGATGTGGAGCTATCACTGAGGGCTACTTTGGCTTTCAGTGAGACGCTCTGCACAAACCGATTATTCAGGGTTGTGCAGAATTTCGTCTCTTATATTACAGACGAGCAGGCGAGCTATCCCGAGCTATCCCGAGCTATCCCGAGCTATCCTGTGCGCACCACTCCACAGAAACGACTAGTTGGCGGAGTATCCTCTACCGCACAAGACGGAAAGAGCTACCCGGAAAACTCCCTGTCAGACCCCACAGCGTGGCAAGGGAACCCAACTACACAACGACACAGGTGGACCAGAAGCTACCTCACAGAAGGACTTCGAACCCCCACTCATGAGTTAAGTGCATAACACGAAGGTGCACTTAAACTGATCATAGCAGGACCACAGTAGTCCAACTCTTCAGAAACTGTAAAACGGACCACAGTAGTCCAAATCTACATGAAATATTATAGCAAGTGCCCGAGGAAGATATAACAGCTGCCTTGACTATCAGCGATCGAACTATTAGCAGTGACTGAGACTTTTTAAGTTAGATTAGTACTTAGAGAATCTTGTATAGAGTAGAAGAAATAAATGTGTGATTTTAACTGTTATCAAGTGGCTGGACTACATATGATTCATAGCCGTGTGAAAGCTAGTGTGACAGTATTCTTTTACCATTTTTCTATCTATTTCTGTACCCCAAACTTAACACAGAACGAGCTAAACAAATAAATTTATTAAAGTAATTCATAGGGTGACTTACTAGCAGTTCCCACCGAATAAACGTGAGGGTCCATAATTCCATTGTGCAGAGCCCATAAACCCCACGTGACAGTGACACAGACTAGACCTCGGTTTTTACTCTCATCCAAAGGAGTAGGAAACGGGAGTAAAGTGTCTTTCCCAAGAACACAACACAATGCCCCGGCCTGGGCTCGAACCCGGGACCTTCAGATCCGCAAGCCAAAGCTCTACCATTAGGCCACCGTGCCACCCTTGGTAGGCCAGTTTCCACTAAACAAGCGCCCTTGATGCTAGCGGAGTGTCGGAGATCTATCAAGAATAGGCTGTGAATAGAAGTATGTTCTCAACAGCCTCGGACACTCAGATTTGGGTCAGCGTCGCTTTCGGGTCGACTTTTTCTATCACCTTAGCCTATAGCGGCAAAAACGTATGATACATTTCTTAAACATCTGACTATGAAATTTTAGCTGATTGTTTCTCATTGTTTGAATTGTTATATTGGAGATACATTGTTTTGTTTGCTCTAAAATTGTCCGAAACGCAGCGAGCGAAGTGGAGGAGCGTTGCGCATCTTGAAGGAGGCAGGCAAGAGGGGAGATCCTCGGTTCCAGAGCCAAGTGGTAGTGGAAGGTGTTCCGCTGACGGCTGTGAGGGACACGGGGGCCGACTTGATTTGCCGGCGGAAGGGAGAGGTTGCCAACCTGGTCTACACAGGACGCACGCGGCGTGTCGGATTCGCCATTCGACAGTTGTCCAAGTCACTGCCAACAGCGTGGGTGCAGTTGGAATCACCGTTCTACACCGGAAGAGTGGAGGTAGTGGTGGTGCCGGACTTGATCTACCCAGTGGTGATCGGCAACTGGGTGAGAACGGAACGGCAGCCAGACACAGCACTGCCGGTGTTCGTCGAGGGAACCGCAGAGTGTTGTGCGGTGCAGACCCAAGGATCAACCAGCCAAAGAGACAGACGCTGCGGAACTGCTGGTAGTCGGACCGAGCAAGAGCGTCGTCGCCACGCCGGAAGAGATTCGCCAACTGCAGTTGGAAGACGGCGAGCTTGCGAAAGTACGGCAGCTAGCAGACCGGAAGGCAGGGAAAGAGAAACGTGGCAAAGGGCAAGTGGCATTTGTCTGGAAGCGGGGCCTGTTGTACCGCGAGTATACAGGACAAGACAAAGTGGATCACAGCCAGTTGGTGGTGCCAGCGAAGCTTCAGTCGGAGGTGCTACGCACGGGACACGACACGCCTATGGCTGAACATCTGGGAGCCAGGCAGACCCTAGATCGAGTGTGGGCCGAGTACTACTGGCCAGGGATGTGCCGCGACGTGAGGAGGTTTTGTGCTTCGTGCGACATATGCCAGCGGACGACACCCAAGGGGCGCATCAGGAAAGCGCGTGTTCAGAGAGCTGGCAAGAGCAGGAAGTTGAAGCGTTACATTGTGCGCAGATTAGAACCAGAGACGACGGTGGCCGTCGTGTTGGACCAAGATGGAACAGAGGGAACGACAGATAACAGCTACCAGGGTACCGTACCACTGGTACCACTACGAGCGAGCGAAGGGCCAGTGGACGTACAGGTAGACACGGAGCTGTCAGCACTACATGAGAGAGCACTGCCGCTACCCAACCTGGACGAGTGCGAGGTGGTGTCGACCGACGACAACCCTGTGCGTACACATCAGCATCCGCTACCATTTTCGCAGATGGAGGTCGTCAAGAGTGAAGTGGGATCTATGCTGGAGTTGGGGGTTACCGAGTCTTGTACGTCGCCGTACAGAGCACCGATCGTGCGAGTAAGGAAGAAGGGAGAGGTCAACAGAAGGGATGACTGCCAGAAAGCTTTCAACGAGTTGAAGGAGGCGCTGACCAGTGAGAGCCAGGGGTCAAGTTATCGAACTTGGATAAGGGGTTCATCTGGAGGACGGACGCACCTCAACAGTGCCAGACTCACCCGATGGGCTATGCAGCTGCAGGCCTACGTCTTCACAGTTCGACCGATTCCAGGAAGAGACAACATCGAAGCGGATTTCCTCAGCAGATCTGACCCTGTGGAAGATTAAGTTTTGAACTCTCCGTAGGTTCGTCTTGGGAGGGGGGTGTGTCACACGGCAGCCTGTGATGAAACCGGGTAGAAGGTGTGGATGGAGAGTTAATGAGTTGGGGTAGTAACTGCGCGCTGTCGTATGTTTGGTTATGCGTGGAGAGCGTGATTTTGAATAGCAGAATTCGGCCAGCCAGTTTTGGAATGTGTTCACTGTAGTCAGAACACGTTTTGCAGAGTAACGGAGAAGACCTGTGGTCTTGTGTCTCTGGGTATTTTGTTCTGGAAGTAAGGTTGGGACAGTTGTTAACGTAAATGATAACTGGTTCTAAAAGAAAACCTAGTGGGAAATGTTACGGTTTTGGTAACAAGCTCAAGGAAGTGTAGAGCAAATAACTAAGTTTGTGTGTTGTGGTAAGTTAGTGTAGAGGTGGTCCACTAACAGGAATTACTACGCACTGGATACCTTACTTGGAGTACTGTGTAGGCGAGCAGTGGAAAGGGCTAGCTACAGGTACTTTACATTCGAGCCGTGTGGGTAAGTGTGATGGTGATCTTCCTTTACTGTGCTAATGACCGATGGCCGGCTGTTGGGGTGTTGAACGATAGCTGTGCGTGAGGCTGGGGGAAGGATGGTTGCACTGGGAAGAGGCAGACGAAAGGAAGAGTGCGACTGAAGGAGGGAGAATGAGGGTGAAGTGTGGTGAAGGTAGGATGGAAGTGGTTGCTGTTGTTGAGGTTGCGGTTGCTCAAGATGGATGATGTGTTGATGATTACATGTATTCATTTGCAGCACCGTTCATTTCATGCATTCATAATGTCATTTAGTTTTTTTGAATTATGTGTTTGATTACAAGAGACAGAAATAGTAGTCAAGGGAAGTGAAGTGGACAGCAGTGGCGCTTCCTCAAGATACAGGAATTAGTTAGTGTAGTGGGGGGGAAGAGTGTGAGGAGGGAGGGGGACAGAATCGGGTGGACATGACATTAACAATAAGACAAGCATGTTGCAGGTTCGAAAGTTCGTTTTTCGAGGGTCTTCGAAGTTCGTCGAATTCATCAGCTCGACACGGAGTAACGTTGACCAGCGTCGCGCAACAACGACGACGACATTTGGTCGTGTGGACCCAGCATCATCATCACCACCCGTTCGTCCTCGTCCGTGTTGGTGTGTACATCTCCATTGATCCACAACCCCACCTTTTCCGCGGTGGTTGTGACGTCTGTGTTTGGAACCCGGCCTCGACGTCACAGAGTTAGCCGACTGGAGGAGTTAGGCTGGGAGGCGTCGAAGGTGGCAGGGCTGCCGCAACTACAGCGTCATCATCATCATCATCATCGTCAGCGGTGGGAGGGAGTGGCGACACCACTACGCCTGGATTCCATAGCGACAGTCCGGTGACAGTCACGAGGAGGGGCAGCTACTTTCGGAGACATCAACGGGGACATCAACGGGGACGCCCTACTATCAGGTCGGCTTGTTCTTTGTTGTCCCCCTCTTGATACTCGACCCCCCCTGTGTTCGGACATTTGCAGTGCCCAGTCGTTAGTTAGACGTGGTTGATTAGCAACCCTCGTTCATCTGACATTCCATTTCATTGTTCATCGACCCATTGATTGTTCCATCACCATTTTTCTCGTTTCATGTGTAAATGTTGTATGTGTATGAGTGTGTGGTATGAATGAATAAATAGCTTGAAAGTTGTATATATAATCGTTGTGTTTTCATCCCTTCACGTCTGCGGGAAATCGCCATTCTGTCTGGGTTGTCTGCGTGTTGAAGGTGTTTGTTTGTGGCGTTTGCCCGGAGAGAGTCGTGGCGCTGACAATGATGATGATGATGATGATGATGATGATGATGATGATGATGATGATGATGATGATGATGATGATGATGATGATGATGTTTCAGTACACACAACGCCAAAGACAACTGCGAGCCCAGTCCCTCTGACGTGTAACGATCTGGCGGTTTTGAACTGCGGCTCTCTGCTTCCCATCTGTCACGCTGTCAATTGCCCCGACCTTTGTGACCCATGCTGTAAGCGCGCCGTCATTATTATTATTATCATCATCATCATCATCATCATCATCATCATCATCATCATCATCATCGTCGTCGTCGTTGTCGTCGTCATCGTCGTTGTTGTCTAAATCGTCATTTACGTAGCTGATGCAGACCACGGCGACAACAATATAGGTCAGTAACGACGATTAGTAACGTTGAAATAGCTGCTGCTGCTGTTGCTGCTGCTGCTGCTGCTGATGATGATGATGATGATGATGATGATGATGATGATGATGATGATGATGATGATGATGATGGTGATGGAGATGGTGATGATGATGATGATGATAATTGATGATTGATGATTGATGATTGATGATTAATGATGATGATGATGATGATGATGATGATGATGATGATGATGATGATGATGATGATGGTCGTGTTGTATTTTTAGTGAACCCGCCAACACAGGCACCGACTACAGCAATAGTCGCTGCCGGCACTTTGACGTGTCATTACCTACAAGGGATGAACTGTGGAGTGCTGGACGCTCTCTGCCCTCTTGTGCACTGCCCATCTATCTGCGATCCTTGTTGTAAGAACATCTTCCTCTTCCTCCTCCTCCTAATCATCATCATCATCATCGTCGTCATCATCATCATCATCATCGTCACCATCTTTGTCATCATCATCATCATCATCATCATCATCATTATCATTATCATCACCACCACCGTCATTGTAGTCGTGGGGAAGGCGGTGGCAATGCAATAGGCCATAGCTACACAAGCCATCGTTGTCGTCCGTCATCACCGCGTATTTGAATTGTTGTGTCGCATTGTTGATCCATTAAATAGTTTTTGCATCAGCATCATCATGAATATCTATCATTGTTATTGTTGTTGTCATCGCAATCATAATCGCCATTATCATCTTCATTGTGGTTTTACGAGTCCCTACAACAGTCCCTTATCTGCTACAGAAATTTTCGACTTTCACCTGTTATCTGCTTTTGTTGATGGATGGGGAAGTAACTCTCTCTCTCTCTCTCTCTCTCTCTCTCTCTCTCTCTCTCTCTCTCTTCCTGAATAAACTGAGTTATACCAAGCAAGTTTGTTATTGTGTTCCAGTGTGATTGAGATTTTTTTTTTTTTTTTTTTTTTTTCGTGTGCCTGTGCCACATTTAGAAGCCTCTGAAAAGTGTCTCCGCTTCTTTTAACTTTTTCTTCATCTGTGATATAATTCTGTGTTATTTTTATATTTGTGGTTATTGTGAATGACTTAACTACCCAAAATGTGAGGTATTCCGGTTATTTTTTCTCCTGCAGTGGAGAAAACTGTGTAACTTTTTTTTTCTGACCGGTTGTGCCAATGACGGCCATTTCTTATTGTGGACCATGACAAGGACATTTCTTTCAATGGAGATTATGCAACAGTTTTAGTATCAGCAGTGGAATTTTATAAACAAGAATTTTCATTCTTTCAAATCCCTGTTTGATTTACTGTGACTGTCTCCAAAAACGCTCAGAAACGCTGCATCCAATATGTAGATGGTAAAAAGAAAAGCGTGTGATGGTCTTCAATACGTCAAATTTGCTTCATGACGTAATACGGTTCGATATTTTTTCCATAAGACGTGCCTGCTGAACTTGCCACTATTATAAAAAATTATCCAAGATGTTTAATTCTGACGTCCTTTAGACTTCACCTAATAGGCTTACCTACCAATTATTTAGAATCTCTTATAAGGCTTCTTGGTGTTCGAATTAGCCACTTCGTTTCTAATAATTCTGACATGTAGACTTCAATTCAGCAGTACCTTGATGGGTGTTACAAATGTGTGTTTTTTATTTATTTATTTATTTAAAATGTAAACAATGCACTATATATGATAATACTGGTGTTAATAATTGCGCAATACAATGACGCTTCTCAATCCATCATCCTTCAGTTGGAGACCTGGCCTAGATGTGAAGATCGATGAACGTCAGGTCACTTTTGATCTTCCGGAGAAAATCCTTCCAATTGCAAGATGTGTACTTTTTCAACGATATCAAGTCGTATTAAACAGCAAACCAAAGTTTAGTGTTCAGTGGTCTGATGAAGAAAACAGTCCACTCCGGCCACTTGAACTGCCAAATAAGTTTACAGACTTTGACTGTTTACCTTTTGATCTGCCCGGAAATCTTTTCAAGACAACCATCAAAGTGTTCTATGAACGCAAGAAGGTGATCACCATCACTGTGTATTACACCACTCATACAGTGCTGGCACAAGGCAACTATTGTCACAAATGGCGCGGCAAGGAACTGAGGTCGCTGGTGGCGCTCATTAATACACTGGACAGTCACCTTAGTGAGGGTCAGCGAGAGGAGGCTAAACAGTTCATCCAAAGACTCCCGCTACCATCAGTGGTTGAGACAGCAGACCAGCAACTGAGCATGCAGCCAACACGGCGCTCCAGTCGTCTCCGAGGTCTGCAGTGTGTTGGTGATGAGGGACACTCGCAAAACTCCATTCCAATGTCTGCCCCATCATCACCACTGATGATAACAACCCCTGTTATTCGCCGTGTCACGTCAACTGAAAATGCGCCCACTGCTCCTTCTACTAGTGGTAACATACGATCTACTTCTAACACTGCAGACCTAACAACTCCTCCTTCCACTTCCACTGCACTCATCGACACTGATATTGCTGATGTGGAAGTAATAATGTCTGCGCTACGTACGCCTACTGTCCACTCAAACGTATCTCTGGCGGAGGATGAAGAGAAATCCAGTGCCACCATTGCCACGTTTGCTGATAACCCTAGACCTGACCAGTCAGTTGACGGCACCGTTAATAATGAAGGAGTGGGAAATCAACAGGGCACGCCTCTCTCCTGCAGTGTGGGGATCCAGGCAGTGACAATGTTTTTGTCTCATGAAGATTACGTCACTCGTGAAGAATTTAACAGGGTCACTGAGAGTCTGCGTGATGAAATCGCGGCACTTCGCTCAGCTCTTCGTGAAGCGAGATACTCTTTCAAGATTGAGCTGAGCGATTTGGAAACGCAGGTAAAAGACATAGTGCGTCACGACACTGCTTCCCAACCTGGCATTAGTGGCTGCTCGTCATCAAAGCTTTCAGCCCGACCCACTCCAAACCCAGCTGTCAAACCCTCCAAACCAGTTCATGCTGCTGTCAAACACAGCCAACAGCCGCATTCCAAACCCTCCAACCCCAACCCACCGGTTGTAAAACAAAACCCGCCGGTACATTCCAGATCTTCACAACAAGTCGTCATAAAACCCATTCCACGACCTCGTACCAAGCCATCAATTCCACTTAATTCTATGCCTGAAACTACCTCTGACACTGATGATGGCCCAGCCGCTCTAGACAGCAACAGCACGTTCACTGAGACGTCGCCAGTTGTGAGTGTGTCTGACTACACCTGTCTTTTAAACTCCAGCACTGAAACCATTACACCAAATTCTGATTGGCCCCAAATCTTCGGTCTCAGATCAGACACAGAGACACTGGTACTGGGAGACTTCGTGGTAGCAGGTCTTCATGAAAACAAGATGTCAGTGGTCAAAGAAAAGTCTCAAGTCATCTCGATTTCTGGACTTGACAGATCATCCGTATTGGAAAGCCTACGAGGAACCCCAGCGCATCCTTCCGTCTCTACCCTGGTCTTACACGTTGGGATCAATGATTGTAAGCGTGGCCATTTTCTGGGCAGTCAGACATGGCGTAAGATCATTGCAGAGGCCCAACGTTGTTTTCCAAACGCCCGTATCATGCTGTCCACTATCCTTCCACATCGGCAATGTCACGAAGAAAGGGATTTGGGGGAAGGGGGTAAGCTCTTAATCTCTAGCGCTGTGTTATCTCCTTTGATAGACTAACGTGCGATGACATTCCAGAGATTAAAGCAAGGCCAAATTAATAAGTGGTAAATAGAGTAAAGACGAGAAGGAAAAGTAAATGTACTAGTTAAGAAATTCACAGTCAAAGGCCAGTCAAGGAAATTGCGATTTCTGTAACTATCTACTTTTAATAATTTGAAAAGGGAGAGTCTAGGTCAAATTGTTCTATAGTGATTCATTGGCGTGGCGTCTCTAGTACTGAGTAGTCCGGTGATATTCGGGAAAGTCAATCTTATGGGTACTAGAGCTATCGTAGACTGATCACATCACAGGGTGAGAGAGTATCTGTATGGGGGCCAGAGTTTCTGTGATAATCTGGCGAGTGGGGGGTCTCTCAGGCTTAGGCACTTAGCTGTGGACTGCAATGCGGCGATTTGTCCAGGATCCTCTGGATGGCTTGCCAGTGATGGTGCAAGCGTGGTTGGAAAGATGCAGGTCAGTGGTCACGCGGGGATGACTCACGAATCACGAGTGCTAGTGGTGTTGTTGTGTTGGGGTACAGGCGTTGAACTCGGCTTACGTGGCTAGTCGGTTCAGAAATGGCGAAGTCCCAAATCACGCGTCTCATTGACCTCCCGGGTTGTTGGGGGCCTGCAGCGGGTCAGCGATTGGGAGATGATACCAGTCCGGGGCGATGCGTCCGGTACAGGGACCCGTCTTGGTTTAAGACGGGTGGAAGCACAAGGATACTGACGAAACTCAGAGGTCGCTCGGTGATGGCGGCGTGGATTCGAACAGGTTGTGACTTCGAGGCAGGGAAGTTAGCATCTGACCCTAAGCCTTGGTCAGTAGCAGACTTTAAGGCGATCCTGGGGGCGGGGCTTAAGAGACTGTGCGAGCCTGCTAGGTAGTGATGGCTGGTCAAGAGGAATGATGGCTGGTTTGAAGCGATCGTCGCTGGCTGTGCGGGGTGGTCGAATGGTTGCAGCCGGGCCTCAGGGGTGCAATTGTCCGCCTCGTCACAGGCAAGGACATGCACATATCAGGTCTTGCATTAATAAATCCAACTCCTCCCTAAAACAAGTTTGCCAGCAGCTAGCCGTTGACCTTGTAAACAACGACTTAATGTTTCACACAACAGCAGGCAGGGTGAAATCAGGCTGGTTCAGGGATGACATTCATTTGAACACTAGAGGTAGCAGTGGTTTGGCACTTCACATCAAACGCTGCTACTCTAGAGCTGTGAATGCAAAGAAGCATGCACAGCCCCAGTGCTTCAGCCCTTCTGGACCACAAAACCATTGCAGCACTCAACAGATGGATGCCCGTAGGCCTACAACTCAGGGAGTAAACCAGCGCCCCAGCCTATCATGGGCAAGCGCCATGTCACGCCCAAATGACAGTCCCTCAAGAACAGGACAACTGAGGACCCAACCCTTGTATTCCACAGTTGTGAAGGGAAGGCACGTGCACATTCCCAGCCTATTGGATACCAGTGTTTCCTACAAAGGGTCGTCGCATTTCTTTCCTACAAACAGTAATGTATTGAGACCCATGCCAGCTCACATCGGCCCATCAAATTATCAACATGCGCAACGAAATAATCCGCTAGACCTTATGCCCCAAACTCGAGCCACCCCTCTCAGTGAAAGCGAAAAGAAAACTCTTTTTGATTACCTGTCACGCCTACTTGTTTAAGTATCTGTGTGACAGCTGTGTGCATTTGTTGGTAGTGGTGGTGATAGGGGGAAGGTTTTATGGGGGAGGTGGGGAGGGGGGGGGAGAAAGAACACACACTTCTGTTATACCCTCATTAACTGCAGTATCAATAATTTTCATCCACGTGTTACAGGACCTGTTTTCAATCAGTCTAATCTATATTGTTGTCATTCAACTAGTGTATGTGACTGAGACACTGATTCTATTGAATGACTAATAACTGATTTTCATGTTTTGCGTTTTATAAATGTTATTTACACTATAAAATAGTGCAACGTACGATTATTAACAAGTTTGTAAGATAGTGTTTTGTTTTGTGTGGGTTTGTTTTTTCCCAATGGATTCTAACATTTTATGTGGACACGTCAATGTCTACCATCTCTACAATAAACTTCATGACATTTCTTCTCTTTTACAGCGTCACGGATGTCTGCATATACTCGGCGTGACGGAAACTAAATTATGTGACTCTAAACATACTTCAGAGTCAGTTTCGATACCACATTATTATTTTATAAGACATGATGCTAATTTCCCTGGACATACTGGTATTGGTGTCTATGTTCATAATAATTTCCGTAATTTTGTCAAACGGAGAAATGACCTTGAACTCCATTGTATTGAATGCATCTGGCTTGAGGTCAGGCCATACAAAAATATGCCTATTCTTATAGGCTTTATCTACAGAAATCCTGCCAGCAACTGCGACTGGTTCAGGAATTTTTTACAAATGATGGACAAAGTCAATGCTTGCAATTTAAACTTTATTATATTAGGAGACTTTAACATTAATCTTTTACAGTCTCAATCACACTGGAACACAATAACAAACTTGCTTGGTATAACTCAGTTTATTCAGGAACCGACAAGAGTAACTGAAACAAAGTCAACCCTTCTTGATCATATATACAGTAACAATCATAATATAATTTCTGCTGCTTTCACGTCTGACGTTTCTGTCAGTGATCATACTGCCATTATTTGCAAATGTTCATGCCAGCTTCCAAAGCCACAGTTCAAAGGACACACCTACATTATGTATAGAAACTTTAAGAATTTTGATAAGTCCGCATATTTACAGGACTTAAGTTTAATTGATTTTATTAATTTAAGAGCATGTAATAACCCTAATGAAGCAGCCAAAATATTTTTGAAACTATTGCTTTCTGTCGTCAATGCACATGCGCCACTCAGGAGGAAGAGGGTTAAACATGTGTCAATACCCACCTGGATGAATACTGTAATTAAGGCTGCCATGTCCTTGCGTGACAGACTTAAAAAACAAAAACAGTTTGATCTGTATAAAAAGCAACGTAATAAGGTCCTTACTCTTGTAAGAAATGCGAAGAAAAAATATTTCCAAACTTTATTATCCACTGAAAACACTAATATAACTTGTATTTGGCAAGCAATGAACGAATTTTGCAAAAAATCTCGAACAAGAAAAATAAATCAGTATCTGTTCACTAATGATGAATTTAATAAATATTTCCTTTCATTGACTGACTCTATTATTACATCTAATAACGCAAACACAAACACAGATACAATGATATATGGTAGGATCAACCAGTTTTGCAGAAGCAAACTTCATGAATCTGCCTCATTTATTATACCTCGGTTAACTGAACATGAAGTAACTTCTCTAATATTACAAATGAAAAATAAAAAGTCTCTGGACATCTATAATTTAAATGCGTTCATTATAAAATTGTCTCTTCCATATATCATTAAACCTTTAACCTACATCTATAATCTATGCATTGAACAAAATCAATTTCCCTCAATATTTAAAGAAGCTAAAGTAATACCTTTACCTAAAACAAGTGATTCTTCAGTTCTTGACAACTTTCGACCAATTTCCATTCTGCCTGTTCTATCTAAACCTCTGGAAAGATATATTCATATTAACCTTATGAAATATTTAGAAAATAA
This sequence comes from Oncomelania hupensis, assembly GCA_036898135.1. Classification (NCBI taxonomy): domain Eukaryota; kingdom Metazoa; phylum Mollusca; class Gastropoda; order Littorinimorpha; family Pomatiopsidae; genus Oncomelania; species Oncomelania hupensis. Next base: position 1,404,582 of record CM072527.1, read on the forward strand.
TGCTCTTTTTCATCCTTTTCAGTCTGGCTTCAGACCTAACCACTCTTGTCAAACAGCGCTCTCCCATCTTTGTGATGTTTGGCTAAATGCTATAAACAAGCAAGACATTGTAGGGGCAGTTTTTCTTGACCTTAAAAAGGCATTTGATTTAGTTAACCATGATATCCTAATTAATAAGCTAACCTACTATTTTCAAAACTCTGCATCTGTATTATTTTTTAAATCATATTTATCAAACAGGCACCAGTCAGTATATACTAATGGTTCATTTTCGTCTCCTGGAGATGTCACTTGTGGAGTTCCTCAAGGATCGATTCTTGGTCCTATTTTATTTTGTATATTTATCAATGATATGCCCCTTTTTCTCACACAAAATGTTAACCTTGACCTATTTGCTGATGATTCATCCCTTCATACTCATAATAAAAATCTACAACAGGTAGAACTAAGTCTTCAAATAAGCATAAATGAAATTGACAACTGGTGTGACAACAATAGAATGAAATTAAATCCTAATAAAAGCAAAAGTATGCTTCTCACTACAAGACAAAAACGTCAAAATGGATCTTTTTGCCTTCATCTAAACTTAGGGTCGTACAGTATTGATCAAGTTCGTGAACATAAAGTGCTAGGCGTAATCATTGATGATGATTTTACCTGGCGGTCACACATTAACCATATCTGTAAAAAAATTTCTAAATACCTTTTCCTTCTAAATAAACTTAGACATTTTGTTACGGTTGGTGCATTGAAATCTTTTTTTCTATGCCCACTGTATGTCTCATTTTAATTATGCATCAACTGTTTGGTGTAATGCAAGTGACGCGCAAATTAAACCGCTAAACAGTCTTCATAAAAGAGCAATCAAGATACTCTATAAGTCTTATAATATAAATACAGATATTCCAACTAATGAGAAATACAAAGAACTCCGAATACTCCCACTTCAAAAACAATTTGTATTTAATACAGCTATCCTTATGTTCAAAATCACACATGGAAAAACACCAGCATATCTTGATATATTTTTTACTAAGCCAGTTGTTGGGCATAGACTTTATAATTATAAACTACCCCTCCCTCGCATTGATTTATACAAAAATAGCCTATCATTTAATGGAGCTGCTGTATGGAACTCTCTTCCTCTGGAGTGTAAACATTGCACCACAATATTTTCTTTCAAAAATAACCTCTGCAAACATCTGCAAAATTAATGATAAAACTGATATTTTTTATATGATAACACAGTTTTTCATGACATTGTAGTATGATAGTAATAGTAATGATGATGATAATAATAGTATTAATTATAATTATTATTATTATTATTGTTATTATTATTGTTCTTATCATTGTTGTTATGATTATTGTTATTTGTATTATTATTATGAAGGTGAGGGATAGGAAGGGTGGTGGTTGCCTAACATTGTTTAAAGATCATGATGAAGATGTTGGTGTGATTGTGTGTGCATGTGTGTGAGTGCATCATGTGTGTATTTCTATGATTTCCAAGTTAATGTTAAAGGTTATTTATTACGTTAATTTGTTAAGGGACAGATTGGAAGATTAGACTTCTTATTAGTCTAAAATCTTTATCCCTAATAAAAAAGTTTCAAAAGTTTCAAAAGTTTCTCTCTCTCTCTCTCTCTCTCTCTCTTTCTTTTTCTGTCTCTCGCTCTCTGTCTCATCCTCTGTCTCTCTGTCTGTCTCTTTCTCTCTCTCTTTCTCTCTCTCTCATTTGATAGCATATCCAAGGGAAATAACTTTCTCTCCCTCTATCTCTCTGTCTCTGTCTCCGTCTCTGTCTGTCTGTCTGTCTGTCTCTCTCTCTCTCTCTCTCTCTCTCTCTCCTGATAGTATATCCAAGGAAAATAACTCTCTCTCACTCTCTCTCTCACACACACACACGCACACACCCCCCCCCCACACACACACACACAACTTTAGTGTAAATCTTTGACGTTAAACTGTTACCTATAATTTATATGTATCCTAGGCCAGATGTTTCGTCCAAGGGATACTGCCCACTGATTTGAAGCTCGAGGGGCCAGTTAACCCCAGAGCGCTTTCTGACTTGGTGGAACGAAGAAGTTTATGCATAGGTCTATAGCGCAAACCTTTATAGGTCTACAGGATAGGACGTGCTCGCCTTATCAATATCGAAGTCCCTAACCCTGATGTTTTGTTCCTTTGCGTGAATTTTGTTCCCATTGTCCTCCGTTCATCGGCGCCAGTACTCCACCTACCCGATTTGACTCAGCCATTCGTTCTTCGCACCGACGCAAGCGACTTAGGCCTCGGAGCAGTACTGCTACAGCGCGACCCCAAGAATGCCGAGACGCTATTCCCTGTCGCCTACGCCAGCAGAAAATTGAGACCCGCCGAGACCCACTACGCCACGTCGGAGAAAGAATGTCTTGGACTAGTCTGGGCCATACAGAAATTCCAACTCTACCTGTATGGGACCCACTTCACAGTTCAGGTGGACCACCAACCACTATCGTTCCTGGCAGCCTCCAAGTCTTTAAACTCTCGCCTGATGCGATGGGCACTCACCCTTCAGGCATACTCATTCCAGATCGAGTACATCCCCGGCAAAGAAAACCACGGAGCCGACTACCTCAGTCGCCATCTCGTGGAGGACACAGCAGCTGGCGCCCACCCAACACAACTAAGGGCCACAGCACCAGAATTCGTCCCCGCCCAGTAATACCCTGTCACTAGTGTCCACAGCTACCTGGCATAGCATTGCAGCTCAGGTAGAGCAACTTAGTTAGTTTGTAAATAGGACCCTAGGATAGTGCAGTGTTAAACTAGGCTCTGTAGTAGAAAAAGGTCGAATCCGGTAGTCATCGCCTTTTTCAGTTGAGGGAGCCTGTCATGAATTGGCTAGCTTTAACTCTGCACATTTACTATTTAGCCATGTGTAGTCTTTGTAACTTTAGAAGTTAGACTATAACACAGCAGCAATTAAGATTACACAGCAGACCACACACAGCGAGCGAGCCACCCACATCGCAGTGAGTCAGCACTTGAGTTTTGAATCGGACCGTTTTAACCAATCAGAGCAGGCTCAGTGGGTAGAGCAGTTTGACTGTGTCAGATCTTAGCGCAGTTTGAATCAGTCGTGTGTGAGACGAGGTAGAGTCAACATCTCCACAGCTAGAGAAATCTCTACACTCATAGACCAGGAAGCAGGACTTAGGAATCTTAGAATTCTCTCAAGTCATCACGGGCCTGAACTTGTCAAACAGGTAAATGAACACCCTTCTGTTTCATCGTGATATATTTATATTATTGTTGAAATTATGTTTGTGGAATTTGCTATGCATAAATGTGAATTATTAATCCGAATTTGCGGGACCACGTGGAAGAGCCTACCACGAGGCGAAACACGACCGGTTGCGCCGCCATGTTGTATACCATACGGAACCACTGTTGTTTAACTTATATGTATGTTTGCAGACCAGTGACTGTACCACCGAATGTTTATAATATTATTAATTCTGTATGTGTATAGTTAGCCACGTTTGATATTTATGTATGTATAGGAATTTAGAGTGAGATTACAGTGGAACCCGGAAGTAGCAGAATGTTCGTCGCTTATGTATAGAGATGTGGAGCTATCACTGAGGGCTACTTTGGCTTTCAGTGAGACGCTCTGCACAAACCGATTATTCAGGGTTGTGCAGAATTTCGTCTCTTATATTACAGACGAGCAGGCGAGCTATCCCGAGCTATCCCGAGCTATCCCGAGCTATCCTGTGCGCACCACTCCACAGAAACGACTAGTTGGCGGAGTATCCTCTACCGCACAAGACGGAAAGAGCTACCCGGAAAACTCCCTGTCAGACCCCACAGCGTGGCAAGGGAACCCAACTACACAACGACACAGGTGGACCAGAAGCTACCTCACAGAAGGACTTCGAACCCCCACTCATGAGTTAAGTGCATAACACGAAGGTGCACTTAAACTGATCATAGCAGGACCACAGTAGTCCAACTCTTCAGAAACTGTAAAACGGACCACAGTAGTCCAAATCTACATGAAATATTATAGCAAGTGCCCGAGGAAGATATAACAGCTGCCTAGACTATCAGCGATCGAACTATTAGCAGTGACTGAGACTTTTTAAGTTAGATTAGTACTTAGAGAATCTTGTATAGAGTAGAAGAAATAAATGTGTGATTTTAACTGTTATCAAGTGGCTGGACTACATATGATTCATAGCCGTGTGAAAGCTAGTGTGACAGTATTCTTTTACCATTTTTCTATCTATTTCTGTACCCCAAACTTAACACAGAACGAGCTAAACAAATAAATTTATTAAAGTAATTCATAGGGTGACTTACTAGCAGTTCCCACCGAATAAACGTGAGGGTCCATAATTCCATTGTGCAGAGCCCATAAACCCCACGTGACAGTGACACAGACTAGACCTCGGTTTTTACTCTCATCCAAAGGAGTAGGAAACGGGAGTAAAGTGTCTTTCCCAAGAACACAACACAATGCCCCGGCCTGGGCTCGAACCCGGGACCTTCAGATCCGCAAGCCAAAGCTCTACCATTAGGCCACCGTGCCACCCTTGGTAGGCCAGTTTCCACTAAACAAGCGCCCTTGATGCTAGCGGAGTGTCGGAGATCTATCAAGTATAGGCTGTGAATAGAAGTATGTTCTCAACAGCCTCGGACACTCAGATTTGGGTCAGCGTCGCTTTCGGGCCTACTTCTTCTATCACCTTAGCCTATAGCGGCAAAAACGTATGATACATTTCTTAAACATCTGACTATGAAATTTTAGCTGATTGTTTCTCATTGTTTCAATTGTTATCTTGGAGATACATTGTTTTGTTTGCTCTAAAATTGTCCGAAACGCAGCGAGCGAAGTGGAGGAGCGTTGCGCATCTTGAAGGAGGCAGGCAAGAGGGGAGATCCTCGGTTCCAGAGCCAAGTGGTAGTGGAAGGTGTTCCGCTGACGGCTGTGAGGGACACGGGGGCCGACTTGATTTGCCGGCGGAAGGGAGAGGTTGCCAACCTGGTCTACACAGGACGCACGCGGCGTGTCGGATTCGCCATTCGACAGTTGTCCAAGTCACTGCCAACAGCGTGGGTGCAGTTGGAATCACCGTTCTACACCGGAAGAGTGGAGGTAGTGGTGGTGCCGGACTTGATCTACCCAGTGGTGATCGGCAACTGGGTGAGAACGGAACGGCAGCCAGACACAGCACTGCCGGTGTTCGTCGAGGGAACCGCAGAGTGTTGTGCGGTGCAGACCCAAGGATCAACCAGCCAAAGAGACAGACGCTGCGGAACTGCTGGTAGTCGGACCGAGCAAGAGCGTAGTCGCCACGCCGGAAGAGATTCGCCAACTGCAGTTGGAAGACGGCGAGCTTGCGAAAGTACGGCAGCTAGCAGACCGGAAGGCAGGGAAAGAGAAACGTGGCAAAGGGCAAGTGGCATTTGTCTGGAAGCGGGGCCTGTTGTACCGCGAGTATACAGGACAAGACAAAGTGGATCACAGCCAGTTGGTGGTGCCAGCGAAGCTTCAGTCGGAGGTGCTACGCACGGGACACGACACGCCTATGGCTGAACATCTGGGAGCCAGGCAGACCCTAGATCGAGTGTGGGCCGAGTACTACTGGCCAGGGATGTGCCGCGACGTGAGGAGGTTTTGTGCTTCGTGCGACATATGCCAGCGGACGACACCCAAGGGGCGCATCAGGAAAGCGCGTGTTCAGAGAGCTGGCAAGAGCAGGAAGTTGAAGCGTTACATAGTGCGCAGAGTAGAACCAGAGACGACGGTGGCCGTCGTGTTGGACCAAGATGGAACAGAGGGAACGACAGATAACAGCTACCAGGGTACCGTACCACTGGTACCACTACGAGCGAGCGAAGGGCCAGTGGACGTACAGGTAGACACGGAGCTGTCAGCACTACATGAGAGAGCACTGCCGCTACCCAACCTGGACGAGTGCGAGGTGGTGTCGACCGACGACAACCCTGTGCGTACACATCAGCATCCGCTACCATTTTCGCAGATGGAGGTCGTCAAGAGTGAAGTGGGATCTATGCTGGAGTTGGGGGTTACCGAGTCTTGTACGTCGCCGTACAGAGCACCGATCGTGCGAGTAAGGAAGAAGGGAGAGGTCAACAGAAGGGATGACTGCCAGAAAGCTTTCAACGAGTTGAAGGAGGCGCTGACCAGTGAGAGCCAGGGGTCAAGTTATCGAACTTGGATAAGGGGTTCATCTGGAGGACGGACGCACCTCAACAGTGCCAGACTCACCCGAT